>OX104111.1:7482944-8037883 GCA_944474755.1 Limnoperna fortunei
CACCACCACCACCACCACCCACCACCGATACCACCACCACCACCACCACCAGCGCTTTTATGACTATTTTTCTTTTCGATGACTTAGAAATCGTTCAAGTTTGTTTTTTGTATCAGTTCCCATGACTTTTCTATAGTAAATATGAAGAGTCAAATTTTGATCATTTTTCTTATTCATTATATTTTATGAATCAAAGATAGTAAGCATAAAATATGATACACTCAGAGAACTTGCATTTTAGCAGGCGACGTGAACGAGGATTTAATTATAGATTAATATTTATCAGCTGACCATAGAACTAAAGTGGATAATTATACAGGGGAGTAATCTGAGGTCAAAGATAAAATTGAACTTATTTTAGTGAATATAGTACGTAATTTATGTTATCAATGTTGACAATAAAATGTCTGTAATTTCGACAGAAAAAATCATTTCTAATATCTATGAAAGAATTTTATTTTGTGTATGGAGTAACTTTAATAGTGTACGATATGACTGGTAATCCCTGGTAATTGATGTTTGTTTATTTTATCCGAATCAAATCAAGAGTATAGACGTCTGGCACGTGTAAAGGTTACTTGAGACAATGTTGTTGATTGTTATCAGTGTATGAAAGGGTAATTTGAGGATAAACGAGGGGGATGACCATAGAAAAGTAAATATGAGAACTACATGATATTTCATATAACAGATTTGAGGATAAGCTCCACATGTTGATTTAATTGAACGTGAAAGATAATCGTATAAGCTATAAATAGGTTCACTAACGTGTTATGACTTGTGTGGTAATTGAATTCGGCGCTATGTTTGAAATATTTGTTTCATCAATAAATTAATGGTTTAGATATAATAATTAAAATAATTATTAACAGAAATACCAACGCTTAAAATAAAATTTTATCTGTTTATATACATAGACAATAATAAAAATAATTGTTTAGAGAATGAATATTGTAAATTGACAAGTAAATATGGGAACTACATGATAACAGATTTGAAGACAAGCTCTACATGTGGATTTAATCGAACGTGAGATTAATCGTATAGGCTATAAATAGGTTCACTGACCGTAACGCGTTATGACAGGTGTGTATGACCGGATCGATAATCGGCGCTATGTTTGAAATAATTTATCCAATAAAATGTTTTAGATGTTTAATTAAGCGAATGGTAATTAATTCCTTAAAATATACGTTTTCATTAATTGATATGGAATGACAATTATACGCCGCGCGGTGACTCATGGTCGCCCGTCATGGAAGTATCCTTATTAGCAGACACGATGACTCATTGGAATCGGTTGACCAAATAAGGTTTTGCGCGATGCTGGAATCTCCGATGACTCACGTACTTCCGGTGACGTCATGAGACACGTATGTTTTGCGCGATGATGGAATCTCCGATGACGCACTTCCGGTGTATAGAAAGGGGGCGGGGCATGCCCATATTTGTCGGTGCCCTGGTGCCCTGGGTTTTTGGGTTGACTAAACCATCACACCACCACCACCACCACCACCCATCACACCACCACCACCCACCACCCCACCACCACCACCACCCACCACCACCACCACCACCACCACCACCACCCACCACCACCACCCACCACCACCCATCACACCTCCACCACCACCCACCACCACCACCCACCACCACCCATCACACCACCACCACCACCACCCATCATACCACCACCACCACCCACCACCACCCACCACCACCACCACCCACCACCACCACCACCCACCACCACGCACCACCACCACCACCGATATCACCACCAATACCACCACCACCCACCACCGCCACCACCACCACCGATACCAACCACCACCACCACCCACCACACCACCACCCACCACCGATACCACCACCACCACCACCACCAGCGCTTTTATGACTATTTTTCTTTTCGATGACTTAGAAATCGTTCAAGTTTGTTTTTTGTATCAGTTCCCATGACTTTTCTATAGTAAATATGAAGAGTCAAATTTTGATCATTTTTCTTATTCATTATATTTTATGAATCAAAGATAGTAAGCATAAAATATGATACACTCAGAGAACTTGCATTTTAGCAGGCGACGTGAACGAGGATTTAATTATAGATTAATATTTATCAGCTGACCATAGAACTAAAGTGGATAATTATACAGGGGAGTAATCTGAGGTCAAAGATAAAATAACTTATTTTAGTGAATATAGTACGTAATTTATGTTATCAATGTTGACAATAAAATGTCTGTAATTTCGACAGAAAAAATCATTTCTAATATCTATGAAAGAATTTTATTTTGTGTATGGAGTAACTTTAATAGTGTACGATATGACTGGTAATCCCTGGTAATTGATGTTTGTTTATTTTATCCGAATCAAATCAAGAGTATAGACGTCTGGCACGTGTAAAGGTTACTTGAGACAATGTTGTTGATTGTTATCAGTGTATGAAAGGGTAATTTGAGGATAAACGAGGGGGATGACCATAGAAAAGTAAATATGAGAACTACATGATATTTCATATAACAGATTTGAGGATAAGCTCCACATGTTGATTTAATTGAACGTGAAAGATAATCGTATAAGCTATAAATAGGTTCACTAACGTGTTATGACTTGTGTGGTAATTGAATTCGGCGCTATGTTTGAAATATTTGTTTCATCAATAAATTAATGGTTTAGATATAATAATTAAAATAATTATTAACAGAAATACCAACGCTTAAAATAAAATTTTATCTGTTTATATACATAGACAATAATAAAAATAATTGTTTAGAGAATGAATATTGTAAATTGACAAGTAAATATGGGAACTACATGATAACAGATTTGAAGACAAGCTCTACATGTGGATTTAATCGAACGTGAGATTAATCGTATAGGCTATAAATAGGTTCACTGACCGTAACGCGTTATGACAGGTGTGTATGACCGGATCGATAATCGGCGCTATGTTTGAAATAATTTATCCAATAAAATGTTTTAGATGTTTAATTAAGCGAATGGTAATTAATTCCTTAAAATATACGTTTTCATTAATTGATATGGAATGACAATTATACGCCGCGCGGTGACTCATGGTCGCCCGTCATGGAAGTATCCTTATTAGCAGACACGATGACTCATTGGAATCGGTTGACCAAATAAGGTTTTGCGCGATGCTGGAATCTCCGATGACTCACGTACTTCCGGTGACGTCATGAGACACGTATGTTTTGCGCGATGATGGAATCTCCGATGACGCACTTCCGGTGTATAGAAAGGGGGCGGGGCATGCCCATATTTGTCGGTGCCCTGGTGCCCTGGGTTTTTGGGTTGACTAAAACAGCTCACACCCTACTACTATTATTGTTATTTTTCTACAGCCAACCATGGGTGCCCACAATTGGAATTTTATTATAATTATTATATTTTCTCTAGCCCACGATGGTTGCCCTGATTGGAAAATAAATCATTGGTTGTTGTATGAACCACTTCAATACGAAACCAAATTTTTGTAATCTTCCAATCTGAAAATGCTTTTCTAAATTTCCCAGCATGTCAAACAATGCAAATTTAAATTAAGCCATAATACCGGAGGAAAACTCCTGACCTTCGGTAGGAAAGCTGACAATCCTTGTCAATTAAGATTGGAATCGAGCGCACCCTACTGACAGTGAGTCTGGAACCTACATATCTCAGTGTTGACAGACCATGTTATCATTGGTAGACTACCTTAACCACTCGGCCACTGACACCCCTTAACTAATCTTGAACTAAGGTTTTCATCTATTACCTTATAATTGCTTAGTCAAATTTAAAACAAGACAATAAAATGGTTTATTTTATTAATAACAATAACAACGTGAACTGCAAATTGATACTATATGAACTCTTAAGAAATTCATTACATTATAGTACACAAGTTTTATCCAAGAAAACCTTTACTGCAGTTCTTACATTAGGATGAACATCCTTTTCACACTTGTCCATAAAGTCCGACAAGATGTCTGAATACTGTTTTATTTTCACAGCCGTCCATTTTGAAAAATCAATTTTAAGTTGATTGTGTGATATCATCAAACAAATCATGTGATCAGATGTGCTGTCACTGGAAGTAACCTGGAAAAACAACAAATCATGTGATCAGATGTGCTGTCACTGGAAGAAACCTGGAAAAACAACAAATCATGTGATCAGATGTGCTGTCACTAGAAGTAACCTTGAAAAACAACAAATCATGTGATCAGATGTGCTGTCACTGGAAGTAACCTGGAAAAACAACAAATCATGTGATCAGATGTGCTGTCACAGGAAGTAACCTGGAAAAACTACAAATCATGTGATCAGATGTGCTGTCACAGGAAGTAGCCTAGAAGAACAACAAATCATGTGATCAGATGTGCTGTCACAGGAAGTAGCCTAGAAGAACAACAAATCATGTGATCAGATGTGCTGTCACAGGAAGTAACCTGGAAAAACAACAAATCATGTGATCAGATGTGCTGTCATAGGAAGTAACCTGGAAAAACAACAAATCAAGTGATCAGATGTGCTGTCACAGGAAGTAACCTGGAAAAACAACCAATCATATGATCAGATGTGCTGTCACTGGAAGTAACCTCAGGCTGGAAGAACAACAAATCATGTGATCAGATGTGCTGTCACTGGAAGTAACCTGGAAAAACAACAAATCATGTGATCAGATGTGCTGTCACAGGAAGTAACCTGGAAAAACAACAAATCATGTGATCAGATGTGCTGTCACAGGAAGTAGCCTAGAAGAACAAAAAATCATGTGATAAGATGTGCTGTCACAGGAAGTAGCCTAGAAGAACAACAAATCATGTGATCAGATGTGCTGTCACAGGAAGTAACCTGGAAAAACAACAAATCATGTGATCAGATGTGCTGTCATAGGAAGTAACCTGGAAAAACAACAAATCAAGTGATCAGATGTGCTGTCACAGGAAGTAACCTGGAAAAACAACCAATCATATGATCAGATGTGCTGTCACTGGAAGTAACCTCAGGCTGGAAGAACAACAAATCATGTGATCAGATGTGCTGTCACTGGAAGTAACCTGGAAAAACAACAAATCATGTGATCAGATGTGCTGTCACAGGAAGTAACCTGGAAAAACAACAAATCATGTGATCAGATGTGCTTTCACTGGAAGTAACCTCAGGCTGGAAGAACAACAAATCATTTGATAAGATGTGCTGTCACTGGAAGTAACCTCAGGCTGGAAGAACAACAAATCATTTGATAAGATGTGCTGTAACTGGAAGTAACCTGGAAGAACAACAAATCATGTGATCAGATGTGCTGTCACTGGAAGTAACCTCAGGCTGGAAGAACAACAATTCATGTGATCAGATATGATGTCACTGGCAGTAACCTGGAAAAACAACAATTCATGTGATCAGATGTGCTGTCACAGGAAGTAGCCTAGAAGAACAACAAATCATGTGATCAGATGTGCTGTCACAGGAAGTAACCTTGAAGAACAACAAATCATGTGATCAGATGTGCTGTCACAGGAAGTAGCCTAAGAGAACAACAAATCATGTGATCAGATGTGCTGTCACAGGAAGTAACCTTGAAGAACAACAAATCATGTGATCAGATATGCTGTCACAGGAAGTAACCTGGAAGAACAACAAATCATGTGATCAGATGTGCTGTCACTGGAAGAAACCTGGAAAAACAACAAATCATGTGATCAGATGTGCTTTCACTGGAATTAACCTAGAAGAACAACAAATCATGTGATCAGATGTGCTGTCACTGGAAGAAACCTGGAAAAACAACAAATCATGTGATCAGATGTGCTTTCACTGGAAGTAACCTAGAAAAACAACAAATCATGTGATCAGATGTGCTGTCACTGGAAGTAACCTGGAAGAACAAAAAAATGTTAAGACCTGAGCATTTATTCACAAACAATAATCTTATTATTAGGAGATAACTGTAGTGTATTTGAAGATTTGCCGGCATCAATTGGTGATTTGATGGTCGGAAATTGAGTTTACTGGTGACGCATAAGCAGAGCCAGTAAATGAATATTTCCGACCATCAAATCACCATTTGATGCCCGCAAATCTTCAAATACATTATGGTTATCTGCATTCAAATGCTACGGCAATAAACAACAAAATTAACCTTTACTTTTCACATAATTTGTTTGTAAAATTCATTTTGTACAGGCTACTTGCTAGAAACTAAGCTAATCATTGCATTAGTTTGTAATGCTGTTTTACTAAAGAATAATATTTTTTGGCTAAAACAGTTATTACATGTATTATGTTTACATTTGTATTCTTTGTTTCAATGGTGTATAGCACCACTATCAGCAATTTGTCAGCTCTATCATTGCTTCCAGTTTTTATATGCCCATCTATATGACGGATGTATTATTGTATACAATGTCTGTCCATCTGTCAGTCCGTCCATTGTCCACATGTCACATTCTATCTTGAGAATGCCTTCACAGATTTTCTTCAAACAGCATACAGTTGTTAATTATGTTTGTCTAATGGTTAATTTCTGATTTATCGTTTTGGAATTGTGGGACTTTGATCATGAACAAATCGATCAAAGACAGAAATGGCAGGATTTCGTTCAACAGGAAGTAGGTGAGCGATAGACCTGAAATCAAATTCCACGTTATGGGAGGCCATGCTGATGCTGCATACCAAATTTCAAGAGGCTGTGATTAGTAGTTGCTGGGAAAACTGTTACGAAAATATTTTCCACGCCCGCACGATATTCACTATTTTAATACCTGGATTTTCACTCCGTATTTTTTAATTTTCAGACTACAACTCAAAAACGGTTTCATGACTTTGCTTGCAAGTTTGGCGAATTGATTACTTTGATAGATTCTAGTTTTCTTTCGCTTTTGGTAAAATTCTGATTTATCACTGTAGAGTTATGGGACTTTGTTCATTGAAATAATCAGTTAGAGTTATGGGACTTTGTTCATTGAAATAATCAGTTAGAGTTATGGGACTTTGTTCATTGAAATAATAAATGCAGATCAAATCATGCATCTATGAAGTGTATAGATCTTGTCCTAGTCTTCAGATGGACGTATAATGCGCTCACAGCTCAGCTGTTTATTTTTTTGGGAAGGAAGCCGGAGTACATGGAGAAAACCCCATGACCTGCAGTAGGAAAACTGTAAGTCCATTTCAAATTAAGATTGGAATTGAGTACACCCTGTCTGCAGTGAGACTCAAACCCACAACCTCAGTGTTGACAAACCACATGATCAATAGTAGATGACTTACCAACTTAACCACTCTGCCACCTGTTTAGATTTGGAAGGAACTGAAGAATTCTGATGTTGTGTCACTCATTGCTTATGACACAATTTAACCTTGGAAATCACTGGGCTAGTTTGATTAAACATCATAGTGGTTTATCTTCCACTTAACATCTTATTGCAGAATAATGTACCACTTGAAGTGACATTATTATTGTGAAAAGAAATCGGTTCATTATCAGTATATAAATAAATTAGTTTCTCTAATGACTTCATTGCTCCAGATTTGTATCATCAATGGCTGTGTTAAACCAAGTCCTGTAGTGGCAGCAACTTTTAATTTCGGATTAGCATAAACAACATAAACTTTGTGGCAGATGATGCAATGAATATTGCTGGGTTCCATGATTTTAGATAAGCCTTTTTAAACATTTTCACCTCAAGTTTCAAATTAAATCAAGGCTGGCAATGGTCCACACAGGCAGGGTCCTATGTCAAAAACTAAGTCAGTGTTTTTGAAACTTTTCAAATCGGGGGGTCATGATGACCCTCTGCAGCTGAGTTTAGGGAGTCAAATACAATTTTCAAGGGTCATATTTATTATTCAGTTTTGATGATAAAAAACTTGTATCGAACAATGTTGCAAACAAGAGTACTAATATATACCACAGCCTAAAATTACATTTAGAGAGATTGTAATATAATTTCTGCATGAATTAATTATACCTCTGAAATAATACACAAATATTATCTGGTGTATGAAACAAATGTTTTGTTTCATGTCAATATCCTAATACAATTGATTTCAATAATTGTTTATGAAAAAAGAATTTGATAATATCATACATGTGTATCTAACCGAATTTAAAAGAAGGCAATTATTTAGTGTGACTTCTCTGGAAACACAGCAAAGATAAGATGAAAGCTTATTAATTTTTATCTGCTTAGTTTCTTTAAGAAAACTAGACAAGGTCTGTAGTGTAGAGCCTAGAGGGTAGAGGTATTGTACAGCTGAAAATAACTAAAACTGTTGAAACTTTAATAGATATCTGAATGCAAAAAGGATAATATATTTTTGTCAAGTATATGATCATCAGTAACCCAAGGTTGTTCTTAAGCCGATTTCTTAAAGATTTTGGAACAGACGATTGCAAAAGTTTGCACTTCGTAGTGTTTGATCACGTGGTGCGCTTATTCGATCCTACTTCAAAAACAATCGTTTTCGTCATTCTCATTTTGGAATAAACTTATCAATTTTATCATCGCCGGTGACATTTTATTTATTTAGTGTTAACTTAATCAAATAAAATGTAATCAAAGTTAGGAAGCGTATCGTTCCACGTGTATACAAAACTGTCAGAGTTGAAGATTAAGTCCGAGGACTTCCGGAAGTAACGAACTGGTTACCGTTGAAAATAATCATTTTCCTTGTAACGGCAACACAAAGGATACCAGCTTTTACATTTTCCAAAAAGTATGCGTACGGTAAATAACATACGCTGTCGGATCAGACGAGTATTAAAACATTTTTGGTACATAATTTGCTGCGTCATGATGACCCTCTGGGTAATATTTTTGGGGGTCAAACAGGATTTTTATGCATAAAATACGCACAAATTTGCGTTAACGGAAACGCTGTAAGTGTTGTGCTGGTGGCCACTATAAATTTTTGATTGGATTAAAAATAAAAACATTTGTAGAGGCCCATCCAATAAATACTGTTGATAACTTTTGTTTCAATTAGTTTATGTATTACCAAGAAAATTTTTTTTAATCATGCTTCCAGTTGGTTTATACGTTCTGCAGGGCCAGGAATCTTGAAAGAAATAATATAAACTTTGTAAAGAACCATCCAATTCACAACAATATGGCTTCAATCAGGTGTAAAACATTTTCCCATGTGGCACAATTTTATATTTCTGAATGACATAACAACTTCTGTTTAAACGACCTTGAAGTGCCAATTGGGATTCATTGTGTTTTTAAAGGGCACAATGGTTTCAGAGAAGAATGAAATGTAAAAGTTTATGAATAACACAGATGAAAACTATAATAAAAGCAAAGTGATGACAATAGCCTGGCATGATCCTTGGGTCAGATGAGCTATAAGTTAAATACGATGGTTTTGTTTACATACCAGCTGTAGAATTGGTTTGTTTACATACCAGCTGAAGAATTGGTTTAAGTATATTAAGTCCTCCTGAAGATTGAAACATAAACATCAGTAGTATCTGGTAAAAAATGTTCTTCATTTGACCTTGGCTGTTCACCTGATTACCAGACAATACACACATTACATCTGTAAAACACAGTGTTGATTTCACCATCAACGGTCGTAAACATAACAAAACCCTTGTAAGGACATCCTGTAAATAGAAACAACAATAATATTTATACCTGAAATTTCTAAATAATGGCCAATAGTAAAGATCCTATGTCTATACATGTATCTGTTATAGTTACTGAAATGGCTCTTTACAATAAATGACACTAATCAAAGGGGAGTCAACTCTTACAAAGGGTCAATCTATATACATGTATTAACTTAAAGGGATCTACATTTGGTCAAGGTTTCAGTTTTGCACCTCTTATGGGTAAGTAGATGTGCACACAACACAATGTCAAGGTCAATGATGGAAAACAGTGACACCCCAAGTAGCTGGTTCATGATTTACAATCTAACACTATCAACTAGCAATCAAGAAGTTGAATAACTCATAAGAAGGGGAAAAAATCCATAAAGTGTTACAAAATGTTGCAATCTATCACTAAACATGTTGCAACAACTTTCATAGCAAACACAATTAACAGTTTCAAAGTTTATCTGCACACAATGGATTGTATCATATTAGATAACTCTATAAGACAGTGTTCCTTGTTCCAGGGTAAACTGTGAAAGCATATCTAATACACCTATAGTACAAACTATCTTTAGGACATGCCATCAAACAAAATTTATAATGGGGGAGTTTACAAAATTTAGCATGGGTATCAGTGATTTCTAACACTGATTGTTGACAGGGGACCTTGACCTTTGATGGAATTCCTCCAGCATTAATAGGCTTCTTATTAATACCCTAAAGTTTCATTGAAATCAAATGAGTTATTGTGTAGAAACATCTTTTTTATTAAAATTTCTAAAATTCTATAAACAAAACTATATCCAAAAGTTTCATTGAAATCAAATGAGTTATTGTCCAGAAACATCTTTTTTATTAAAATTTCTAAAATTCTAAAAATAAAACTATATCCAAAAGTTTCATTGAAATCAAATGAGTTATTGTCCAGAAACATCGTTTTTGTTAAAATTTCTAAAATTCTATAAAAAAACTATATCCAAAAGTTTCATTGAAATCAAATGAAAACGTTTTGAGTTATTTTACTAGTTGTTTTTTTTGTTGGTTGGTTTGGGGGGGGGGGGGGGGGGGAATAAACATATCCCAAACCCTAACAATACAGATATGCAGAAACACACACACAACTACACCTTCCCTTACCCTTACTGACTGACTTTATATTAAATATAGGATCTAACATCAGTACGAGTGGATTATCAGATTTCTCCAATCGAGATAGTAAAATTTCCATAATTTAACTATTAAGATTAGTAAAAATCTGATAATTCAAGAGTACTCATGTAAGATTCTGGTTCTCTAATTTTAAAAAGTAGTAAATTTGCGAAATAAAGTCCAAATTCTCCCAACCTTAATTTTACGTTCATGACTTGAATACACGGTAAATGGAAGGTGTTTTGTTTATGACGTCATGAATTCTCATTGTGACATTATAATTTTAAAACCAATCAACTGCTGAGAACAATAAATTCACTAGTGACGAGAACTATATTTTCACACTGGTCAAGTGAATGAAATATTACGTCAAAATTAGAGAAACCTGATTAGCAGCTTACCTGTATTTACTGACATTAATCAGCTCGTCAACTCACCTATACTAAATGAATTTATACCAAACTTGGCAAAAGCAACTTACTTTTACTGGCTGATGTTGTACTTTAAACCACACATTGCTGAAACATGCAATCAAGTCTAAGGAACAGGATAAATACTGAAAAAAGAAAACAATTTCAAGAAATCATATCATATAATTATATAAAAAGACAAAACAATGTTAACAGTACAATGAGTTCTTGAAAAAGGATACAAAAAAATATTGAAAAAAAAAATTTTTTTTGTAAAAATGTAAACGTTTTTTTTGTAAACTGTATATTTCTCCAGAATCAAAAGGCTTTTTAGCTACATGATGTGTAAATATATAGTGAACAGGCCTGTCAACTTTCCCGATTTTCGCGGGTTTTCCCGATTTTCGGGTCTTGATTTTGTGAAAACCCGAAACCCGATATCGGGTTTCTAAAATGGATGAAAAACCCGATTTTGAACAATGCCTACCGATAAAATTTGGAAAATCACGATTTTCAACCATGGGAAGCAACTGTCCACAACATCCAATCAAATTATTCGTTTCATAACGATGTCGGCTAATTTTACGCTTCATCTAAAGACCAATTGACCTGGTGGCGTAGAGTTAATTAAAGCCATAAATTTGACATTTTTATTGTTTTTCTTGTTGTATCCAAAAGTCGAGTGATACATAATTATGAGTAATTTGTTCCTAATAGGATGATTAGTTAAATTGAAATTCGGAGCTTGGGTGTTGTTGTCGTAATGGGATTACGGTAATTTTATTAGTCTTTGGTAAAAAATAATTAATTTTAACCATTATTAACTACATTCCTAATTGGGGTTTTTAATTACTCAATCAAAAAGATCAAAAGGGTTAATGAAAAAAACTTGAATGGGCGGAACGGGTTTAAAGAAGTCTGCTTGGATGCTGTTTTGATACCGTGAAATGTATTCATTTTTTCTGATTCGTATATATATATGGGCATTTCACAAAATATCATCAGTTTTAGATGAGTTCAATTAAGCATGGTTGTCACTCCTCCGAGTAAGAAAAAACGGTCCTCGTGCCGTTTTCTAGAGAAATGGTTGAACGATTCTAAGTACAGTTGCTTCCAACTGAAGCCAGAAAAGGACCAACTACTGACAGCAAAGAAGGCCTGTGTAACATACAACAGTTTGCTGAGGCTTTAATGTAATTTTGATGTTTGAACTTTAAATGTATAGTGCTTTAATGTAATAATGCATACAAGTATTTGACTTATCTGTTTGATTATTTAGTGCTTAGAATCTAGTGCATCTTTGATGTTTATATGTAGTGCTTTCAATAATTAATGCATGTTTTGTTATTCATCTATGTATGTTATTGCTATTGCTGACTTCATGGACTTTGTGTTAATAAAGTGTGACACCTTCAAGCCTTATTTCTTTGCCTTTTTGCTTCAGTTGCAAATTTAAACAGGAATTGAACAGTTTATTGCAAAACAAACTACATGTATATGTTAAATATTTATCCCTTCATAGCTGGCTGTACAATAATGAACATGTATCTGTAAAAGAAAAGACTTTCGCGCGCAATTTTTTTTTTGGCGCATAAAAAACCCCCATGGAGATTTTTAAAAGTTGACAGGCCTGAGTGAAGTGTTTCATTGAAATCAAATGCAAACTATTTAAGTTAATGTCCTGAAACATCTTTTTGTAAAAATTTGTAACATTTTTGTCCCCTGTGACCATGACCTTTATTTGTTCAGGATCAATAGGTTTCTCACCCACCTGATATGTAACAATATCGTTAAGTTTCAGTGAAATCGGATGCAAGCTTTTTAAAGTATCATCCAGAAACCATAGGATGGACCGACAGACAGGCATGAGGAATATACCCCCGACTCTGTTATATATTATAATATTTAAAGGCTGTTTATCATGCATAAGGATTTGTGCACTTATGTGTTACTTAGTGTTCTTGTGTATTCAGCTACAACAGTTAAATTTTAGTGCTCTTTTAACTTCTTAATGTTATTATAAAGACAATTTTGTATGATAAACTGACAATTTTGTATGATCAACTGACAATTTTGTATGATTAACTGACAATTTTGAATGATTAACTCGGAAAAACATTCAATATTTACCTGTCTGCTACATACAAAACAAAACTGTATAGCCATCTGGTACCAGTGTATAAACTGAAGAGATAAAATCAGTATTTCAGTTCTCTCATGGTTTGCAAGTATTTCAGAAAATATATCACAAATTGATGCCATGTGGGGACCAAGACTTTCTGATTTTATTTCTGAAATGTAAACATGAGATTTTTTTAATCCATTATAAAACATTAAAAAGACTGAAAAGTTTTCAACAAGATTTAGTTTATCTATGTGAAATTAAAGAGCTAACATATGTTGAGATATTGACTATCGCATGGCATAGGAATTGATTTTTTACAGCAAGATATTATTTATTTGTGAAACATTAGGTTAGAAACAATACACCTGAAAAAGATTTTCTTCCGAAAAATATTTGAAACACATTCCCATATAAAATCTAGTTTTTGTTTCTTGTCCTTTTCTTCTTATATTAGTTCTAATTGATTGTTTATATAATAGTTCTTGTTCTGTTTCTTTAGAGGATGTAGAAGCTTAAAGTTCTTGAAGGTAATTACTAACAAACTACTAATATCTAAATACTAATTTTTAAAAAATGTATAAATCAGCAGTACCATCAAATACAGAATGATATTTATTGAACAAGAAATAATTATAAAACAGTTACCTTCTGGGTGTACTGACAATAATGTGACCAGCTTTCTGAAAGATGATGGGTATCTCCGGCACAGAGCAAAAATATCCTGAAAAAAATTAATGGTAAAAATGATTTTAGAAAGAGGGCACATTCTCCAACTAACGATATGAATATGAATAAATTTTAATCTGTTTATTCTAATTAATAGATTTATACATTCAATTTACATAGCAAACTAGTAAACTTGAAAAACATTGTTAAATATCGATAATGATTTGCCATTTTCACACTTACCAATACGACCAATACACAATATGTCCACTATTTCACGATAACGATCTATCTATCTGCAACGATTTATGACAACTGCTTACTTCTCTATTAACCATAACATATTATGTAAAATCTCTGTCTAGCCAAAACACTAACTTTCATCTAATTAACCATGTCAATATAATTAGCTATAAGGAATAGACACTATATAAGGCTTTCAACTAGTGATAAAAATTAACCTTTAAACTCTACAGACATAACAAATCATGTGGAGACAAAAATTACAAATTAAATTTATTTGTAAATACTACTCTTCACACCAATTAAAGATGGTAGTCCATTCAGATTGAACTAAATGTTGATCCTAGCCAATAAGGTCATTATTTTACTGTAAAAAAATCTTTCTGATGCACATTTTATTGATCAAACATTAATAAAAAAACTAGTTTAGGCCACACCAATTTAATTTCTTGTTCTTCTGAGTTTTGTCATTTTAAAATGGGGCGAGCGAGCGAAATAATAATTTTAATATTATTATTTGGATTTTCCAAAAATCATAGGCGAACATAAAAATTTGAGGCAAGCGATAACTTTTTTTAATTTTAATTTTTTTTAAATAAGAAAATGTACTTTCATCAATGTATATATTCGCAAAATTCAGTTTCATTGTGATTTTCATTCAGAATTGGGCATACTATGCTTACCTGAAGTTTACCAAAGCATGTAAATGAATAAATGAATTATATTTTGTAATTATGGATTGATCATTCAACTTATGTGCAATCAATTGCACCTTTTAACCAATTAAGTATTGTAGGTCATATACAACATACTACATATATATATGACTTTCAAAGCATTAGAGGCAGCTGGAAGCAAAAGAATGCCTGTCACATCTTCATTTGCAAAAATATATTTTTTTAGACCGTATTTAAAATGGACAACTGACTACACTGTACATCATTTATCGATAAAGATTTCTAGAGGAATTTAAAAATGTCATAAAATAATCCCATTCATTGTGTTTGCTGTAATATTCCCATTTAGTGAGACTTTCCCTTTTGATCAAACAACCAAAGACAATCC
Organism: Limnoperna fortunei; assembly: GCA_944474755.1. Lineage (NCBI taxonomy): Eukaryota > Metazoa > Mollusca > Bivalvia > Mytilida > Modiolidae > Limnoperna > Limnoperna fortunei. The sequence goes on from OX104111.1 coordinate 7,498,213, forward strand.
AAAATTATAGATACATGGTGTCCATTGTCCAATATTTGAGAGAAAAAATTCAAGTCCCATGCAAGCCATTAGAAAACAGAGATATACCGGCATATGAAAAATGACAATAAGACAACAACCAGATCAAACAGTTATATGCTCACTGTAAATAACAATTACTTTAACTTTTCAACAAATAACACTGAACAACCATTACCAGTCATTTCATTTTCTTTTTTATTGGACATATCACAACCCTTGCAACAATGTCAACAAATTTAATAAGCATTGTAGTTTCTGTGGTCGTTTTTCTTTTATCTAGGTGGCGATAAACAGAAATCGAATGTGCTACATTACGTATACAGAGGCTAAAAATATCACCATGCTGTTGCAACCAAAAGTTTCAAAGTGTCAGTCAAATTAAGTTTTTTGGTCATCCATCTGGCAATCCTGCTCCAACATCCTATCTACTATAAATACAAATATTACTCACAAACTTTTATTTCACGTTTTTTATTAAAATGTTCCTGTATCCTCGTTTTACGTTTATTATGTCGGCGCTAAGGTCGAAATGTTTGATTTTGATACATCTTTGAAAAAGCTGTGCCAACGCACCACCACTAAAATAAATCGCCCTGATATGGAATCATGCCTTCCTTATGACAAATATCCACACTACTTAAATGGTATGATTGTTTCTTTTCCTTTTTCAAAATAGATCAATATTTTTGTTTGTGATGCAACAAACGCAGTTACATATAAGCGTTCACAAGATTATGATTTCAAAGAGTAAAATTTAAAAAAATTCCGGGAACAGGGAGCGGAAATTTGTTTTTAATATTATTTTTTCGATTTCGATAAAATATGTGCGGTCGGGTCCGTAGAAGAAGAAATTTATTGGGTGTGGCCTTATTCAATATTGTAATACCTTTACAATTTCACAAAATCACAACCAAAAGCATTTGAAAGTTAATTGTAATACCTTTAGCTGCACATGTTTCAAACAAAATCAGAATCACTAGTGTTTTTTTACACCAAAAATATCATACCAAGCGTCCAACTGACAAAGATTAAAAACTAAAATTGCTACAATGGCGGAAATGCGTAATTCCGGGTGCATTTCCGTGCTGCATATTTTTAGACTAAAAGTTCGGAATTATTCCAGAAAATCCAGGATGGTAAACACCTCTGGTAGGGTTATAACAGGCACGCTATTATTTATTAGAGGTAACAGTAAGGTTATACCAGGCATGCTAATATTTTTTTGAGGTCCGAGTAAGGCAATTATTATTAAAGGTTTGTGACAAGGTCACCATTTCTCCATTTATTTTTTACACCAGACCATCAGTAACATGACAAGCGTCACCGTCTTTCCAGAGAGGTTTGTGTTGCTTATTTGTTTGTTGTATTTTTTTGTTGTTGATGGTTAACGCTGGTGTTGCTGAGTATTCTGCTAGCCAAGGAATTGTAATTATATACATGTACTTGCATTTTAATCTTTTAATTATGTCTCGATTTCTCCATATTTACTTATATACATGTATTTGAATTAAAGTATTTAAAAATAAAGTTGGTTTATTTGACTGTCACAAATTGTCCAGATTGTTTTTGTTAAGATAAAAAATTATTTTCTAAAACAAAACAATTTTATAAATATTTCAAACCTGAGAAGGACTCTTCGTTGTCGTCAGCCATATACATCTCAGAAAAGATGACAATATTTCCAGGTTACGCTGTTTAACAAGAGTTGTTAACATCTGACATACTACTCCGTACAAGAACTCATCTTGAATGCACACTTTAATCTTAATAAAAGCAGAGTAATGATTTATACATTGTATAAGTATCAAATAAAATGTGAAAAGATAAAAACCAATAATCAACCAAAATTAACAGATTTTGCGATTACCACCAATTCCATCCCACATGTTAGTATTAAGTGATCACCAGCTATTCTTACCTACATATTAGCTCCCAGATTATATGATTACCAGCTAGTAGCACTCACATATCAGTAGTAACACAACAATTCTGTGATTACCAGCTAGTAACACTCACCAGCTATTCTTACCCACAGGTTAGTATTAACTCAATGATTCTGTGATTGCCACCTATTCTTACTCACATGTTAGTAGTAGCTCACTGATTCTGTGATAACCAGCTATTCGTACCTATATGTCAGTTTAGAACTCACAGATTATCTGATTACCAGCTATTTTTACTCACATATTAGCTAAGAGCTCACTGATTATGTGATTACAGTGATTATTACTCAAATGTGATTATTAACTCACTGATTATGTTATAACCAGCTATTTTTACTCGCCTGTTTGTATTAACTCACTCATTCTGTGAATACCAGCTATTCTTACCCACATGTTAGTATTTATTCACTGATTATGTGCTTATGAGCAATTCCTACCTACATGTTTGTATGAGAACAATGATTCTGTGATTACCAGCTATTCAAATCCTCATGTTAGTATTACCTCAGTAATTATGTGATTACCAGCTATTCATAGTCACATCGAAGTAATAACTCACTGATTTTGTGATCAAAATCTATTTTTACTCACATGCTATTAATTTAGCTAACCAATTCTCTGATTACCAGCTATTCTTACCCACATGCAAGTTTATTAGCTCAATGATTCTGTGATTACCAGCTATTCTTACCCGAATGTTAGTATAAGCTCACTGATTATGCGATAGCCAGCTACTTGTACCTACATGTCAGTTAAGAGCTCACTGTTTATGTGATTACAGTGATTATTACTAAAATGTTAGTATTAACTTGCTGATTATGTGATTACCAGCTGTTTTTACTCACATGTTTGTATTAGCTCACTGATTATGTGATTACAAGCAATTCCAACCCACATGTCAGTTTATTAGCTCACTGATTATGTGATTACCAGCTGTTTTTACTCACATGTTTGTATAAGCTCACTGATTATGTGATTACAAGCAATTCCAACCCACATGTCAGTTTATTAGCTCACTGATTATTTGATTACCAGCTATTTTTACTCACATGTTAGTATTAGCTCACTGATTATGTGATTACCAGCTATTTTTACTCACATGTAAGTATTAGCTCACTGATTATGTGATTACCAGCAATTCCTACCTAGATGTTGGTATGAGTTTACTGTTTTTGCGACTACCAGCAGTTCCTGCCCACATATAAGCTGTGTTCAAGCTATATTTAACTGCTTTTTTCCTCACTAAACCTATAATGCAATTTGCTAGCATAACTGATTACTATCAGTTCTCTCACAAAACACATATTCAAAAGTCCCAATTGCAACTTTATCATTGATTATGTTACTATACAAACCCTGTTACAATGTAGTCCCCACTTTAAATCTATCGGTCTTTATTCAGTTTCATAAAAATTATACAATACTCAATTAATAACATGAATAGAATGCTTGACTAACAAGTGTGGACTGTATTCAGTAAACAGGAAGTAGATGACCAAGGAGCATAAAATCACTATACACCATGTGGTACTATAGGATAAAGCAACATGCAAAAAAACAGGCTTCTGCATCCTGATTGGTGCTTAGAAAACTACAAAAGAAAATTTTTGCTATGGACGAATGTTATAATGTGCCAATAGTTAATGTAATAGATGAGGTTCCTTTTACATGAATCTCAAAGGTTTCAATTGCTAAAACTAAGAATTTTTTCTCAATATACACAATAATCTTCTTACAAGACAGCTGTCATTCCATACATCATCCATTTCTGTAGGTAAAACACACTGACTACATTTGTCAACCCTAAACAGGACCTCTTGTTCTAGTGCTGATCTACTGAATGTCCACAACTTATGCAATGTCTCTGGAGTTAAACATGGTCTGAAACCTGTAAATGTAGTAAAAATAAAAATAACATAAATCACAAACAAGTGTGGACACAGAAAAACGTCTCGCCTGCATTCAGTATCAGTAACGAAAATAAATTTCGTCATAAGCTTTACGTAAATAGCATTAAATATCAGCAGCGGCCTGTATACAAAATATTGTCACCATACCCTGCATAGTTACAGGGGAACAGCCGTAACCCAAAAACTTTAACATAGTCGCTGGACCATGAAATTGAGGTCAAGGTCAGGTGGAAATTACCAGACAGTCATGTACTATCCATCAGCAACCTATATACCAATTATTGTCATCCTACCATGCGTAGTTACAGAGGAACTATCGTAACCCAAAAACTTTAACGTAGTCGCTGGACCGTGAAATTGAGGTCAAGGTCAGGTGGAACCTACCAGACAGTCATGTACTATTCATCAGCAATCTATATACCAAATATTGTCATCCTATCATGCATAGTTACAGAGGAACTATCGTAACCCAAAAACTTTAACGTAGTCGCTGGACCGTGAAATTGAGGTCAAGGTCAGGTGACACCTACCAGACAGTCATGTACTAGTCATCAGCAACCTATACACCAAATATTGTCATCCTACCATGCGTAGGTACAGAGGACTGTCGTATCCCAAAAACTTTAACGTAGTCGCTGGACCGTGAAATTGAGGTCAAGGTCAGGTGACACCAACCAGACAGTCATGTACTAGTCATCAGCAACCTATACACCATATATTGTCATCCTACCATGTGTAGTTACAGAGGAACTGTCGTAACCCAAAAACTTTAACGTAGTCACTGGACCGTGAAATTGAGGTCAAGGTCAGGTGACAGGTGACTGACTGGCAAGTACTCATCATAAGCTACCTCTGGACCAAATTTGATGGACCTAGGGCTTGGGCTTACAAAGATATGAAGCAAGATGTCAAGTGTTTACGCCGCCGCCGCCGGATTCCCATACAGGCGACACAAAAATTACCAGAATATGAAATATAATTAAGAAATGAGATTCATTATCTTTTGAATTTTAACATAAACGGCAAAATTTAATTTACCAGTCCCATGATTGCAAATGTTGAAAAAATCTTACTTATAATTACCTTTTTCTAACATTTGTGCTTTTACAAGCTCTTGGCAGATCATTTTACTTGCTGGGTCTTGCAATGGGTACAACATGAGCACATCTATTACATCCTCCCACAAGGTCATCAGAGGAGAGTTGATTGGTGCATTCAGTAGACTAGGTATGACTGACAAGGGGAGAGCATCAGGTTCTAATGTACTACTACAAGTTAAAGCTTCCTGCTTTCTTTGTTTATATTTATTTCTCAGTTTGTCTCTTATATGTCTTGTTAACTATTAAATGATTTAATTATACATAGAATATGTTGAGATCTAAATTGAATCAGTAACAATTTGAAAGGTCAGATCCTAAGTTTAAAACTGGAAATAATGGCATAATGGAGAACTCAATCCTGGTAGTTTAAAAGATTTATTATTGCATGTTTAGGTCTTTGTTAACATTGTCATTAAGAGTCATCTTTATTGTAAATTATTCTATCTGTTTTAGTTCATATCCATTCTTTTTTTATGTGACATAAAATGTTCAACCCAAAATATTATAAAACTGAAAGCTTGGGACAACTGTTCAAAATGACACGTGGACTTCTCTGCGCAAGTCCAGTTTCTTGAATGAGTTGTATATGTAAGTGTTTGTTTGAATGATGTTTAACCCCACTTTCAGTAGTTTTTCAGTAGGAAAACTGTCAATCCTTGTCATTTAAGATTGAAGTTAAGTACACCCTGCCAGCAGAAAGACTGGAATCCACAACCTCAGTGTTGACAGACCACCTGATCGACAGTCGACAAACTCCATTTTACCCTCCCCTCCCCCCGCCCCCTTGGCCTATAATATGCATATGAAATGCATACTAAACCTCAAATCTGATCTCATAAGAGACATATTACCTCTGCCACACATCATCCTCCATTTATAGCCGAACTACATTTGTTGTCTGCTTGTGACGTTTGTAAACAAAGAGTGACATTTGTAAGTAATATACAAGATCTTATTCATTTTGATATAGTCTATTTATACAGATTTGATAAAATTTAACATGAAAATTACTGTGTTTGTACACGAAGCTAATCTCATGAATCTGCCATAAGATATCTCTCATGGCATCAACAGATGTGTGGCAGAGGTAACTGTGGTTAATGTAGGATACCCAGAATCCTTTGAGTGGAGATACATTACCTGGTTTGTGTTTTCTGTTATTACATTCTGGGGAGATACACCAAGCTGACAAACATTGTAATAGAAAGGTTTAGGAAGACAAACAGAAGATTTCATCTGTCCCTGAAAACAATCATTTATACATCTGGTAAAGTCAGATAATGTGTAAGAAAAAAATAACAAACATTTTTTAAAATAAATAATTTAATTAAAGAATCCCATCAAAATCATAAACAATAAAATAGAAAATTGACATTTTTATTTTTAAAACTGCAAGACATGAACATTCCATCAACACACTATCAAAAACTGTATCATATGATTCTTCAATAAACTATAGCCAAGAACTATAATCCATCTGGTAACTTAACTATGTAATCAAATTCAATCCCACAAGGATGGTGGATACTTGTTGGACTGCCACTCTATGTTATTTACTAGTTTCAATTTAACTTCCATTCAAATAAGAATTTTTAGTTTTATGATTTGTCAGATTAAAGGGAAGAATGTAGTCCCATTATCATAATGAAGCAAATAAAAGTAAAATTTTGATCTATTTATGACAAATTCAGACATAATAATTAATTCAAATACATCCCTATTATATTGTTTAAGCAAATAATTTGACTGACTTATTGACAAATAGCACGAAATAATATCATAATTTCTATTTCATCGTAATAATATTGTTTGTTGCTGACAATATGTGAGAGTGATTAACTCCTGCCGTGCTACATTTCAAGAAATGGGACTAAATTTGTACCCTTGTCAAAAAAAAAGAGATGAAGTAACATTTTTTTTTGTTCCAGACTACATGTGTATATGCTGAAGGTTTCTGACAAGGGTGTAGGAGTACACGGTTTTGATAATCCATCATGTCTTAGGGAGCAGGACTTAAAGGTTTCAATACCTTTTGTGCCTTACTGGGCTTCAGGAGTTCAAGGTTGCAATACCCTATCAAGCCTGACTAGTTTTCAGGAGTTCAAGGTTGCAATACCCCATTATTTCTGACTAGGGTTCAGAAGTTCAAGGTTTCAATACCCCATTATGTCTGACTAGGTTTCAGGAGTTCAAGTTCCACTACCCCATTACCGGTATGCATGACTAGGGTTCAGGAGTTCAATACCCCATTATGTCTGACTAGGGTTCAGAAGTTCAAGGTTGCAATACCCTATCATGTCTGTTCCAATACCACATTATGTCTGACCAGGGTTTAGGAGTTCAAGGTTTCAATACCCCATTATGCCTGACTAGGGTTCAGGAGTTCAAGGTTTCAATACCTCATTATGCCTGACTAGGGTTCAGGAGTTCAAGGTTGCAATATCCCATTATATCTGTTCCAATACCTCATTATGTCTGACTAGGGTTCAGGAGTTCAAGGTTTCAATACCATTACCACATTATGTCTGACTAGGGTGCAGGAGTTCAAGGTTTCAATACCTCATTATGCCTGACTAGGGTTCAGGAGTTCAAGGTTGCAATATCCCATTATATCTGTTCCAATACCTCATTATGTCTGACTAGGGTTCAGGAGTTCAACGTTTCAATACCCAATTATGTCGGTTCCAATACCACATTACTAGTATATCTGACTAGGGTTCAGGAGTTCAAGGTTTCAATACCCCATTATGTCTGACTAGGGTTCAGGAGTTCAAGGTTTCAATACCCCATTATGCCTGACTAGGGTTCAGGAGTTCAAGGTTGCAATACCCCATCATGTCTGTTCCGAAACCACATTAGGTCTAACTAGGATTCAGGAGTTCAAGGTTTTTAATACCCCATTATGCCTGACTAGGGTTCAGGAGTTCAAGGTTTCAATACCTCATTATGCCTGACTAGGGTTCAGGAGTTCAAGGTTGCAATATCCCATTATATCTGTTCCAATACCTCATTATGTCTGTCATTATGTCTGACTAGGGTTCAGGAGTTCAAGGTTTCAATACCATTACCACATTATGTCTGACTAGGGTTCAGGAGTTCAAGATTTCTATTACCTGTGTCTGACTAGGGTGGAGGAGTTCAAGGTTTTAATACCCAAACATTTGGACTAAGGTTCATTCTAGGTTTCAATACATTGGGGCAGAGAGTTTATGAGTTTAAGATTTCAATATTCCATCATGTCTGACTAGGGTTCAAGAGTTAAAGATTTCAATACCCCATCATGTCTGACTAGGGTTTTAAAGTTCAAGGTTTAAATACCCCATCATGTCGGACTAGGGTTCAGGCTTTCAATACCTGATCAAAATCTTTGCTTTTGAACAAGGCAACGTGGACCACAGGATAATGAGACTTCTTCATTTCAGGTCGCCCTCCAAGGGTTTTTAATAAAAAACAGAAGTCAGAACATCACTTTCCATACAAATTGTAGTATTTATATATATATTTTTCACTTTCATGTTTATATACAGATAAAATGAACTAGCCAGGGTCGCATCAAAATTTAGGGTCTGTCAGGTAAACGTTAACAGACATGTTTTTGTTTGGCCTAATCAATGTCATAAACCATCAACACTCTTTATGGTGACATCATAGTAAGATTTTATAACGTCACAATCCAATATGTCATAAATGGCTCACAAGTCCTGCAGCTCAATGGTTAAAAAAAGTTAATAAATAGTATCAAAATAATTCAAAATTCATTGTTTAATCCTTATAATTCTGTGAAATAAGGGCAAAAGCAGTTACAAAGCTACAGAAACCCATTTAGACCTCAAAACGTACCTAGGCCAGAAAGCGGTGAAATATGCAAAACATAGTACAGTAGTCCCCCTCTTATACGATCCCCTCGCCAGTGACCACCCGCTTCATCCGGCCAAAACCCTGATGCATTAAGTGTTTCTAACGTAAAATAACCTCTCGCGAACGACCACCCCTCAAATACGACCAGCGACCACGTTTTCTTGACACAACAATGTAAATTCCCCTCACGAACGACCATTTTCACTGACCGGATGTTTATTTTAGAATTCTCGAATGGAACGTGATTTGGTTTTATTATCGTAAACCAGTTCGGTAACAGTTTAACGACCGGTAAACAAAATGTTGAAATGGCGTAAAAGAAAGATGTTTAAGCTGGATTAAAGGGGAAAACAACTAGGATATTGTAGATCAGTTTGATTTTGGCATTACAGAAATCGGGTTTCTTACAAGAAGACTGAAATTTTCAACAAGGATATAATAGTACAATGTACCAACATAAGCATAAATCAAAATTTACAACAAAAGATGTCAAAAACTTGGGAAACTGGAAACAGAGAGAAACCTGGATTTTTCCAAACTAAACCGAACCTTAATAAACTACGAAGTGGAACCTGGGCAGACAATAAAAGTGATAAAAATAATGATAATGCAGATGAAACAGGAACAGGACCTTAAGACAAGACAAGACAAATTTTATTTAGTCCAATTATGGAGCCCCCTGAGAAGCAGAAGACTTGGAATTCTTATATTATCATTACACATTTTTAACAGATAAAAACTGCATGAATTCTTTTTATTTTTATTTATACTGAATAATAAAATACAAATATTTATTATGTGTGATTCTTGATCACTTCACAGTTCTTGTTGCTAATCAACCGACCAAGCTCTATAAACCTGTGTTAGTGTATGTATATCCCCTCAAGAAAGACCACCCCCATTATAAGACCACTTTCATGACTCAGATGGGGTGGTCTTATAAGAGGGGGACTACTGTATCAAAGGAATCGCTGTTCTATGGATATTGATAGAACAAAAACAAAATGAAGCACTAAATTGTATTTATATTATATTTTATTTTAAATCTAAATCGATTTAATAAGAAATCATTGCAGCAGAGAAAGTACATTGTCCCCATATATGCTAGGAGGACGCAATCTTGTTTACAATTACATTGGATACTGAAAAAGAAGTCAGCTCAGAGGAAATTTTGATATATAAATTATCTGTGATGACGCCATTTAAGTGTTTTTATCCAATCAAAGCACTTAATATAAACAAATTACAGCATGAATAGAAATATAAACTATTAACCATAAATAGTAACTTATAAATAGTCAAATATAAGAATGTTTATACAAACCATGGCCCATTCAGAAGCTTTCCTTTCTAAAACTGTTTGTGGCTTAGCTCTCCAAAGACACTTTATACACTGTATTGTCTTACTGTAAAGTTCTGGACATCCTCGAACTGTGTGACATATATTTAGCCGTCCTAATAATTGACCTGTCTGTGGCAATGTTTGTAGAACTATATCCACTGTCTGAAACAAAACACACCTTGAGCATCTCTTAAATGAACTTTTATGGCTTATTTATGGCTGTGATTGCATGGTACAGCTTTTAGAATGCTGCGAGGAACAACTTCGAAAAAACTTACCACAATCATCAGCTGGTGGCAGTCTTACTAACAAGTCTGAAGTAGAAGTGTGGCAGCAATAAAAAAAACTGGCAGTTCGAGAGGAAAACACCATGGTACCTCAAGTGACACTGCATAACATGCATCAAGATCGTGATGAGCCTGTACGCCGTTTCTGTGCACGACTTAGAGGACAGGCTAGTGTTTGCAAATTTCTTATTAAGTGTCCAGCTTACAGCGCTGATGTAAGTTACACAGACACAGTGTTCAATCTAGAGCGAGCCATTGCGCTATTCCCGCATTTTTTGTTGAATTGACGCCCTTAAAAAACCTCCTGGGTCATTACTGGTGCAACGTAACTTTTCATTGCTTTGAGAAATTCCCCCATAGTCAACAGCTTTGAGAATGTCCCTTTAAAATATACAGGAAATTTAACTATATTCTCGGTCCTAAGTACGTTTTTTATCATGTACAATTACAATTTAGCAAGCGTCTAAATCACGTAGACAATATATTATAGATTTTTTTATAACGTGTTGTTCATGCTTCAAGATGAAGCGTATTTCTTCATATTTTACTCTCATTGGACATAAAGGTGCAAAAACGGATGAAAATCAAAATGAAGTGGGTACCGCACCGACAGAGAATGCGAACAAAGAAGCTGAAACAGAACAATCGGCGCTGCGGACTGCATCAAGCTCTCAGTCAACATCGAATCCTTTCAGTGTCACAGGAAAAATTTCAGGATGGATGGTTATCTGATATTAAATATAAAGATTGGCTTAATTTTGATAAAGATAAACAACACATGACATGTTCCTTCTGAATAAAAACTAATAAAAGAAATCCCTTCACTACCGATTGCTGTAATTTTAGAACGTCCACTTTAATGAGGCACATTAACAATCGTTAAATTGGACGTTCAAAAATTACAGCAACCGGTTGTGAAGGGATTTTGTTTTAGCAAACTGAATCATCATAAGCCTTCACTTTTTGTCCGGTTGTCATGTCTCTATATTGGTTTTATTGACCCCTAGCTATAAATTCTGGCCCCCTATAATAAGTTCTTAGGGCCATCATGACCCCCTTAGGCCAAATTCTAGATTGAACACTGCAGACACAATAGTGAGCGACGTACTAGCACGTGACATATGTGACCCTGAAATACAATTAGATCTCCTTGGTGATAAGAATCAGGACATGTCATTTTAAGAAGTAGCACAATTTGTTGAAGCTAAAGAGTCTGGAAAACGATCTGCCACCTGACTATTACTATTAGACTCTCATGAGGTCCAAGCAGCAGCCAGTAGTTCATACAGAAAGGCAAAACAAACCGATGTCAAAGATAAAACGAAGCCTCGTTGCATGAAGACATTTTTCTAAATGGTCAGGTTCATGTGATCCACATTTTAAAATGTGGTCGATTCTTTTCTTGTAAAAAAGTGACAAAAAAGGCTCATTTCAAACGTTTTAACGACCGGAAAAAAAGATACAACTTGGATCAAACTTGAACATCGGACACAAATAATCTGCAATTTCAAGCATTTTATTATTTTTCCTAATTGCCAAAAATTAGTTTGTATTTACCTAAAAATAAAAAAACAATGGCCTAAGATATATCCCAAAACAATATGTTAAAGCAAATAAAATTGACATAAACATATATTCTCGTCATTTCATTGAATTTACTTACCTTTTAAACAAACATATTGAGAAATCTTAAGGAAATTGCATTGTTCCAGTTTGAAATTTTCAGTTTTGTGTAATATGACTTCGGAATTCTAATTGTGATGTCATATTGATTCGAATGTAGAATTTAAAAAAAAATAATGTATTGGTAGCAGTTTAAATCATATAAATCTCAGAATTCAGACTAAAAATACCTAAATTATTAACAATAACGATAATTATGGATAACACATTACAAACAGCATTTGTAAGTCAGTTTTTACATTTACACGAAACACGCAGCTTACACATGTGAGAACTAAACTTATTGTAATTTTGACACGGCTTTGTTTACATAGCTAAAAATTAAAGGACGTCAAATTGAAATAATATTTATAATTTGAATTATTTATATTAATAAATCAAATTATAAATATCAATAAATAATTATTGATAATTATTAAAATGAATTATTGATATATCAATAAATAAATTATTAATAGTGAGCATCGCAGATCCAAGCTATACAGTTACATGCCATGTGTAAATAAGGTCACATGATACATATGAACAAACCCTTTTCGGCACTCTCCGGCAGAGAGAACATAAATGGTTCACAGATATAACCTCTGCCACACGTCATCCTCCATTTACTGCGGGACTACATTTGTCATCTGCCCGTGACGTTGGTAAACAAAGAACGATGTTTGTAAAATAATACACGAGATATTATTTATTTTTATATAATCTTTTTAAACACTTTTGATACATTTTTATATTGAAATTACTATGTTTGTACGAGAAGCTTATTCGTCATGAGAGATATCTCTCACAATGTCAACCAATGGTATGGCAGAGGTGATTGTGGTTGACGTAGGATACCCAGAATCCTTTGCGTGGAGATTGCCTTTTCGGATGGTAGCCATATATGTCAACCAATGGTATGGCAGAGGTGATTGTGGTTGACGTAGGATACCCAGAATCCTTTGCGTTGAGATTGCCTTTTCGGATGGTAGCTGAGCTGTCAGAAGAAAATATTGCGGTCGAGCACAAAACAAGTAATTTAAAAGTAGACAGTAATAAATTTTACATTAATGAAATTAAAGTGTTTAAGTTTGAAATAACAACAAAAATGTCCGAGAATTTTTTTGCAAACTCATGTCAAAAACGCTTGATTAAATTTTTTTTACATTTTTGTGATGTCACTAGGCGCGTTGCTCCCATACAAGCAAAAAATCATTTGCTTGTCAGATTGTCAAAACTCTTTATATGAGCATCCATTTGTAAACCATAATGCTATACATGAAAAGGGTAAAACTCTTTAAAATCCCAAAATGCAGGAGCTTCCCGAGCGCTTCGCCCCCCTAAGGCGGTCCCCAGATCCCTCACCTAATTAAATTTGCTTGCACATGCCACAAGGGTCAGCTACTCCCCTGGTCACAAAACACATTAAAGCAGTCACGTCACAAAAGGAATGCAGAGGCACTCTTAGGGTGGGTAGCAGGTCGTTCCGTCCCCAGGTCGATCCGGCCCCAGTCGATTCGGCCCCAGACGATCCGTCCCCTAGTCGATTCGTCCACTATTTCTTGGTCGATCCGTCCCCAGTAAAAAAATTATACTTTATTTAAATTTTATTTTAATTGATTTTAAGTGGAAAAGGTGAAAAAGTGTTGATTAAAATTAGTTTAATAATTAAATAAACAAAATATGGTATGGTTTTTAAATATACTTGATTTTAATTGGAAATTGTTAAAGTGTTAATTAAAATAAGTTTAATAATTAAATAAACAAAATATAGAGTTTTTAATTAATTAAATGATGATACAGTTTTGATCAGTGCACATAGGGGTAATTACAATTTGATTATTTTTAAATTGCTTGCTTAACAACTGTAAGCTATGCTTTGTATGATTTACTCTGCATCCAAGCTGACTTTAACATCAAAGGTTACAAAAAATATGACAATTTATTGATGCTGTTACAAACTGGAGGTGTAGTGCACAATCGGCATAATTAAAAATACGACTTTTCTATATATTTATACCTACCTGCTTTATTTATTATACCTACCTTTGGTTCTACAATTACATGTCCACATAATGAAAAAAAGTCTTTATAATTTTCTTCAGAAGACTTTAAAGTAAAGCAACCATTATCTGTATCATGGTCACAAAATTCGCATGCATACTCGGCAATCAAAATAGTGAATTCCTGTGTACTACCATACTTTCCATACTTAAAAATACTACTTATGAATGTTTTTTTATATATGTTACCTACCTTGTTTATTATTTTCCCTACCTTTGGTTTTACTGGGGCCGGATCGACCTGGGGACGGAACGACCAGGGGACGAATCGACCTGGGACGGATCGACTAGGGGACGGATTGGTTTGGGGACGGATCGTCTAGAAATCTTAGGGTGCTCTGAAGTAACGTCATGAACCATAAGGGGTCATTATCCTATTCATGTAATGAATTTCCGGTGCATGTCAAAAGATGGCAGGATGAAAAAATAGTCCCAATTTTCTCTTTTGTTTCTGCTTTTGCCTATAACTGCTATTGCTTAAGAGTTGGATATTTTGAAAGGTATGGCATTACTGTAGAACAAGAATATATTTTTTTCCAGTCAATGTCTTTACAGTGGAAGCACTTCCTAAAGTGTGTAATGTGGTACAATGTGACCACAACACTGAAATGAAAGTAGAAAAACCATTCTTAAACTTTAAGGTAATTTTCCCAAAAAAAATCCGTGGACAGGTATACTTTTGTCTCCATTTTTATGTAATTTAGCATTATATGTGTAATGCCCCATATATGAAATTTAACGTGAAAGGAAGATTTTTTTAATAAAAATTTTTGATGTCTCGCCCGTTCGGTTACTTTTGCTCAGGCCATCCAAAAGGATAATGACCTCTGTAAGAGCAAAATTTACAAATTGGTCAAATACACAAATCCCATTTGTCAGGTACTTTTTATGAAAGGGTACCAGAACTCGTTATAGGAAAACATCTTTTCTGCAAAATATATCTTCAGGTTTTATAGTTATAGTCTGTTTCATTATCTGCAGTAAAATTTGACTTTTTGGCCTATGGTATCATAAAAAGTGATTATTTTTGCAAAAAGCCCACTGTTAACAATTCTATAGAGTACAGTAAGGTAGAACCCAAGGTGACATGAAATAAAAATGTATTATTGGTATTAAATAATACCTTTCAGACCAAAAATTGATTAAATAAAGGTAAACCATGATCCTATTTCATGTACCAGCACTTATTGCTAGACAGAAACATGTATCATACCTTGAAGATTGTAACTAAAGATTAAATGTATTCATTTTGTTTCTTAAAAGAAGGTTATACAGCAGTATTTTAATCAATATGTAGTGTTTATTCATTCCTCTGGCCTCTAGGTAATTATTTGGCATGGGTAGGCATCATTTGCAATGTGCCGTTTTAATGTAAAGTCTGAGAATCTAGTATGCTTTTGGGTACTTTGAACCAATCAGTCTAGTCAGTTGCTATGTTTTCTACTTTTTCAGTGACTTGGCATGCAAAAAGGACTGAAAAGATGCCAATGAGTCTTTTTGTATAACAATTATATGTCAGTTTTCTTAAAACTAGTCATAACTCTACTTTGTGTATAGTTTTATTAAAGTTTAAGCTACAGAAAAGAGACCTCTGCTTCTCAACCTGAATTCCATTGTGGTGTATTTCTACTTAATAAGTTCATTTATACACTCATTACAGCTAAGACAAGCTTTTTTAGTTAGTTTTTTTCTTTTGTGAGGAAAAATGTTAATTTTTATATCATACCGTCATAGCAACAGAACCGACTGTTTTCAACCCCCCCTATATTCAAATGAGCCCTCACTTGATAAAAAGTTGCTTTTATCAGATGTGTTTCTGCTTATTTGGTAACTATTACACCTGTACTGTCATAAAAAGGTGATATTTTGACTGTTGTGCCAAAATTGTTGAACAGAAGAAAAAAATTATACCCTTACTGTCCTTATCAGTTAAAAATTGCTAAAACAGGGTTTCACCACATCTTTGGAAACTGTCTGAATTTTTATTTGAGTAGCAATATATTCAAACTGCATGCTTATTTTATTTACAGAATCATTAAATAACATATAAAAAAAATTTTGGTGGAAATCCGGAACTGTTGGCTTTGCTTAAAGGGGTCATTATCCTATTCATGTAATGAATTTCCGGTGCATGTCAAAAGATGGCAGGATGAAAAAATAGTCCCAATTTTCTCTTTTGTTTCTGCTTTTGCCTATAACTGCTATTGCTTAAGAGTTGGATATTTTGAAAGGTATGGCATTACTGTAGAACAAGAATATATTTTTTTCCAGTCAATGTCTTTACAGTGGAAGCACTTCCTAAAGTGTGTAATGTGGTACAATGTGACCACAACACTGAAATGAAAGTAGAAAAACCATTCTTAAACTTTAAGGTAATTTTCCCAAAAAAAATCCGTGGACAGGTATACTTTTGTCTCCATTTTTATGTAATTTAGCATTATATGTGTAATGCCCCATATATGAAATTTAACGTGAAAGGAAGATTTTTTTAATAAAAATTTTTGATGTCTCGCCCGTTCGGTTACTTTTGCTCAGGCCATCCAAAAGGATAATGACCTCATAAAATATGCTAGCATTTAGGCTGTGTCTATATTCATATTATCAATAAATAGGGCTTTTTGTCCACTTTGTCTTTGGTTTGCCATAATGAAGTCCATAATTTGAACTTACGTGATCTTTTATAAAAGCCTGAAGTGACTCGAGTAGATCACCTAACTCTTTACTGTTTGTCCTGATATATGTTTCTTTTTCTTTATCCGATAGCTGAGAATTAGAAATATGCGACAAAATATTTGCAACATTTTTTTGAAGCTGCATTTGTATAAAATATTTTTAGCGCTTTACCGGTCCTACTTAAATACGCCTGCATACGCCTGTCGTTATAATGATCACGAGGGTACATCGAAAGTGTAAAAACCCCCTGAAAAGTGTAAAAACCCTGTTACAAAAATCGATTCTGTGCGATAAAGCATAATTATTTTTTCACAAATATTGCATTATTATCATAATATATAGTAATATCTATCATTTCTGAGGGGTTTTCACCATATATATAGGGGTTTTTACACTATTCCACGGGGTTACACTTTTCGGTGGGTTTTTACACTTTCGATGTACCGTGATCATAATGTACGCCTGTGCACAGTTAACAAAGATGGGTTAAACCCATATCCAGAGATGTTCGATTTATATGTTATATGTGTATCCCATTTGGTTTAATAGTTTTTTTTTCAATTTGTTTATTTAAAATTTCATCATATGCTGTAAAGGGATGCAAATATAGACGATTGTGAAAGGCAAGAAATAATCATCTTGATTATAATATCTCAACTTTGAGAAAAGTACTGTAATAAAAAAAAGCAAAGTTTTGGAAGGAAAAATATATGTTTACCAATAAAAATACATTGACCATAGTCAAGTGGTTCTGTAGGGGAAAATGTGAATGTAAGATAGGCAGTTATCGCGTCCTCGGAAAATCAAAGAAAACATACCGACAAGTTACAATTTTTATTGATTTAATTTTACTGCAATTAAAATTGTTTCAAAAGATTTGCAATTAAATGTATTTAAGAACTTTCAAAATTTCAAATTAAATTTTTCAGAATTTAAATATAAAAAAACAATTAGAAGAAGAGTCTTATTTTGCAAAACAATTGATGAGATTATTAACTTCTACAATTATTTTCAACAATATAAACTGAACAGAACAGATTTTTATTTACCAATTAAAGGTGCCCGTTAGAGGAAGAATCAATTACAATTTAATCAAAGAAAGAAACAAAATCACAAATCCTAATAAATAAACAAAAGTTTCATTTTAACATAATTGTATTCATTATAAGAACATAGATATATAAATGTAATAAGGCAGGGACGGTCTATACCAGGGACAGTCTATACTAACTATACTTAGTATAGACTGTCCCAGAATAAGGTTATCCAGTAAGAAGCGAGCAAGGGGAGACAACTCTATCATCTTAGCTGATTAATACATTACGCTTTTCTTTCGATTCAACGACTAATTTCAATAAAAGTTTTATAACAGATGTATCTTCATTGCTCATTAACCACAAGAATTTATTATCAATACAAAGGTTTTTAAAATTACAATATTTATCATTTATTTCTTCAATAAAAGGTTTCTAATTTCTTCTAGATTTGGACAATTTAATAAAAAATGTTTCTCATCCTCCACTTCATTTTTAGACTGTTGATGACCTTTATTCGAACGTAACTGAATTTTTTTCTGTTGTATTATTATATATATAACTTGCTTCGTTAAAATATCTTAACATCAAAATTTTTAAATCTTGAATTAAATAAAAATCTATATCTTTTGTGCTTTTTTTTATTATTGAGAAATTTCTTTTCCTTACTAATTTCTACCACATTTTTCACTGATTCAGACATCAATTTTTTTAAATAACATGCCTGTTTGAAAATCTAATTTTGTATATATAGTTGCTTCTCACACAGCCAATAATACAATTGGTACAGAGAAAGTAACAAATAAAGAAACAAAACAACAGGCTATATACAGTATATATCAAAATCATAATCTAATTTAGCAATTTTAGCGCCTTATTATGCGAGTCTGATTGGTCTTTCATTTTTACCTTTCATCAATGTTCAGTGTCAGGTAATAAATAATCAATTAGCAAATAAACAAGGCACATCTAATATACAATTACATCACAGAAATGTCTCTGCCCCCTCCTTAAAACCACCACTACCATACACGAATCGTTCACGAGAGTTTGGGATTTCGAAACCGTCAATAAACAAAACCCAGGGAAATTAAAATTAATGTTCAAGATGACTAATTTTCTGCGTAAAAGTTCCATTTTCTACCTTATAAATTATGAAATAATCCAGAAATAAGTTTTCTGGATGAGTGGTCACAAGCGCGTTAAACAAAATCTAAAAATGGACTTTTATTGTCAAATTATCTAAGTAACTAATAAAAGAAACCGAAAAATTTACACTTTATCATGTTAAAATAAGAATGCATAAAAAATTACGAAGCTTGACATATAAATCACGAAATAATCCAAGAAATACAATTGAAGCGATGAAATACATTACGTAATATAACATAACAAAA
This sequence comes from Limnoperna fortunei, assembly GCA_944474755.1. Taxonomy (NCBI): domain Eukaryota; kingdom Metazoa; phylum Mollusca; class Bivalvia; order Mytilida; family Modiolidae; genus Limnoperna; species Limnoperna fortunei. Next base: position 7,517,503 of record OX104111.1, read on the forward strand.
TTTTTAAATGACTTTTTCTTATCATATCAAATAACTAATTAATAAAAGAAACTCAACTTATTCTGTCAAGAATATAATGCATTAATAAAAATACAAGGCTTACCCAATAGATAGTAAAATAATCCAAAAATGAAAATCGAAGCGGATCTATTCATACTGGTAAAGCGTGCATTAATATGCAATTATGTACATCTTTACTTCTTCTTATTAGACCAGGACAAAAAAAAAAAACGTATTTTAAAGCTTGAAGGATTTAACAAAAACGAAAAACTGTAATTGAAATATTTTCTTTAATATTAAATTTGCCATTTTATCACTTACAACATGAACTATATTGTAGAGTATGGTTTTTACCTTTTTGCTCAATTTACCCGAAAACAATTATATATCATTAAGAGATAATAAGAAGAGATCGAACATATGAAAAGTGCACGCCTGCCACTAATTGTGACATATATTTCACAAAAAAAATAACTTTAAAGTAAAACAAATGATTTTGAACACCCAAAATTATTTTATTTAGCTTTTTTTTCAGCGAACATCACGTCCCTATGGACGAGCGTATAAACCTGCTTTTATTCTCGGTGCTTTACAGTACTTTCGTCTTATACTGATCTTCTTGTTATGTTGATGCAGAGACAATTACATGTCTCTGGTTGATGTTATAAAGAAATTTATAGAGAAACCACAACCAAGAGGAGTAAGAGTAGAACAGAACAATCATATATTACTGCAGCAACAGATTCCTGCTGTTACAGAACAACAAGAACAGTCCTTCAGATTTATAGGCCCAAACGCAAACACAACAAAGAGGCGGTATGTCCATTTAACAAGCATAATTTACTGGCACACAATTATTTCTCAACCCACCACAGCATAAAATATTCACCCACACAGAGTTACACATTAAGATGAGCGGAGGCATATGCTGTGAAAGATAGAAAACACAGGATCAAACTACCACAAAAGACAGTGTAGGAAGTCAGGGCCACTACAACCATAATATACTGGATAAGCACCAAATAGAATCGACGTGTCTGGAAAGGCAAAGCCAGAGAGCAAGCTTATATACAAACTTAATGGAAATGATGAAGGCAGCAACTATTTTGTGATACCAACCATGCCTCTATAGACCACAGAGGTAGCAAGAGAGAATACAGCAATCAAAATTGTATCCTTTACCTGTAAAAATGCAGAATCCAACATTTATACTCTAAACCAGTTAATAGATGAAAATGACACACTCTTGATACGGAAACATTAGCTATTTAATACTAAGTAGGAAAAAATGCAAGCTATGTACTAATTAAGGAAGCGATGAATATACCCAATTTCACCAATATATATGCCTAACGGGTACGGCGGGGCAGCAATAATATGGAAAAAATATTTTAGATCATTCTACTCAAATATCAGGATACACATGAAATTGTAATCGGATGCGATTTGAACGCAGACATTGGAAACAATGCTAGAACCAACAGTCGCAAAACTACTTACAAAAATTTATAACAGAAAACAATCTAGGATTGACAACATTGGAAAGACATTTGTCAAATCAACTGGTGAAGAATGCTCTGAATTAGATTTCTTACAAACTGCAACAAGCAACAATAAGTCAGAAAGAGATCATAAAGGACACCATAGATAACCACTCTGACCGCCACACAGTAAAATGCCAACTCCATTATTCAGTAGCCATAACTAATAACAACCAGGTGTCAGGCATTCAGCAATCAAATTCGTTTATAAAATGCGATAAAGTAGATCATGACCCGTACAAATCCATCATGAACAAGCACATAGAAGAGATTACAAAGTATTCTCTTGAGACAGCTGATAATGTAGACCTGGCTTTAGGGCAGCTACACCAATCTCTGACCAAGGCAGCCAAGGAAAGAGCACCGTAAAGACAGATATAAAGCAAAACCAAAATTGAAAGTGTGGTCACCGGAAATCAAGAAAAGTAAATTGCTATTATGAGGGACTGTTACAACACATGGGACAGTAAGGATAACCAATCAAGACGACCAGGCATGCAGAAACAGAATCAGAACCATGAAAGAATTTTAAAGATTAGTAAAGATAGAACGAATAATCGTACCCTCGCTGTTTTTGGCTAGGGTACGAATTTAGTCCCATTACTCGTAATGTAGCAAAGCGGGAGTGAATCACTACCGGCACTTTGATGTCCAAAAGAAGTTGCATATACAATCAGACGTGGTCGATCTTGATATCTCCAGTGGCGGATCTAGGGAGGGGGGCGTACACCCCCCTTTTACAAAAAGGAAAGGAAAAAAAAAACAGAACAGGGAGTTCAAAAATGTAATCCCCGCTCGTCCTCGCCATAAATTAATGCACTAACGGCACTAATTCGTTTATTATGATAACAACGAAAAACCACAGCACGTCAAGATCGGTAAATCCAGGTATTCCATCTACTGAATTGAACAGTCACAGCAACAGCAGCTGCATTAGGGATACCTTAATTACAAAGAATTAGCTCTCAAACTGTCAGAAACCGGCTCCAACAGCATTGTATTAGACCAAGGAGACTGTATTTTGAGCAGTCTGACGGCGTTGCATCTACGGGAAAGAGTCAGATGGTGCAACTGGTTGCGGGTCTGGACATTTTAAAACTGGCACAGAATTTGGTTGAGTGACAAGTCGTGATTCCTAGTACAGAAGCGTGATGGTAGACACGTGTTTAGGACGACATTACTTACTGACGGTCTGTGGTAGGAAATATAGGATCTAACACCGGTGGGAGGGCAAGACGGGAAAATCTCAGACACCCAAGTGGGAAGATTTCTGGTCTCCAACGAGGCTCTGCCGAGTTGGAAACCAAAAGAAATCTTTCACGCGGGTGTCTGAGATTTTCCCGTCTTGCTCAACCACCGGTGTTTGATTCTATTTCTCACTAATTCGTTAAACAAAAAATCCAGTTCTGTTCTATTGAAAGATGGCAACAAATAGAGTTTTGTTTTGATGTTTACCGCTGTGACAGTCATGTTGTGACATAAATTGGGTCATGGAAGCTCAGATATGTTGTTTTCATGTTAATAATTAAACAGGCTTGTAAACCAACACGACTAAAGCAAATATTTTATAATTTTTATTGCTGAACCGACAGTTGACGTCACAATACATTTTTACGGGAAAAGGAGCGTGAAATTCTTATCTCACCCACGGGTTGAGATAAGGATATCTCAACTGGCTAAAAATAGGTACCACGCTGTCTCATTAGTGAGAAAGATGCGTCTTTATAGGATGACATTCCACTGACGGTCTGTAGTAGGAATTATGTGATTGTGTAGGACAAAATAACTTACTGACTGTCCGTAGTTAGAATGATGTATCTGTGTAGAACGACATTACTTGCTAAAGGTCGGTAGTTGGAATAATATTTATGTGTAAGCCGACTTGACGAAGCTATCGGTCTGTAGCGAAAATGATATGTTTGTGTGGATACATAAAATACTAACGTTTGGTAGTGACGAGTATTTGTTGGACGACAAGACTTACTGACGGTCTAAATGGGAATGAATGATTATTGGTCAATATTTTCCTATGCGAGTCGAATACAGGAGTTATTGACGGTCTGTGTTTGGAATGACGTGTTTATGCATAGGGATATTACTTATTGGCTAGTAAGAATGACGTGTCTGTGTAGGACGACATAACTAACTGTCTGTAGAATGATGTGTCTGTGTAGGACGACATAACTAACTGTTTGTAGAATGATGTGTCTGTGTAGGACGACATAACTAACTGTTTGTAGAATGATGTGTCTGTGTAGGACGACATAACTAACCGTCTGTAGAATGATGTGTCTGTGTAGGACGACATAACTAACTGTCTGTAGAATGATGTGTCTGTGTAGGACGACATAACTAACTGTCTGTAGAATGATGTGTCTGTGTAGGACGACATGACTAACTGTCTGCAAAATGATGTGTCTGTGTAGGACGACATAACTAACTGTCTGTAGAATGATGTGTCTATGTAGGACGACATGACTAACTGTCTGCAAAATGATGTGTCTGTGTAGGACGACATAACTAACTGTCTGTAAAATGATGTGTCTATGTAGGACGACATGACTAACTGTCTGTAGAATGATGTGTCGGTGTAGGACGACATGACTAACTTTCTGCAGAATGATGTGTCTGTGTAGGACGACTTAAGTAACTGTCTGTAGAATGATGTGTCTATGTAGGACGACATGACTAACTATCTGCAGAATGATGTGTCTGTGTAGGACGACTTAAGTAACTGTCTGTAGAATGATGTGTCTGTGTAGGACGACATGACTAACTGTCTGAAGAATGATGTGTCTGTGTAGGACGACTTAAGTAACTGTCTGTAGAATGATGTGTCTGTGTAGGACGACATGACTAACTGTCTGTAGAATGATGTGTCTGTGTAGGGCGACATGACTAACTGTCTGCAAAATTATGGGTCTATGTAGGACGACATGACTAACTGTCTGTAGAATGATGTGTCTATGTAGGACGACATGACTAACTGTCTGTAGAATGATGTGTCTATGTAGGACGACATGACTAACTGTCTGTAGAATGATGTGTCTATGTAGGACGACTTAAGTAACTGTCTGCAGAATGATGTGTCTGTGTAGGACGACATGACTAACTGTCTGCAGAATGATGTGTCTATGTAGGACGAAATGACTAACTGTCTGTAGAATGATGTGTCTGTGTAGGACGACATGACTAACTGTCTGCAGAATGATGGTTCTGCGTAGGACGACTTAAGTAACTGTCTGTAGAATGATGTGTCTATATAGGACGACATGACTTACTGTCTGAAGAATGATGTTTCTATGTAGAATGACTGTCTGCAAAATTATGTGTCAATGTCGGACGACATGACTAACTGTCTGAAGAATGATGTGTCCTTGTAGGACGACTTTAGTAACTGTCTGTAGAATGATGTTTCTGTGTAGGACGACATGACTAACTGTCTGCAGAATGATGTTTCTATGTAGAACGACATGACTTACTGTCTGAAGAATGATGTGTCTATGTAGGACGACATGACTAACGGTCTGCAGAATGATGTTTCTATGTAGAACGACATGACTAACTGTTTGTGGAATAATGTGTCTGTGTAGGACGACATGACTAACTGTCTGCAGAATGATGTTTCTATGTAGAACGACATGACTTACTATCTGTAGAATGATGTGTCTATGTAGGACGACATGACTAACTGTCTGCAGAATGATGTTTCTGTGTAGGACGACATGACTAACTGTCTGCTAAATTATGTGTCTATGTCGGACGACATGACTAACTGTCTGCAGAATGATGGTTCTGTGTAGGACGACTTAAGTAACTGTCTATAGAAAGAAGTGTCTGTGTAGGACGATATAACTGTCTGCAAAATTATGTGTCTATGTAGGACGACATAACTAACTGTCTGTAGAATGATGTGTCTGTGTAGGACGACATAACTAACTGTCTGTGGAATGATGTGTCTGTGTAGGACGACATAACTAACTGTCTGTAGAATGATGTGTCTGTGTAGGACGACATGACTAACTGTCTGCAAAATGATGTGTCTGTGTAGGACGACATAACTAACTCTCTGTAGAATGATGTGACTATGTAGGACGACATGACTAACTGTCTGCAAAATGATGTGTCTGTGTAGGACGACATAACTAACTGTCTGTAGAATGATGTGTCTGTGTAGGACGACATAACTAACTGTCTGTAGAATGATGTGTCTATGTAGGACGACATGACTAACTGTCTGTAGAATGATGTGTCTGTGTAGGACGACATGACTAACTGTCTGCAGAATGATGTGTCTGTGTAGGACCACTTAAGTAACTGTCTGTAGAATGATGTGTCTATGTAGGACGACATGACTAACTATCTGCAGAATGATGTGTCTGTGTAGGACGACTTAAGTAACTGTCTGTAGAATGATGTGTCTGTGTAGGACGACATGACTAGCTGTCTGTATAATGATGTGTCTGTGTAGTACGACTTAAGTAACTGTCTGTAGAATGATGTGTCTGTGTAGGACGACATGACTAACTGTCTGCAGAATGATGTGTCTGTGTAGGACGACTTAAGTAACTGTCTGTAGAATGATGTGTCTGTGTAGGACGACATGACTAACTGTCTGTAGAATGATGTGTCTGTGTAGGACGACATGACTAACTGTCTGCAAAATGATGTGTCTATGTAGGACGACATGACTAACTGTCTGTAGAATGATGTGTCGGTGTAGGACGACATGACTAACTTTCTGTAGAATGATGTGTCTGTGTAGGACGACTTAAGTAACTGTCTGTAGAATGATGTGTCTATGTAGGACGACATGACTAACTATCTGCAGAATGATGTGTCTGTGTAGGACGACTTAAGTAACTGTCTGTAGAATGATGTGTCTGTGTAGGACGACATGACTTACTGTCTGAAGAATGATGTGTCTGTGTAGGACGACTTAAGTAACTGTCTGTAGAATGATGTGTCTGTGTAGGACGACATGACTAACTGTCTGTAGAATGATGTGTCTGTGTAGGACGACATGACTAACTGTCTGCAAAATTATGGGTCTATGTAGGACGACATGACTAACTGTCTGTAGAATGATGTGTCTATGTAGGACGACATGACTAACTGTCTGTAGAATGATGTGTCTATGTAGGACGACATGACTAACTGTCTGTAGAATGATGTGTCTATGTAGGACGACATGACTAACTGTCTGCAGAATGATGTGTCTGTGTAGGACGACTTAAGTAACTGTCTGTAGAATGATGTGTCTGTGTAGGACGACATAACTAACTGTCTGTGGAATGATGTGTCTATGTAGGACGACATGACTAACTATCTGTAGAATGATGTGTCTGTGTAGGACGACATGACTAACTGTCTGCAGATTGATGTGTCTGTGTAGGACCACTTAAGTAACTGTCTGTAGAATGATGTGTCTATGTAGGACGACATGACTAACTATCTGTAGAATGATGTGTCTATGTAGGACGACATAACTAACTGTCTGTAGAATGATGTGTCTGTGTAGGACGACATAACTAACTGTCTGTGGAATGATGTGTCTGTGTAGGACGACATAACTAACTGTCTGTAGAATGATGTGTCTGTGTAGGACGACATGACTAACTGTCTGCAAAATTATGTGTCTATGTAGGACGACATGACTAACTGTCTGCAGAATGATGTGTCTGTGTAGGACGACATAACTAACTGTCTGTAGAATGATGTGTCTATGTAGGACGACATGACTAACTATCTGTAGAATGATGTGTCTATGTAGGACGACATAACTAACTGTCTGTAGAATGATGTGTCTGTGTAGGACGACTTAAGTAACTGTCTGTAGAATGATGTGTCTGTGTAGGACGACATGACTAACTGTCTGCAAAATTATGTGTCTATGTAGGACGACATGACTAACTGTCTGCAGAATGATGTGTCTGTGTAGGACGACATAACTAACTGTCTGCAGAATGATGTGTCTGTGTAGGACGACATAACTAACTGTCTGTAGAATGATGTGTCTGTGTAGGACGACATGACTAACTGTCTGCAAAATTATGTGTCTATGTAGGACGACATGACTAACTGTCTGTAGAATGATGTGTCTGTGTAGGACGACATAACTAACTGTCTGCAGAATGATGTGTCTGTGTAGGACGACATGACTAACTGTCTGCAGAATGATGTGTCTATGTAGGACGAAATGACTAACTGTCTGTAGAATGATGTGTCTGTGTAGGACGACATGACTAACTGTCTGCAGAATGATGGTTCTGCGTAGGACGACTTAAGTAACTGTCTGTAGAATGATGTGTCTATATAGGACGACATGACTTACTGTCTGAAGAATGATGTTTCTATGTAGAATGACTGTCTGCAAAATTATGTGTCAATGTCGGACGACATGACTAACTGTCTGAAGAATGATGTGTCCTTGTAGGACGACTTTAGTAACTGTCTGTAGAATGATGTTTCTGTGTAGGACGACATGACTAACTGTCTGCAGAATGATGTTTCTATGTAGAACGACATGACTTACTGTCTGAAGAATGATGTGTCTATGTAGGACGACATGACTAACGGTCTGCAGAATGATGTTTCTATGTAGAACGACATGACTAACTGTTTGTGGAATAATGTGTCTGTGTAGGACGACATGACTAACTGTCTGCAGAATGATGTTTCTATGTAGAACGACATGACTTACTGTCTGTAGAATGATGTGTCTATGTAGGACGACATGACTAACTGTCTGCAGAATGATGTTTCTGTGTAGGACGACATGACTAACTGTCTGCTAAATTATGTGTCTATGTCGGACGACATGACTAACTGTCTGCAGAATGATGGTTCTGTGTAGGACGACTTATGTAACTGTCTATAGAAAGAAGTGTCTGTGTAGGACGATATGACTGTCTGCAAAATTATGTGTCTATGTAGGACGACATAACTAACTGTCTGTAGAATGATGTGTCTGTGTAGGACGACATAACTAACTGTCTGTGGAATGATGTGTCTGTGTAGGACGACATAACTAACTGTCTGTAGAATGATGTGTCTGTGTAGGACGACATGACTAACTGTCTGCAAAATGATGTGTCTGTGTAGGACGACATAACTAACTCTCTGTAGAATGATGTGACTATGTAGGACGACATGACTAACTGTCTGCAAAATGATGTGTCTGTGTAGGACGACATAACTAACTGTCTGTAGAATGATGTGTCTGTGTAGGACGACATAACTAACTGTCTGTAGAATGATGTGTCTATGTAGGACGACATGACTAACTGTCTGTAGAATGATGTGTCTGTGTAGGACGACATGACTAACTGTCTGCAGAATGATGTGTCTGTGTAGGACCACTTAAGTAACTGTCTGTAGAATGATGTGTCTATGTAGGACGACATGACTAACTATCTGTAGAATGATGTGTCTATGTAGGACGACATAACTAACTGTCTGTAGAATGATGTGTCTGTGTAGGACGACATAACTAACTGTCTGTGGAATGATGTGTCTGTGTAGGACGACATAACTAACTGTCTGTAGAATGATGTGTCTGTGTAGGACGACATGACTAACTGTCTGCAAAATGATGTGTCTGTGTAGGACGACATAACTAACTCTCTGTAGAATGATGTGACTATGTAGGACGACATGACTAACTGTCTGCAAAATGATGTGTCTATGTAGGACGACTTAAGTAACTGTCTGTAGAATGATGTGTCTGTGTAGGACGACATGACTAGCTGTCTGTAGAATGATGTGTCTGTGTAGGACGACTTAAGTAACTGTCTGTAGAATGATGTGTCTGTGTAGGACGACATGACTAACTGTCTGCAGAATGATGTGTCTGTGTAGGACGACTTAAGTAACTGTCTGTAGAATGATGTGTCTGTGTAGGACGACATGACTAACTGTCTGTAGAATGATGTGTCTGTGTAGGACGACATGACTAACTGTCTGCAAAATTATGTGTCTATGTAGGACGACATGACTAACTGTCTGTAGAATGATGTGTCTATGTAGGACGACATGACTAACTGTCTGTAGAATGATGTGTCTATGTAGGACGACATGACTAACTGTCTGTAGAATGATGTGTCTATGTAGGACGACATGACTAACTATCTGCAGAATGATGTGTCTGTGTAGGACGACATGACTAACTGTCTGTAGAATAATGTGTCTGTGTAGGACGACATGACTAACTTTCTGTAGAATGATGTGTCTGTGTAGGACGACTTAAGTAACTGTCTGTAGAATGATGTGTCTGTGTAGGACGACATGACTAACTGTCTGCAGAATGATGTGTCTGTGTAGGACGACTTAAGTAACTGTCTGTAGAATGATGTGTCTGTGTAGGACGACATGACTAACTGTCTGTAGAATGATGTGTGTGTGTAGGACGACATGACTAACTGTCTGCAAAATTATGTGTCTATGTAGGACGACATGACTAACTGTCTGCAGAATGATGTGTCTGTGTAGGACGACATAACTAACTGTCTGCAGAATGATGTGTCTGTGTAGGACGACATGACTAACTTCTGCAGAATGATGTGTCTGTCTAGGACGACATGACTAACTGTCTGCAGAATGATGTGTCTGTGTAGGACGACATAACTAACTGTCTGCAGAATGATGTGTCTGTGTAGGACGACATGACTAACTGTCTGCAGAATGATGTGTCTGTGTAGGACGACATGACTAACTGCCTGCAAAATTATGTGTCTATGTAGGACGACATGACTAACTGCCTGCAAAATTATGTGTCTGTGTAGGACGACATGACTAACTGCCTGCAAAATTATGTGTCTGTGTAGGACGACATGACTAACTGCCTGCAAAATTATGTGTCTGTGTAGGACGACATGACTAACTGCCTGCAAAATTATGTGTCTGTGTAGGACGACATGACTAACTGCCTGCAAAATTATGTGTCTGTGTAGGACGACATGACTAACTGCCTGCAAAATTATGTGTCTATGTAGGACGACATAACTAACTTCTGCAGAATGATGTGTCTGTGTAGGACGACATGACTAACTGTCTGCAGAATGATGTGTCTGTGTAGGACGACATGACTAACTGCCTGCAAAATTATGTGTCTATGTAGGACGACATGACTAACTGTCTGCAGAATGATGGTTCTGCGTAGGACGACTTAAGTAACTGTCTGTAGAATGATGTGTCTATATAGGCGACATGACTAGCTGTCTGCAGAATGATGGTTCTGCGTAGGACGATTTAAGTAACTGTCTGAAGAATGATGTGTCTATGTAGGACGACATGACTAACGGTCTGCAGAATGATGTTTCTATGTAGAACGACATGACTAACTGTTTGTGGAATAATGTGTCTGTGTAGGTCGACATGATTAACTGTCTGCAGAATGATGTTTCTATGTAGAACGACATGACTTACTATCTGCAGAATGATGTTTCTATGTAGGACGACATGACTAACTGTCTGCAGAATGATGTTTCTGTGTAGGACGACATGACTAACTGTCTGCTAAATTATGTGTCTATGTCGGACGACATGACTAACTGTCTGCAGAATGATGGTTCTGTGTAGGACGACTTAAGTAACTGTCTGTAGAATGATGTGTCTGTGTAGGACGATATGACTGTCTGCAGAATGATGTTTCTGTGTAGGACGACATGACTAACTGTCTGCTAAATTATGTGTTTATGTCGGACGACATGACTAACTGTCTGCAGAATGATGGTTCTGTGTAGGACGACTTAAGTAACTGTCTGCAGAATGATGGTTCTGTGTAGGACGACTTAACTAACTGTCTGTAGAATGATGTGTCTATGTAGGACGACATGACTAACTGTCTGCAGAATGATTGTTCTGTGTAGGACGACATGACTAACTGTCTGCAGAATGATTGTTCTGTGTAGGACGACATTACTAACTGTATGCAAAATTATGTGTCTATGTAGGACGATATGACTAACAGTCTGCAGAATGATGGTTCTGTGTAGGACGACTTAAATACTGTCTGTAGAATGATGTGTCTGTGTTGGACGACATGACTAACTGTCTGCAGAATGATGTTTCTATGTAGAACGACATGACTTACTGTCTGAAGAATGATGTGTCTGTGTAGAACGACATGACTAACTGCCTGCAGAATGACGTGTCTGTGTAGGACAACATTACCAATATTGTTTGGATGGTCCTCTATAAAGCTATTTTTTTTATGCCAATTGGAAATTCAAAATGGCCACCACCGCAGGACTTACTTTAAGATAGGACGCTATGAGGACATTTTTTTAAAAGGCCTCTTCTCTGAAATCAGTTAACCAACGGAAACGAAAAGGAGCGTGAAATTCTTATCTCACACACGGGTTGAGATAAGGATATCTCAACCGGCTAAAAATAGGTACCACGCTGTCTCATTAGTGAGAAAGATGCGTCTTTATAGGATGACATTCCACTGACGGTCTGTAGTAGGAATTATGTGATTGTGTAGGACAAAATAACTTACTGACTGTCCGTAGTTAGAATGATGTATCTGTGTAGAACGACATTACTTGCTAAAGGTCGGTAGTTGGAATAATATTTATGTGTAAGCCGACTTGACGAAGATATCGGTCTGTAGCGAAAATGATATGTCTGTGTGGATACATAAAATACTAACGTTTGGTAGTGACGAGTATTTGTTGGACGACAAGACTTACTGACGGTCTAAATGGGAATGAATGATTATTGGTCAATATTTTCCTATGCGAGTCGAATACAGGAGTTATTGACGGTCTGTGTTTGGAATGACGTGTTTATGCATAGGGATATTACTTATTGGCTAGTAAGAATGACGTGTCTGTGTAGGACGACATAACTAACTGTTTGTAGAATGATGTGTCTGTGTAGGACGACATAACTAACTGTCTGCAGAATGATGTGTCTGTGTGGGACGACATGACTAACTGTCTGCAGAATAATGTGTCTGTGTAGGACGACATGACTAACTGTCTGCAGAATGATGTGTCTGTGTAGGACGACATAACTAACTGTCTGCAGAATGATGTGTCTGCATGTGTAGGACGACATAACTAACTGTCTGTAGAATGATGTGTCTGTGTAGGACGACATGACTAACTGTCTGCAGAATGATGTGTCTGTGTAGGACGACATAACTAACTGTCTGCAGAATGATGTGTCTGTGTAGGACGACATGACTAACTGTCTGCAGAATAATGTGTCTGTGTAGGACGACATGACTAACTGTCTGCAGAATGATGTGTCTGTGTAGGACGACACAACTAACTGTCTGCAGAATGATGTGTCTGTGTAGGACGACTTAAGTAACTGTCTGTAGAATGATGTGTCTGTGTAGGACGACATGACTAACTGTCTGCTAAATTATGTGTCTATGTCGGACGACATGACTAACTGTCTGCAGAATGATGGTTCTGTGTAGGACGACTTAAGTAACTGTCTGCAGAATGATGGTTCTGTGTAGGACGACTTAACTAACTGTCTGTAGAATGATGTGTCTATGTAGGACGACTTGAGTAACTGTCTGCAGAATGATTGTTCTGTGTAGGACGACATGACTAACTGTCTGCAGAATGATTGTTCTGTGTAGGACGACATTACTAACTGTATGCAAAATTATGTGTCTATGTAGGACGATATGACTAACAGTCTGCAGAATGATGGTACTGTGTAGGACGACTTAAATACTGTCTGTAGAATGATGTGTCTGTGTTGGACGACATGACTAACTGTCTGCAGAATGATGTTTCTATGTAGAACGACATGACTTACTGTCTGAAGAATGATGTGTCTGTGTAGGACGACATGACTAACTGCCTGCAGAATGACATGTCTGTGTAGGACAACATTACCGATATTGTTTGGATGGTCCTCTATAAAGCTATTTTTTTTATGCCAATTGGAAATTCAAAATGGCCACCACCGCAGGACTTACTTTAAGATAGGACGCTATGAGGACATTTTTTTAAAAGGCCTCTTCTCTGAAATCAGTTAACCAATGGAAACGAAAAGGAGCGTGAAATTCTTATCTCACACACGGGTTGAGATAAGGATATCTCAACCGGCTAAAAATAGGTACCACGCTGTCTCATTAGTGAGAAAGATGCGTCTTTATAGGATGACATTCCACTGACGGTCTGTAGTAGGAATTATGTGATTGTGTAGGACAAAATAACTTACTGACTGTCCGTAGTTAGAATGATGTATCTGTGTAGAACGACATTACTTGCTAAAGGTCGGTAGTTGGAATAATATTTATGTGTAAGCCGACTTGACGAAGATATCGGTCTGTAGCGAAAATGATATGTCTGTGTGGATACATAAAATACTAACGTTTGGTAGTGACGAGTATTTGTTGGACGACAAGACTTACTGACGGTCTAAATGGGAATGAATGATTATTGGTCAATATTTTCCTATGCGAGTCGAATACAGGAGTTATTGACGGTCTGTGTTTGGAATGACGTGTTTATGCATAGGGATATTACTTATTGGCTAGTAAGAATGACGTGTCTGTGTAGGACGACATAACTAACTGTTTGTAGAATGATGTGTCTGTGTAGGACGACTTAAGTAACTGTTTGTAGAATGATGTGTCTGTGTAGGACGACATAACTAACTGTCTGTAGAATGATGTGTCTGTGTAGGACGACATAACTAACTGTCTGTAGAATGATGTGTCTGTGTAGGACGACATAACTAACCGTCTGTAGAATGATGTGTCTGTGTAGGACGACATAACTAACTGTCTGTAGAATGATGTGTCTGTGTAGGACGACATAACTAACTGTCTGTAGAATAATAGGTTCTTTCATACGTTTTTGGGAAAGACCGGTTGATCTTTCACGAGTGATAGAAATTTTATGTCTTTCCGCGAGTGGAGCGCAGCGGAACGAGCCAAAAGACATAAAAATTTCTATCACGAGTGAAAGTTCACACGGGCTTTCCCCAAAACGCATGAAAGTACCTATTTCTTCCGTAAACCAACAACTTTCACATTGCTATATCCTATAGACTCTCCGTTGTTTTATACTCCATTGTCTCTGACATCCAATCCGAACGCCGGAAACGAGAACGTCATAGAAGAACGTTGTTATGCTTCCATAACAACGTTCCTGTTTATGGCGTTTTGATTGGATGACGCAGCAAGTACAGATGTGTGCGCGTGAGCTCATCTGTACTGGGTCATCTGTACCAGAAATCGGCCATTTACGGAAGAATGATGTTTCTATGTAGAACGACATGACTTACTGTCTGAAGAATAATGTGTCTATGTAGGACGACATGACTAACGGTCTGCAGAATGATGTTTCTATGTAGAACGACATGACTGTTTGTGGAATAATGTGTCTGTGTAGGACGACATGACTAACTTTCTGCAGAATGATGTTTCTATGTAGAACGACATGACTTACTGTCTGCAGAATGATGTGTCTATGTAGGACGACATGACTAACTGTCTGCAGAATGATGTTTCTGTGTAGGACGACTTAAGTAACTGTCTGTAGAATGATGTGTCTGTGTAGGACGATATGACTGTCTGCAAAATTATGTGTCTATGTAGGACGACATGACTAACTGTCTGCAGAATGATTGTTCTGTGTAGGACGACATGACTAACTGTCTGCAGAATGATTGTTCTGTGTAGGACGACATTACTAACTGTCTGTAGAATGATGTGTCTGTGTAGGACGACATGACTAACCATCTGCAGAATGATGGTTCTGTGTAGGACGACTTAAATACTGTCTGTAGAATGATGTGTCTGTGTTGGACGACATGACTAACTGTCTGCAGAATGATGTTTCTATGTAGAACGACATGACTTACTGTCTGAAGAATGATGTGTCTGTGTAGGACGACATGACTAACTGTCTGTAGAATGATGTGTCTGTGTAGGACGACATGACTAACCATCTGCAGAATGATGTGTCTGTGTAGGACGACATAACTAACTGTCTGTAGAATGATGTGTCTGTGTAGGACGACATAACTAACTGTCTGCAGAATGATGTGTCTGTGTAGGACGACTTAAGTAACTGTCTGTAGAATGATGTGTCTGTGTAGGACGACATGACTAACTGTCTGCTAAATTATGTGTCTATGTCGGACGACATGACTAACTGTCTGCAGAATGATGGTTCTGTGTAGGACGACTTAAGTAACTGTCTGCAGAATGATGGTTCTGTGTAGGACGACTTAACTAACTGTCTGTAGAATGATGTGTCTATGTAGGACGACTTGAGTAACTGTCTGCAGAATGATTGTTCTGTGTAGGACGACATGACTAACTGTCTGCAGAATGATTGTTCTTACTGACTGTCCGTAGTTAGAATGATGTATCTGTGTAGAACGACATTACTTGCTAAATGTCGGTAGTTGGAATAATATTTATGTGTAAGCCGACTTGACGAAGATATCGGTCTGTAGCGAAAATGATATGTCTGTGTGGATACATAAAATACTAACGTTTGGTAGTGACGAGTATTTGTTGGACGACAAGACTTACTGACGGTCTAAATGGGAATGAATGATTATTGGTCAATATTTTCCTATGCGAGTCGAATACAGGAGTTATTGACGGTCTGTGTTTGGAATGACGTGTTTATGCATAGGGATATTACTTATTGGCTAGTAAGAATGACGTGTCTGTGTAGGACGACATAACTAACTGTTTGTAGAATGATGTGTCTGTGTAGGACGACTTAAGTAACTGTTTGTAGAATGATGTGTCTGTGTAGGACGACATAACTAACTGTCTGTAGAATGATGTGTCTGTGTAGGACGACATAACTAACTGTCTGTAGAATGATGTGTCTGTGTAGGACGACATAACTAACCGTCTGTAGAATGATGTGTCTGTGTAGGACGACATAACTAACTGTCTGTAGAATGATGTGTCTGTGTAGGACGACATAACTAACTGTCTGTAGAATAATAGGTTCTTTCATACGTTTTTGGGAAAGACCGGTTGATCTTTCACGAGTGATAGAAATTTTATGTCTTTCCGCGAGTGGAGCGCAGCGGAACGAGCCAAAAGACATAAAAATTTCTATCACGAGTGAAAGTTCACACGGGCTTTCCCCAAAACGCATGAAAGTACCTATTTCTTCCGTAAACCAACAACTTTCACATTGCTATATCCTATAGACTCTCCGTTGTTTTATACTCCAGTGTCTCTGACATCCAATCCGAACGCCGGAAACGAGAACGTCATAGAAGAACGTTGTTATGCTTCCATAACAACGTTCCTGTTTATGGCGTTTTGATTGGATGACGCAGCAAGTACAGATGTGTGCGCGTGAGCTCATCTGTACTGGGTCATCTGTACCAGAAATCGGCCATTTACGGAAGAATGATGTTTCTATGTAGAACGACATGACTTACTGTCTGAAGAATAATGTGTCTATGTAGGACGACATGACTAACGGTCTGCAGAATGATGTTTCTATGTAGAACGACATGACTGTTTGTGGAATAATGTGTCTGTGTAGGACGACATGACTAACTTTCTGCAGAATGATGTTTCTATGTAGAACGACATGACTTACTGTCTGCAGAATGATGTGTCTATGTAGGACGACATGACTAACTGTCTGCAGAATGATGTTTCTGTGTAGGACGACTTAAGTAACTGTCTGTAGAATGATGTGTCTGTGTAGGACGATATGACTGTCTGCAAAATTATGTGTCTATGTAGGACGACATGACTAACTGTCTGCAGAATGATTGTTCTGTGTAGGACGACATGACTAACTGTCTGCAGAATGATTGTTCTGTGTAGGACGACATTACTAACTGTATGCAAAATTATGTGTCTATGTAGGACGATATGACTAACAGTCTGCAGAATGACGGTTCTGTGTAGGACGACTTAAATACTGTCTGTAGAATGATGTGTCTGTGTTGGACGACATGACTAACTGTCTGCAGAATGATGTTTCTATGTAGAACGACATGACTTAATGTCTGAAGAATGATGTGTCTGTGTAGGACGACATGACTAACTGTCTGTAGAATGATGTGTCTGTGTAGGACGACATGACTAACCATCTGCAGAATGATGTGTCTGTGTAGGACGACATAACTAACTGTCTGTAGAATGATGTGTCTGTGTAGGACGACATAACTAACTGTCTGCAGAATGATGTGTCTGTGTAGGACGACTTAAGTAACTGTCTGTAGAATGATGTGTCTGTGTAGGACGACATGACTAACTGTCTGCTAAATTATGTGTCTATGTCGGACGACATGACTAACTGTCTGCAGAATGATGGTTCTGTGTAGGACGACTTAAGTAACTGTCTGCAGAATGATGGTTCTGTGTAGGACGACTTAACTAACTGTCTGTAGAATGATGTGTCTATGTAGGACGACTTGAGTAACTGTCTGCAGAATGATTGTTCTGTGTAGGACGACATGACTAACTGTCTGCAGAATGATTGTTCTGTGTAGGACGACATTACTAACTGTATGCAAAATTATGTGTCTATGTAGGACGATATGACTAACAGTCTGCAGAATGATGGTTCTGTGTAGGACGACTTAAATACTGTCCGTAGAATGATGTGTCTGTGTTGGACGACATGACTAACTGTCTGCAGAATGATGTTTCTATGTAGAACGACATGACTTACTGTCTGAAGAATGATGTGTCTGTGTAGGACGACATGACTAACTGCCTGCAGAATGACATGTCTGTGTAGGACAACATTACCGATATTGTTTGGATGGTCCTCTATAAAGCTATTTTTTTTATGCCAATTGGAAATTCAAAATGGCCACCACCGCAGGACTTACTTTAAGATAGGACGCTATGAGGACATTTTTTTAAAAGGCCTCTTCTCTGAAATCAGTTAACCAATGGAAACGAAAAGGAGCGTGAAATTCTTATCTCACACACGGGTTGAGATAAGGATATCTCAACCGGCTAAAAATAGGTACCACGCTGTCTCATTAGTGAGAAAGATGCGTCTTTATAGGATGACATTCCACTGACGGTCTGTAGTAGGAATTATGTGATTGTGTAGGACAAAATAACTTACAGACTGTCCGTAGTTAGAATGATGTATCTGTGTAGAACGACATTACTTGCTAAAGGTCGGTAGTTGGAATAATATTTATGTGTAAGCCGACTTGACGAAGATATCGGTCTGTAGCGAAAATGATATGTCTGTGTGGATACATAAAATACTAACGTTTGGTAGTGACGAGTATTTGTTGGACGACAAGACTTACTGACGGTCTAAATGGGAATGAATGATTATTGGTCAATATTTTCCTATGCGAGTCGAATACAGGAGTTATTGACGGTCTGTGTTTGGAATGACGTGTTTATGCATAGGGATATTACTTATTGGCTAGTAAGAATGACGTGTCTGTGTAGGACGACATAACTAACTGCCTGCAGAATGATGTGTCTGTGTAGGACGACATAACTAACTGTCTGTAGAATGATGTGTCTGTGTAGGACGACATAACTAACTGTCTGTAGAATGATGTGTCTGTGTAGGACGACATAACTAACAGTCTGTAGAATGATGTGTCTGTGTAGGACGACATAACTAACTGTCTGTAGAATGATGTGTCTATGTAGGACGACATAACTAACTGTCTGTAGAATGATGTGTCTGTGTAGGACGACATAACTAACTGTCTGTAGAATGATGTGTCTGTGTAGGACGACATAACTAACTGTCTGTAGAATGATGTGTCTGTGTAGGACGACATAACTAACTGTCTGTAGAATGATGTGTCTGTGTAGGACGACATGACTAACTGTCTGCAGAATGATGTGTCTGTGTAGGACGACATGACTAATTGTCTGCAGAATGATGTGTCTGTGTAGGACGACATAACTAACTGTCTGCAGAATGATGTGTCTGTGTAGGACGACATGACTAACTGTCTGCAGAATGATGTGTCTGTGTAGGACGACATAACTAACTGTCTGCAGAATGATGTGTCTGTGTAGGACGACATGACTAACTGTCTGCAGAATGATGTGTCTGTGTAGGACGACATAACTAACTGTCTGCAGAATGATGTGTCTGTGTAGGACGACTTAAGTAACTGTCTGTAGAATGATGTGTCTGTGTAGGACGACATGACTAACTGTCTGTAGAATGATGTGTCTGTGTAGGACGACATGACTAACTATCTGCAGAATGATGTGTCTGTGTAGGACGACATAACTAACTGTCTGCAGAATGATGTGTCTGCATGTGTAGGACGACTTAAGTAACTGTCTGGAGAATGATGTGTCTGTGTAGGACGACATGACTAACTGTCTGTAGAATGATGTGTCTGTGTAGGACGACTTAAGTAACTGTCTGTAGAATGATGTGTCTGTGTAGGACGACATGACTAAATGTCTGTAGAATGATGTGTCTGTGTAGGACGACATAACTAACTGTCTGTAGAATGATGTGTCTGTGTAGGACGACTTAAGTAACTGTCTGTAGAATGATGTGTCTGTGTAGGACGACATGACTAACTGTCTGTAGAATGATGTGTCTGTGTAGGACGACATAACTAACTGTCTGTAGAATGATGTGTCTGTGTAGGACGACATAACTAACTGTCTGTAGAATGATGTGTCTGTGAAGGACGACATGACTAACTGTCTGCAAAATTATGTGTCTATGTAGGACGACATGACTAACTGTCTGCAGAATGATGGTTCTGCGTAGGACGACTTAAGTAACTGTCTGTAGAATGATGTGTCTGTGTAGGACATGACTAACTGTCTGCAGAATGATGTTTCTATGTAGAACGACATGACTTACTGTCTGAAGAATAATGTGTCTATGTAGGACGACATGACTAACGGTCTGCAGAATGATGTTTCTATGTAGAACGACATGACTAACTGTTTGTGGAATAATGTGTCTGTGTAGGACGACATAACTAACTGTCTGCAGAATGATGTGTCTGTGTAGGACGACTTAAGTAACTGTCTGTAGAATGATGTGTCTGTGTAGGACGACATGACTAACTGTCTGTAGAATGATGTGTCTGTGTAGGACGACATGACTAACTATCTGCAGAATGATGTGTCTGTGTAGGACGACATAACTAACTGTCTGCAGAATGATGTGTCTGCATGTGTAGGACGACTTAAGTAACTGTCCGGAGAATGATGTGTCTGTGTAGGACGACATGACTAACTGTCTGTAGAATGATGTGTCTGTGTAGGACGACATAACTAACTGTCTGTAGAATGATGTGTCTGTGTAGGACGACATAACTAACTGTCTGTAGAATGATGTGTCTGTGAAGGACGACATGACTAACTGTCTGCAAAATTATGTGTCTATGTAGGACGACATGACTAACTGTCTGCAGAATGATGGTTCTGCGTAGGACGACTTAAGTAACTGTCTGTAGAATGATGTGTCTGTGTAGGACATGACTAACTGTCTGCAGAATGATGTTTCTATGTAGAACGACATGACTTACTGTCTGAAGAATAATGTGTCTATGTAGGACGACATGACTAACGGTCTGCAGAATGATGTTTCTATGTAGAACGACATGACTAACTGTTTGTGGAATAATGTGTCTGTGTAGGACGACATGACTAACTGTCTGCAGAATGATGTTTCTATGTAGAACGACATGACTTACTTTCTGCAGAATGATGTGTCTATGTAGGACGACATGACTAACTGTCTGCAGAATGATGTTTCTGTGTAGGACGACATGACTAACTGTCTGCTAAATTATGTGTCTATGTCGGACGACATGACTAACTGTCTGCAGAATGATGGTTCTGTGTAGGACGACTTAAGTAACTGTCTGTAGAGTGATGTGTCTGTGTAGGACGATATGACTGTCTGCAAAATTATGTGTCTATGTATGACGACATGACTAACTGTCTGCAGAATGATTGTTCTGTGTAGGACGACATTACTAACTGTATGCAAAATTATGTGTCTATGAAGAACGATATGACTAACAGTCTGCAGAATGATGGTTCTGTGTAGGACGACTTAAATACTGTCTGTAGAATGATGTGTCTGTGTTGGACGACATGACTAACTGTCTGCAGAATGATGTTGCTATGTAGAACGACATGACTTACTGTCTGAAGAATGATGTGTCTGTGTAGGACGACATGACTAACTGTCTGTAGAATGATGTGTCTGTGTAGGACGACATGACTAACTGTCTGTAGAATGATGTGTCTGTGTAGGACGACATAACTAACTGTCTGCAGAATGATGTGTCTGTGTAGGACGACTTAAGTAACTGTCTGTAGAATGATGTGTCTGTGTAGGACGACATGACTTACTGTCTGTAGAATGATGTGTCTGTGTATGACGACTTAAGTAACTGTCTGTAGAATGATGTGTCTGTGTAAGACGACATGACTAACTGTCTGTAGAATGATGTGTCTGTGTAGGACGACTTAAGTAACTGTCTGTAGAATGATGTGTCTGTGTAGGACGACATAACTAACTGTCTGTAGAATGATGTGTCTGTGTAGGACGACTTAAGTAACTGTCTGTAGAATGATGTGTCTGTGTAGGACGACATGACTAACTGTCTGCAGAATGATGTTTCTGTGTAGGACGACATGACTAACTGTCTGCAAAATTATGTGTCTATGTAGGACGACATGACTAACTGTCTGCAGAATGATGGTTCTGCGTAGGACGACTTAAGTAACTGTCTGTAGAATGATGTGTCTATATAGGACGACATGACTAACTGTCTGCAGAATGAAGTTTCTATGTAGAATGACATGACTTACTGTCTGAAGAATGATGTGTCTATGTAGGACGACATGACTAACTGTCTGCAGAATGATGTTTCTATGTAGAATGACTGTCTGCAAAATTATGTGTCTATGTAGGACGACATGACTAACTGTCTGTAGAATGATGTTTCTGTGTAGGACGACATGACTAACTGTCTACAGAATGATGGTTCTGTGTAGGACGACTTAAGTAACTGTCTGTAGAAAGATGTGTCTGTGTAGGACGACATGACTAACTGTCTACAGAATGATGGTTCTGTGTAGGACGACTTAAGTAACTGTCTGTAGAAAGATGTGTCTGTGTAGGACGACATGACTATCTGTCTGTAGAATGATGTGTCTATATAGGACGACATGACTAACTGTCTGCAGAATGAAGTTTCTATGTAGAATGACATGACTTACTGTCTGAAGAATGATGTGTCTATGTAGGACGACATGACTAACTGTCTGCAGAATGATGTTTCTATGTAGAATGACATGACTTACTGTCTGAAGAAGGATGTGTCTATGTAGGACGACATGACTTACTGTCTGAAGAAGGATGTTTCTATGTAGGACGACATGACTAACTGTCTGCAGAATGATGGTTCTGTGTAGGACGACTTAAGTAACTGTCTGTAGAATGATGTGTCTGTGTAGGACGACATGACAAACTGTCTGCAGAATGATGTTTCTATGTAGAACGACATGACTTACTGTCTGAAGAATGATGTGTCTATGTAGTACGACATGACTAACTGTCTGCAGAATGATGTTTCTATGTAGAACGACATGACTAACTGTTTGTGGAATAATGTGTCTGTGTAGGACGACATGACTAACTGTCTGCAGAATGATGTTTCTATGTAGAACGACATGACTTACTGTCTGCAGAATGATGTGTCTATGTAGGATCGACATGACTAACTGTCTGCTAAATTATGTGTCTATGTCGGACGACATGACTAACTGTCTGTAGAATGATGTGTCTGTGTAGGACGATATGACTAACTGTCTGCAAAATTATGTGTCTATGTAGGACGACATGACTAACTGTCTGCAGAATGATTGTTCTGTGTAGGACGACATGACTAACTGTCTGTAGAATGATGTGTCTATGTAGGACGACATGACTAACAGTCTGCAGAATGATGTGTCTATGTAGGACGACTTAAATAACTGTCTGTAGAATGATGTGTCTGTGTCGGACGACATGACTAACTGTCTGAACAATGATGTTTCTTTGTAGAACGACATGACTTACTGTCTGAAGAATGATGTGTCTGTGTAGGACGACATGACTAACTGCCTGCAGAATGACGTGTCTGTGTAGGACAACATTACCAATATTGTTTGGATGGTCCTCTATAAAGCTATTTTTTTTATGCCAATTGGAATTTCAAAATGGCCACCACCGCAGGACTTACTTTAACATAGGACGCTATGAGGACATTTTTTTAAAAGGCCTCTTCTCTGAAATCAGTTAACCAATGGAAACGAAACTTACTAACAATATTGTTTTAATGGTTTTTATGCCAATTGGATAATCAATATGGACAACACAGCAGGACAAAGTTAAACATAAACCCTATGGGAAACAGTTTTAAAAGGCTTCTTCTCTAAAACCGGTTAACTAATGGAAACAAAACTTACTGGAAAATTGTTTGGATGGTCTTTTTTGTAAAGTTTATGTTTTTTTATTGCCAATTGGAAATTGAAAATGGCCACCACCGCAGGACTAAGTTTAATATAGTACCCTATGGAATTTTTTTAATATTCTTTTCTGAAACCGGTTAACCAATGGACACAAAACTTACTAGCGATATTATTTGAATGGCCCTCTTTAAAGTTTATTGAACAAGTATTAGCTTTCATAAAACACTAGCCGTCTCTTAGCTTTATTTTCCTTTATGGCTCTTAAGAACTGTAGAATTTTGTCGCCACCGACAGTTGTAACAAATTAAAGTAAGAATCCACAGTATAAAAACGTTCCCGTCACGTCAACACAGTCCATCAAGACATGCTTGATTGCTTACGGACTGCTACATGGCACACACTCGGGTCGTGGTTCACCATTTAAAATATAATTATGTGTCAAAAATACTTGGTCTTTACGACATGTAGAAGTGTCAAAATTTGTGTGGCGAATAAGTGGTTGGATCTCATGAAGGTTATTATGAACTTCGAGATCCCAACTGCTCTTCCGTAAACTATAAATATATTTTAAAATAAAGGACTATAAATCAGTAAAAAGTACTTTACAATGTCATTAATGAAGGCACAATTCGCTTTCCTGTCCACAACTGTGTTTCCATGGATTCCCACATGACTGGAAATCCAGAAAACTAACCTCTTTCGCAAAAGATGTCAATGATTTGTAAATCTGAATAATTTGTAAAATAAAGGGATTTTTACTTTTATTTTCTTCAATGGCAAGAAGGCACAATCAAGAATCGGAGCAGACATTAAATTAATCCTTCAATGACGAGGCAACAACTTTTATTGCAAGAAGAATGGCTTGGTCTACTGCACTCACGCGGAAGAAGCGGAAGAGGAAGATTTTCAACTCGCTCACCGAAGACAGCGGCTGAAGCGACTTTATCATTATCCTTCTATCCATCCGTATAAATTGTGCTGTGGTCAGGATAGCAAGATTTAATCTCTGCAAAATGTCCTAAAGGCTCAATTTTGTTTGGATGATTTTTTAAAATTTGTTTATCAAGAGGTTTGAAAACACAGTTATGAGCAGGATTGTTAGGATAAGCCTTAAGTTTTGTTGCATATTGCAAGCGGAGCTTAATTCTTCTTTGATACAAAGAAGGCTCGTTTGCTTCTACATATAAACTATTTACAGGTGTAGTTCTAAAAGCTCTAAGACATAGTAGGAACCCTTGTTAGTGAACTGTATCAAGGTTTTGGCATATGACTTGCGAGCTGAACCATAAATAAAAAAACCATAATCTAATTTCGATCGAACCAGCGATCCATATAGATTCAGTAATGTGTCGCGGTCCGCACCCCAGTCAGTGCTTGATACTACTTTTAAAATATCAAGGGCCTTTCCATGGTCTTACAGACGCAACTTGTAAGGGCTATAGGCCGATAGTTCGACGCTTCTGAGTGATCCCTACCTGGTTGTGGAATAGGTTCCATGGTAGCTATTTTCCTAATAGAAGGTAAGTCACTCAGTTTTCAACATTTTGATATGGGGAAGAAAGGTGAGTTGAGAGTCGAATATCAAACCAAGAAAAGTAGTTTCTTTCACAGTTTTAATAGAGGTGTTAAAAGTGTAAGTTCGGGATCAGGATGCATATTTTTCTTTTGTTTCAGAAATGCATACCGACAGTTTTGGAAGTGGAGAATTTAAATCCATTTTCCATTTCCCATTTCTTTATCCTATTTAAACATAACTGTAGCTGACGTTCAATATTATTCATGTGTTTTCCCGATAGCATATAAGGAAATCGTCAACTTTGATAGAAGCGTCAATATTGTCTTTCAAGACTTGAACCAAACTATTAATTTTAATTTTAAAAAAAGTTACTGATAAAATACTACATTGGGGGACACACATTTCTTGTTTAAAGAGATCCGATAATGTGGAGTTTATCCGGACTTTAAATCCCCTGTTAGATAAAAAGTTGGAAATTAAGGTAGGAAGTCTACCTTTCAATCCCATATCAACAAGATTTTTTAAAATACCATATTTCCATTTTGGCAAAGGCGTTTCGAATAACAGTTTCAAAACGTATCAAATGGCTCATGGTACTTCGTTCTTGTCGGAATACACACTGTATATTTAATGGAAGGTTATTGAATTCGAGAAACCAGACAAGGCAATCATTAATCATCCTTTCCATGGTCTTACAGACGCAACTTGTAAGGGCTATATGCCGATAGTTCGAAGCTTATATGTGATCCTTACCTGGTTTTGGAATATGTTCCATGGTAGCTATTTTCCAAATAGAAGGTAAGTCACCCGTTTCCAAAATACTGTTAAGATGATTTGAAAGACATTGTAAAGAAGTCTATGGGAGATGTTTAAGAAGTTGATAATGAATATCATCTGGGCCACATGCAGTATCGTGTGATTTGTTTAGAGAAATTTTGAGTACTTTCAAAGAAAATGCTTTATTGTAATCTTCTAAAGGTTTGGATTGAAAATATTTGCTTTGATTTATTTTTTTGGAATTTGACTCGCTGAAAATCGGGATGGTATTTTCAGCAGCGGAGTGTTTTGCTAAAGTTTCGGCTAATTTGTTTGATATATCTGATTTCGAGGTTAATAAGTCTTGTCCATTTTTTAAATGATGGACATTTTGTCTTAGTAATTTTTCCATTAATTTTACTGATCATATTCAGACTTTATTCTTAGGGGTATGGTTATGAAGTTTTGAAACAAAATTCTGCCAATAGGTGCGTCTTTTTGTTTCGTTGCCCTGCGAGCCTTGACTCCAAAAATTCGGAATTCGTTAAGATTATTTAAGGTTGGGCGTTTTTTGAAGCGTCACTCTGCCTTTAACGATCTTTAATATCGCTCCTACAGTCGTCATCGAGCCATTGTTTTGTAGGATGTTTTGGATTTGACGAGGTTTTAGGAATGGTCTCGTCGTTCAATATTATTCATGTTTTTTTTCCCCGAAATCATCAACATAGAGATAACCGTCACTATTGTCTTTCAATACTTGTGACGTGATAAATGTAATTATCCAGTAAATATGATAAATAATCCAGTTTAAAAATATGTTTTTCTGCCTTAGCTCTTTAAAGAATATATAAACTGGCGATGACTAATGACCGGCTGACAACATAATTTTACCAAATACGTCTTAATGTTTTAATGATCTTTGTTTTAATAAAAGTATTTTTAGACACAAATTTTAACCTGTCTTTATTTAACTCGGGTATAATTAACCTAAATAATAATTGTAATAAAAGATATATTTATATGATTATTTTTTTATATATAAAATAAAATTTCGTGAATAATTTTGCACGTCTTGAAACGGCAGTTGTACCTGGACGTGAAAATGTTACAGGTAAATCATTACTGGTTTATGAAGGGTAATTAACAGAATTAGCAGGTAAACAAACAGGATATTTATTGCAATTACTAGATCATTTGACGCCGACTTTGAAGTATGAATATTCGGACTTTTGCAAAAGCTAACCAGATTAAAGGTTAATCATGTAATTCGAAATTAGAAAGGCACACCCCCTCCTGCCAAGGACAGGTGTGATTTGAATACACCGAAGTGTCAGAACACATGATGTATTATAAGATTTCGAATACCTTTAGATGCCAATTAAGAGGAAACGTAAAACTTACACGTTAACTCAAATATGTATACACGACATGTA
Source organism: Limnoperna fortunei (assembly GCA_944474755.1). Taxonomy (NCBI): domain Eukaryota; kingdom Metazoa; phylum Mollusca; class Bivalvia; order Mytilida; family Modiolidae; genus Limnoperna; species Limnoperna fortunei. The sequence continues at coordinate 7,545,163 of OX104111.1, forward strand.
AAAATTTGAAAACTGTGTTACGCACACGCACAATAAATTTTACCAGTAATAATAGTTATAATAATAACAATAAATAATAATTATAAATGTACTAAACGTGAAGTGAAATTTTGATGCGCGAAAACCAGCGTATTTAAAAATATTTCATTTAATGACCGTTATTTCTTAAATAGTCAACTTCGCAAATATTTTGTATAAAAAAGTTTCGTTCAATGAGTTGCTTAATCTGATTAAGTTGAAAATAATAATACGAACAATTTTCAATTCAATTAATATTTATGGACTTTTTTTCCTATCAAATTTGTGACTTTTTTCCTGTGATTTCTTTCCGTTTACCGTTGTTGCTGCTGTGGAAATAGTCTTAAGTAGAAGTCTTTAAACTGGTAACACATGTAACTACTTGTTACACAAGTCGGGTTTTTTTGTGCATATATATAGATCAGGAATACGAAAAGTAATCTTTCCACAACCTTGTCTTATAGTACATCCTTCTGTTATTGACCGTTTCGCGTTATCATCATACGACGACTTTTAAGGTAGTTGGATGTCTAATATCGCCATCTAGTGACGAGATGGTGACAAGATGGCGGACCTCCATAAGTGCATTTTTTACACGGTAAATTCCATGCAGAAACTTAACTACTGAAAATATAATAAAACATCAAGAGGCAAATGTGTTTCTTTTTAGTTGAAGAATAACATATCAAATTTTAATTTTTTCGCGAAGTTTCCCTTTAATGTGTACAAAGTTAATGCGTACTTTGTAAGCGTGGCGATTTTTAAAAATAAGTAAACTAGCTACAAAAAAGACAAAGTAAACTAGCTATGAAAGTGAAATATTTGAGAATTATTCAAAGAACGAATTAATAACTACCGAAACAATATAATATCCACGAACGAAACGACATGAAACAAATAAAAACGTGTGGTTAATAAGGCTACCAAGCTGGAAATTGCATTTCTCAAATAAACAATTGAGGAATTTACAATTGACAAAGAAATAACTGAACATGTAAGGAACTGCAAATCTACCAATTAACAAAGAACAAAAGAACATATTTTTGGCGGATATCCCCTTCCATACTGCACGGGGTCTCTCATAGATTTCGGCGTTTGGTCGCTTTTGTTTGTTTCCGTAGTTTTTGGATTGTTAGCTGAATGTTTTTAGTAGAATATGCTTTTGGATTATTTTTGGGGCTGCTTGAAGAAGAAGTTGACGATTTACATTGGGTGGATTTCAAAGGCGTTGAAAGGAAGGTAATAACAAAATACCGAACACCAATGAAACTGTCAAAAAAGACAATCCACAAATCAAAGTCCGTCCGAGAAACCGACAAACCCAAGGACAAAACAACCACCATAAAGGAACTACATCAATGGTCCTGACTTGGTACATGCATTTCAAAAGAAAAGGCGGGTTAAGCCAGGTTTTATAGCATGCCAAACTTCCCGCTTCCATTAATGTAGAATGTGAGTTGGTTAGTTGATTAAATTAGATGGGTATCATATATAACTTGTCACTTAAAGATGTATCAAACAATCATCGTAGCACGTTCAATGTACACGGAATTCAAAATTGAGAAGACTGTCTGCAACCATATTTTCGACAAGGAAGTTGTAGCTATAGTAAAACTTATTAAAGGCGCGGACGAGTCGTTTTTTCTTGGTTTATAAGTTTATTCCGAAGAAATAGGTGACTTTTGCAAAAATCAGTATACTCGCTGCAAGCTCTTGCATACCTAACCAATTGAGAAATAGACACCGTATTCAGGAGAGGCTGGAATATTGCTGCATAGGTGAGGAACAATTTTAATTTTGAAATTAAAATCGTGTCATTTGTCGTAAATTCTTGTGCTAAGATGATCGTTAGTGTCATATTCGAGGTGTAAGTCTACAAATGAGGTAGATTAAGCTGTTTCTGTGGTTTCTTTAATTTCTAGTTCTGAAGTATAGCTTAACCGAAGCCACTCATCAAATTGACGGTTGTTTATTGAAAGAACATCATCAATATATCTATATGTAAAATTAAAGGACCTAGCTTCTGCTATCTTTTTGTCTTTAATATGAAGTCGAAGAAATTCCGTTTCATAATAATACAGGAACAAATCGACAAGGAGGGGCACAGTTTGTACCAATTGGTATTTCGATTGTTTGTTGAAAAACACATCCTCCAAAAGTTAAAAATATGTTGTCGCTCAGAAAATGTAGCATACTACAAACCTTAAAACATAATTTTTACATAAAATTCTATTGTAGAAATAAAACGTATAGTCGTAACCTAAAACTACATATTTGTAGGCATATTTGGAATCGAAAGCTTTATGTATGATTTCCTTTGGGAAGAAGTTTGGGATGTTGAAGATGATGTAATAATTTTATCTGTGGTTTCAACTGGTTGTCTTTCATGGTCATTTTCATCAATAGGCCAGGTGATCATTGTTTGCGTTCCAGTTGTAGTATAAACGCGTTTGGTCAAACTGACATATGACATAGACAGTGATGAGGTATTCGCCGAACTGATCAGACAACGAGCCACAGGTTAGCTGATATTTTTTTTTCGTTTTCAACTTTTGGATGTCCTATTCTTTTTTAAAGTGTACACAGTCGTTCGAAGAGGACATTTGGGCTCCATCATAATTGGCACATTTTGGCGTATTTGTGCATGTTAAGCCCTCATGCCCTACTTCTGCACATTTAAAACATATCAGCGTACCTCAACACCGTCCCTTTCCATGTCCAAACTTTTGACCGTGTTTGGAACGTATGCGCTGACTTTAAGACAACAGAGATCTATTTTGAATTTCTGCACATTTAAAACATATCAGCGTACCTCTGCACTGTCCCTTTCCATGTCCAAACTTTTGACCGTGTTTGGAACGTATGCCCTGACTTTAACACAACAGAGATCTATTTTGATTGATTGGGGGACAGTGGGAGTGTTGAAGTTTAGCAGAAAATTGTTTAGTTTTGAACACCTTCTCTCTTTGAAATAAATATTTTAACTTTCATTACACCCTGAGGCTGCAACTCTGAACATATTTCTTCGTCCGTCAGTTCAGAGAGGTCGTCATCTCTGTAATGATTGATTCTCTGACTCGAGTTTAAAGTTCTGTGGGGAGAAACCGAAATTTCCAATTCAATAATTCTTTTTAATTTAGGCAAATTAAAAGATAGATGTTTTTTAGAGTATTTAACTAGAAGACACTCTGATTTCATTTTGGTGACAATAAATCTTGGCCAGTGGTCTTCGTCAACAACTTCTTCAAAAGGAAAATCATTTTTTCTTTTTTGGACCTGTTATACTTATTGTTGTAGAAGCAATGATGAGCAATATGCGGTTCACCATCCTTGTCACCCACCAGCAGAAAATATCAAGCATGTTAAGGGGTCGGCTTGACCACCCGATTAACCGTACTAGGTCCATCCGTTCTCCTGTCTAGTTGAAGTCAGGACCAAGGTGGTGTGTTGAAAATCGAAACCCGCTCATCCGCTTTAATGGATGCAGCTGAGAGTGATCTCTCAACCACCAGGATCCCCTCCTCTACCATCACGGGTTGCAGCACAAGGTAAACATGTCGCCTCTATAAAGCTGAGGAGGCTTTGTCCTTCAGCTACCGCCTTCTTTGCAAATCACGTAAGGAAGCTGTCTATCAAATGGTACATACATTTCATGGAAAAGTTTGAAAGGAAATTTATGAAATAGAATAGCTAAAGCGAAAGGATTCACAAAAGGCAAGATGTGACATGTCGATTCATCGATGTCAGGGTAAAGTCGATTTCCCGTCTAGAAAAAGTAAGGGTTCAGTAGGTTATCAGGATCGTTTACCCGGCCTACTGAAATCCCGTGTAATTGACATGGATCGCAGCACACGGCAAGTGTTGCCTCTGTAAGCAGACGCCTACTGCAGGCCGAGGAAGCCGTAGGCCTATTCTCCTATGCTCCGGGGTCTTTAACTATTGAACAATTGCTTTATTAATATTATTATTTCTTATTATTATTATTATTATTATTATCATTTTATTATTTTGTTATTAATATTGTCAATTGTTATTATTTCATACTCAGGTTTCATCCATTAGTCCGTCCTGTGACAGGGTTACTCCGAGCCTGTGGTATTATATGTATATTTGTAAGTTGGTAAAGTGGTTCATGGCGGATATATATTTATTGAACAACAATTGAACAATTCATTTTTATAAATACACTTTATTAGCAAATTAAGTTATTATGCATGGTTAAGTCTTAATGTCGTGTAAGGTTTAAGAAAATTAAGAATTGAATAAATCATCCCAATGTTATTGATGTTTCGTGTGTGACTAAGGACACAATGAATGATTATACTGCAAGTAAATATTTTGACATATACCAGGTACGCATAATTTATAAGTTAGTATTCACTTCATTTTGTTTGAAATTAAATTATTAACAACCGAAATTCAGAAGTACCATTGTGAACATACCCGGTATTATTTCGTAAATCTAAAGAAGAAAACAAATTTTGAAAAAAGTATTCTACACCATTAGGTTATATAAAGTACAAATACCGCAAGCAACATTTAGTTCTAATAATGTCCAAGTATAAATTAAGTGCATATTGTTGTCTTTATGATAACAACTTTCAGTTCTTAACAAAAGAAGTGTGGCACATGTACAATCTTTAAAAAAGATAACCGACGAAGTAAACATATAAACTGAGTAATTCATTGATTTACGAATGGTCTTATAATACAAAATATCAAACAATTCCTCTTTGCAATAGTCCACAATGTGAAGTGTACGGACAGATAAATGTTGGTAAACCTTATAATTATTACCAAGTGAAATGAGTTTGAAATTATTAATTTACACATGTGGGTTTTAATATTTCAACAGATTATTTCATTTCGGTGTTTTCAATATTAACAGATTTACCAAACATACAGTAAAATTGATTATTAACAAATAACAAAACGTACATTTTCTGTACATGTGCACGTATTCAAGAACATTTATAATGTATGTTGAAACCCACTGCCTAAGATATAGAAATGATTTTTGTCTGTGAGCACTAAAGCATATTATACAATAATGTAAGCTGATTGAATATTAGAAATGTTAGAGTAAAATGTATATAATTTTAAAATTTACTGATATAAGTAAAGTATACATTAAAGCCACGACTCTCTATCTATGTGGGTACTGCTACGGGCATCTAAGAACAGCTAATAATTTAATATTCAACATGTATATAAAATGATTGTTAATTTGGATTGAGTAATGAAATAAATTAAAATTTCTTCTCATTGCCTTTGTTTACCTTCCAGAAAAGTCCGAAAATTTTACAATTTAAAGCTCATCATAAACGGCAAAATCTATTAATAATAGTACTATATAAAGGTGAATTTTCATCTTGTCACACTTTTCCGAACAACCCTGTCCTATTAGTTTTGACTATTCAAGAAATAGAATTATGATCAGGTGACTTGCTTTTCGAGAGATGAAGTGTCAAAAGGACAAAGGGTAAAAAGTGAATACAATACCGATTGTGTCGGAAAATTATTATGTTGCCCCCATTCTTTGGTACTAGTGTTGACAAAATATTGTCGTGATGGTTGATTAACACTTTATTAGCAAATTTATTAGTATGCTTAGGCATGAATGCCGTGTAAGTATTAAGAAATAGCAAAGAAAACCGACCGAACAACAAGAGCCAAAAGCCAAGGGACAGTTAGGAATCTGGAAATAAACACAACATAAAAACCAAAAACATAAAACACAGAAAGAGAGTAACCCGAACCCAGTAAAAACCATGGGTGCATTCAGGTGCTCCGGACGAGTAAGCAGTGCCAGCCTCTTATTAGACACCCGTCGACTTACTCATTGTCTTGTCTAGGGAAAAGTCAAATCCAGGAATAGGAAACACTACCTATGACTCAGCGAAAATGTCAGATCGTATTTGAGACACCGATTTCCCATAACGATCAATTAAGTCGTGGTGCCGCCCATAGAGCTTCTGGAGAGATAGCATCAACCTAGGTACAACAAACCTTTGTTTGAGTAGTTTAGCAGTCAACAGCAGTGATCGGACTAGAAAATCGGAATAACGATCGCATGATCTAGAATAACGTATAAGTTCTGAAATGTACACACCATACGCTGGAGCTGCTGGAATGTTGCTGTCGATAAACGGGAAGTTGACAATTGGAAAGTTGAAGTCATCACGCTTGTCATAGAGTCTAGTTTGTAGTTTTCCTGAGTCTATTTCTAGAAGTAGGTCTAAGTAAGAGGCTGACCTTATTGTATTGGTGGTGTCTTTAATTACCGGCCCGCTAGGGTATATTGCATGTAAATAGTCACCAAATTTAGCATTGTTGAGGGACAAAACATCATCAGTATAGCGAAATGTGAAATTAAAGGTGTGGGTCAGAGTCTTATCTTTCTTCTTCAGTGGGCATTCTAGGGACTCAGCCTCATAAGAGTACAAAAACAGGTCGGTGAGGAGAGCACAATTAGTACCCATTGGAATACCAACAGTCTGTTAAAAAACATGTCCTCCAAATATGAAAATGAAAAAAATCATCCCAATATTATTGTTATTTTTGTGACACAGAAAACTATACATTCTAATTCTGTATGTATTTGTTGTACATATGCTTGATATTTATATACATGAACAAGTGGACTCAATTTTGTTTGCAATTAACTTATTCAACCAAAGTTCAGATATCCACTTAACTTAAGACAGTGAACTATAATACAATTTAGTCTGCCTTTATAGTTGCTTTTGTATCTTAGTTTTATAATAGCTTTCAAACATAAATCAAATACATTTACATTCTGATGTTTGTTTTTATAATAGTTTACAAACAGACGCATGTAAATGTCACTTGTAGCTTCCTGGAGATCAAAAGTCGAAATAGCGTCTCTAATTATAGTACAACAGTTTCAAATGTAGTTAAAGTAATCATTAAAATATACAAGAAATTCTTTAAAATATTACGAAAAGTACACAAATATTGTTAATTTTTTATCATGCTTTTACACAGAAATATATAACACAAAACAAAACGAAACACAATATTATCATATTGTCCACTTTCTAGAATGTAGTATTGTTGAAAACATATTGTAATAAGCGCGCAAGATTACTCAAGCGATTAAAACAAGTAAATAAACTATGCGAGAAAAACATACATATAACAATTAGGCATTTATTATTAATAATGGCAATTAATGATTCAATATACTTGTTTATTTGCAATAAGAAACAAAATGCAACTATTTTCTATTGCTGCATGTCGACACTTATGTTTTTTGCAAACATACCAACACATGCAATATTCTCAACAATACAACGAATATTTGTGAAATATTAACATTTATTACATATATATATATTTTATATAGCGGATTTGGCCGAGGGGTCTAGACCGCTGGACATAGTGCAGGCGAATTGGTGCCACAGTGTCACAACGGTGTGAGTTCGAATCCCGCTGAGGGTAAGCAAAAATTTGACAGTGTTAAAAATCTAATTCAAACAGTGTTGGGCTTAATTTGTAGACGTATATATATATATATATATATATATATATATATATATATATTGCCTTTTTCCTATTGGCCTAAACCAATACACGTGACTTTCCATTTCCTATCATATTGGTTTGCAAAAAACTCATTGTACTCAATAAAAAACCATATTGCACTCTCGTGAGAAATTTATGAATGAAAATATCTAGCACGTGCTGTTTCCCCCAACGGAAATGCGATAGCCAATCAAATCTTCTTTCTTTAATCCCCTAAACCAATCAAAATTATCGTTCTGGCTGATGTTCGGATTATATGGTTGTTCGTTAACATGGTAACGTTGTAACGTCATCGAGTGAACGTAATGCGGATAGTTCTGGTGCTGATATTACTAACTTGGAAATTAATGAAACCATTAAGAAAAAAGATGCTGTCAACACTCGCAAATCGAAAGAGCAAGCGATTATTTTTTTTCCAAATATTTACGTGAAACGGATATATCAATTAGTTTGGAAATGGCGGACACTCAGGAATTACACTCAAATCTTTGTAAATTTTATGCATTAGCAAGGACTGATGATGGGACATTATACAAGAAATAATCAATGCAAACATTTCGTCATGGATTATGTCGATATTTTACCGATTTTTGAGAAATAAATATTATGAAAGACAGTCACTTTCGGGAATAAAAAAAATAAATTATGTAATAAATTATGTAATAAAACAATTACTTTATACAATATTTGTGAAATATTAACATATACACAATGTGTATAAATATAATTGACTAGCTACACAACAGGTAAACCTGACTAAGCTATGTTATCAAAATGTTTTATTGTCTCATTATTGTTCGTTATTTGAAACCGTTATATATTTAAAAAAAAAAATGAATTCTCGTTAACTTTAGAAAATACTAATGATGTTTTGTTAGTTTTTACATGACCCGCGATGCAAAATATTTAACTATTGAACAATATATATAATACAGCTTTTAAAACTGTATAAGAAACATTGTTATAATTTCTACAAATATCGTTATTTGTAGTCGGTAGCCATATTATTCTGCAAAGTAAAAAGTATAATAATGTTAATTTGTTTGCTTCAGAAGTCCTCTTCACGTCTTTTTTTACTATTAGTAATTGAAATAAATATTGTAATCTCATATACAAATATAAAAACATTGTTCCAGTTGCCACATATTTAATGTCAAGAAAATATGGAATGTATTTATTGACCTTGCAAGGCAATTTATTACATATTAAGATAGAGTTCAGAATGTATATTTGTTGACTAAATCGTACGCTGTATATAAATAAAGTTTCCATTACATTAGAAGAATTACGCAATACTTAATATATAGAGTCTATGTTTTCTTTATGTTAAAGTTGACATATGTTTTATTATATAAATAATTATATGAATAAATTTAATATGAAGGTAATAATATCCTGTTCAAAGTTCATTCAGGCAACAACATAATACATATTTATTTTAAGACAAATCTAGGGTTCTTGGGTATATGTTTAGGATACTCCAGGGTGACATAACATTCCAGCACCTGGCTCGACAGCTGGTTCTATTTTACTCACATTTCGGGTTGTTATAATTAAAAATCAATAGTTTTGAAGGTAATTTAAGCCAATCAAATGAAAGGATATTTATAGTCATACAATAAATATAAATAAAGTTTCAATCACAGTAGAAGACTAGCACTACTTACTAGAATCTATGATTTCTGTATATTCGTCGTCATACGTTGGATTCATTGCCATCGCAGATCCTTTTACTATATCAAAGTTCAAAGGTTATAATCTAATAATGTTTGTGTTTAAATTCATTAACATAAAAGTCGTAACATTTTTTTAAATGTAAACATAACTGTTTCCTTGATAGCTGCTGTGCTTAATTTACCAGCTTCATAAATTACATTAAAAGCTCTTTAAAATCAAAATGCTGTAATGATGTGAAGTTTCAGACGTTTACTAAAACTAATCTATGACTATCATATATTTAGATTAAGTTCCTAAGCATTTGCATTATTAAAAGATAAAAGATTTGAGACAAATTGTTCCTTGTGTATATAACCTGTCGTACGTCAGATAAGAACACAAATTATGTGAAAATAATAGAAGCTTCGAAAATTAATTTAATTATATAAAAATGAGATATCTTGAGAAAAAAGTAATAACAATAGCTTGGATGTTTGATGTTTAGTGTAAACAAATGAAGGTAATAATAACATACCGAACACCAAGGAAATTGTCAAAAAAGACAATGCACAAATCAAAGTTAAAGAACCGACAACCGGAGAACCAACAACCAAAAATATAGCAACTACAACAATGGTCCTGCCTTGGTACAGGCATTTCAAAAGTAATAGTGGGGTTAAACCAGGTTTAACATATTAAATGGACTCTCCTTTATTTCTTTTGTAACCTTGGTTTACAAGCCTATCCAGAAGAAATTGTTGGCATCTTTATTCGAACTTCATTCAATTCACCGACACATATTCAAATTGTGGTTTTATATACTAGTAAATCCAGCACCTAAAGAAAGCGTAAATATGAATACTGAGTTAAGTTTAAATTCCGATCTCAACCAAACAAAACCGGCAAACACCAAAAATATAGCAACTACAACAATGGCCCTGACTTGGTACAGGCATTTCAAAGTAAAGGGTGGGTTTAGCCAGATTTCATAGCATGCAAACCCTAATACTTCCATAAATGTAGTGTGTGAGTTAGTGTGTTGATAAAAATGATTGGGTATCATACACCACTAGGCAGTAATAGGTGCATTCAATAATCATCAAAGCCCAATCACTATATCTGAATTTATCTTTAACTTATTAAAGGCATGGACTTTTTTGTAACTTTGGTTTACAAGACTATCCTGAAGAAATTGTTGACGTTTGCATTAAGCCAAAATCAGTATACTTACTTCAAGATCTTGAATACCTAATCAATTATGAAATGTAGACATCGTATGCAGGAGAAGATGGAATATTGCGGCATATAAGTGAGGAGAAGTGATAATTTTTATTTTAAATTGCCATTTTGGAGGTGTAAGTTTAAAAATGATGTAGATGAAGCTGTTTCTGTGGTTTCTTAAGTTTCAAGTTCTGAAGGATATATACACAGAAGCCAAAGCAAATTCGTTGTTGTTAATTGAAAGGGCATCATCAAGATATCTAAACAGAAAGTTGAAGGACTTAGCTTCTGCTATCTTCTTGTCGTTAATAAGACGTTGAAAAAATTCAGATTCATAAGAAAATAGGAAAACATCAGCAAGGAGTGGGCACAGTTTGTACCATCGGAATTCCGATAACCTGTTGAAAAAATGCATCCTCCATATTTGTTGTTAATCGGAAAATCTAGAATACTATCAACCAGTTCCTTCTGTAGCATAATTTGCCATTTTTTCATTAGTAGAAGAATGCGTATTGTTGTAACATAACAGTAAATGTTTGTAGGCATATGTCTAAGCGAAGGCTTTATGTATAATGTCTTTATTTACCGTGAGGCAAAGTGCTAAAAAGAGTTGAACAATCAAAGGTGAATTTCAGATATTGATATTGATTTTAAATTGTTTAAAATTTCTTTAGAATTTTTAAGAAAATACATATGATTGACATTACTTCGCGAAAACAGGTTCAAAGTATTTTTGCTGTCCCACTTTCACTGCAGACAATAACATAGTAAACCGTATTGACAACTCTTTGGTAGAGCACGTAGATGAGATAGCTATGTGAAATAAATAATACAAGAAGTAAAAGAAATAAACAATGGCAAGTTTCAGTAAAATTGATTAACCAGTTTTAACAGAACTTACCAGTATTTGCAAAACCGGTTGTGTTTTGTTTGGACTTGAACTGTGTGAAGAAAATGATTTGCTAATTATCGTTAAATACTTATCACAAATAAATAATTTAAAAATAGCCATACGTAATAGGTAAATGTATTATTATGCAAATGTAAACTTTAATAAATTATTTTAATAAAATTCCACACGACTCGCTTCTTATCAACTATTTCAGTGTAAAGTTTTGCAAATTAACAATTTTTATCGACTACCATTTTCAACTGAAATAATGCATGTTATCGCTATTTTGCAGTATTTTCCTTTTATCTTTGTGTGCGGTATTATTCCAACTCACTCTAGTAGCGTGAGATGGGCCCATCTTGGCTCACTGTCAAGACTTAAGTAAACACTGTGACGTCACAAAGTTACAAAACAGCGATAAACAGATTAGTTTAAAAACAACGTAAATAATCTATAATTCACCCACAGATAGAATGTGTTCATGAATACATACCTTGATTAAAAAGTATTAATAATACTTGCCTTTGTATTGTTCGAAGCTTGTGCCATGAAATCGTTTTTCTGTTTTCTCAATCGAGCTCTTTTTTCTAGCGAATTTCTTACCTAAAATATTGACAACATATACAATCATCACAATTAGACGTTTGCCGTTTGTATACGACACAGACATCAAGATACAACGACAGTAATTGTTTTGCTATAGTCGAAAAAACTAGCATTACGGATTTAGTATATTATTAACTTTCATTCTAACTTACACATATACAAATCTGTAACAAAATTTAAAAAGATATACCTTCTCCAAAGCCTGAGTTCATTGAAATAAATACAGTCACAATCAAAGATTTCTGCTAATATGACCGAGACTTCCACAATGGTGTATTATTACTGCTATTAAACTTTAATGTGAATCATGCATACAAAAAGTAATAAAGTAATAAACAAGACAAAAATTAATAATAGATGTTCATGCAAACTTTATAAGAAAGCATAAATCTGGATCCTGTGTTAAGTTTAAATTCCGATCCCGACCGGTATTTTGTTTCTGCTCCTACCAATCCTTGAATGAAGACAAAGTCTAAAGATTTCAAATAAGATAAATGGTTTCTCTTCAAATGACTAGATATCCAATACAGATTTGAATCTCGCCCCAAAACTAGCGACATCTATCGGTATATAAGGCTTCCAGCACCTAAAGAAAGCGTAAATCTGGATCCTGATTAAAGTTTAAATTCCGATCTCGACCGGAATTTCGTTCTTGCTTCTACCAGTTCTTGAATGAAGACAAAGTCTAAAGATTTCGAAAAAGATTAATTGGTTTCTAGTCAAATGACTAGATATCCAATATAGATTTGAATCCCGCCACAAAACTATCGACCCGATTGGTATATAGGGTTTCTTGTTAAGATATGCAATCATCACAATTAGACGTTTGCCGTTTGTATACTGCACAGACATCAAGATAGAACGACGGTAATTGTTTTGCTATAGGCGATAAAACTAGCATTACGGCTTTAGAATATTATAAACTTTCACTCTACCTTAAAAATATACAGATCTGTAACAAAATTTAAAGGATGTATCTTCTCCAAAGCCTGAGCTCATTGAAATAAATACAGTCACAATCAAAGATTTCTGCTAATATGACCGAGACTTCCACAATGGTGTATTATTACTGGTATTAAACTTAAATGTGAATCATGCATACAAAAAGTAATAAAGTAATAAACAACAAAAACTAATAATAGATGTTCATGCAAACTTCATTCAATTCCGGTTTGATATATGCTAGTAAATCCGGGACCTAAAGAAAGCGTAAATCTGGATCCTGTGTTAAGTTTAAATTCCGATGTCGACCGGAATTTTTTTCCTGCTCCTACCAATCCTTAAATGAAGACAAAGTCTAAAGATTTCGAATAAGATTAATTATTTCTCTTCAAATGACTATTTATCCAATACAGATTTGAATCTCGCCCCAAAACTATCGACCGCTATCGGTATATAAGATTTCCAGCACCTAAAGAAAGCGAAAATTTGGATCCTGATCTTAGTTTAAATTCCGATCTCGACCGGAATTTCGTTCTTGCTCCCACCAATTCTTGAATGAAGACAATGTCTAAAGATTTCGAATAAGATAAATGGGTATTTTTTCAAATGACTAGATATCCAATATAGATTTGAATCTCGCCCCAAAACTATCGACCCGATTGGTATATAGGATTTTTTGTTAAGATACCAAGTAACTCATCAGCCAAACAAAGTATCCCGGCGAGATATTAGGGTTATCATATTTCATTTTATCTTTTTTGTCCTAGATCCCGTTCGGTCTTACAAGCCTTTGTACGTCATCCATCTCAAATTTTAAGGGAAAATATCCCAATGTTAAATAGAGTTATCTATTTTCATTCGTAAAAAAGATGATTGTTTCAAATATAGGTATGTCGATAATAAATATATAGCTATGTGCTTATTCAAACTTTGATACCATGAAAAAAATATCTATTTAACATATAGATATATCGTTTTTAAGAAAAAAACACTGGATCAGTTTAGAAAACAAATCAATTTATTGACATTTAGTAACAGAATCAATTTATTGGCATTTAGTAACAGAATCAATTTATTGACATTTAGTAACAAAAAACTAAAATATAAAGAACGGTTCATGTGTCCAAGTGACATAATTTGTTCAAAGACGAGACTTTTCGTTAGGATGACCACCTACTCAACTAGTAAAACATTTAAAAAAAACAAATGTCTTTTAAAAAAATAGTTTTAAGTTTGGAAACAAATAACAATAGATGGCCACAAACCAAACAATTGGATAATGATTAGAAATAGTTATGATATAAATATGAATACAGTTATTGGATTGATGTGACTGAACGTTGATAGCTGTATTGAAGCTGTTATCAGCACTAGAATAAATAAACATGTAAGAAATCATTTGAAGAAATTGTATTCAGTCAAAGGAGAATTATTTTTACGTCAAAAGTATATAGACTAGGGCCGGGACAGTTGATTTAGACTTTCGTAGAGGCTATATAATTCCTTAATCTGCAACAAGGTCTTTAAAGTGTTAGGAGCGTGGCACTCCCCAAACACGTTATCCAGTAAAGTACACGGTCAGCCTTTTGCTATTTTATAACGGCTAACCCCAACCCTTACGCGTTGTCTTCCATCATCCACTATCTCGGTACGCGCTATGCAGCTCCGTGGGTTGAGTCCTGGGAACCGTCACCAGAATCCAGAACAGAATACCAATAGCAACTGTATAGATCATGGCACCCACGTCAATAAATATTTATAGCACAAGAAGTTGATGGATGTAATGTACTACGTTTTAAAAGTGTCAATTGATATGTCCGTTTCATTTTGTTCGTTTATCTTGGTTACGTTTAATTAATTTTTAGGCACAACTGAGTGCAACTAATTACCATCTAGTTACTATTTATAAAAAATGTATAAATGTCTTGAGTAGAGAAATATTCAAAGGGGGAATGTTAGGGGTGATGTTAAAGAACCTACATTATTTACGGGGATAATTTTTGTTAAATAGTATAGTTAAGTGTAATTGAAAAACCCAGCACAACGTTGATAAAATACGAGTAAATCAGATGTTTGGTTTTTATATACAGATGCCTATGTCACCATCATAATATACAGAAATTTAACAATCACCTACGTTATAATATATTCACTTCAAATGTTTCATGCACAGCTGGTATTGTGTCTTCATTAATTGATTGATCTTGTATCAATATACATTATCTTTAGTACACAAACAACAAAATAGGCTCGTGGATGTCTTTTGAACACAATAAATTTATTTGTTACAAAATCAGTAGAAATCGTAAATATTGTGTATAGATTGTTAATTTGGAAAATTATAACTTACAGTTTTGTCTCCAATTCCATGAAAGATGAAGATGGCAGCACCCTTTAAATAACAATTTCATCATTGTGTATTTCATTCTCAATACAAGAAGTAAAACATAAGTCTAAATTTATTAGTAAAAAAGTGTACCCATGTTAACATTATGGGTCTAGGTCGAGCCTATCTTTCAAAATCAATATTGAACAAACTAACTTGCGCATAATTATGTTTGAACGTTTTGTTGACCAACATTCTTGGGCCAATTAAATCATAATTGATGTATGCCTATGCAAGAAAACCAATTTTAGTTTAAGTTTCATTTACCCATGTTAACAGTATATTGTACATACTAACGGTAACATTATAGGACGATATTGAAGGCTGGTTCATTGAAAGAAAGCCATTTAGAAATGCTTGCAATTTCAGCTACGGTTCAATCAATTTCAATAAAATCTATGATAAACATATTTTATCCCCCACAATAAAAAAGAAAAACAAATTAAAAAAAAAAACAAACAAAAACAAACACAAACATAGACCCCGACCAAAGGATAACTAAGATTAGTTTAAACCTAGTTTTTAGACGTTGTATTCAAGTGCTCAGAATATAAGACTAAAGGTAACGTTATGACTAATTTCGCATAAACATATTAAAGTTAGAAAACTAGATTGATCGCAATTTTTTTGTAAAATTTGTTTTTTATGCTAGTAATGTAAGATTATATATAACTCGAGTTTAACGTAAGTTTCGTTTGAACGTATATTAAAATTAGAAGCTAGCTTGAAAAACTTTATTTTAAATGCTGCATGTTCGGCAAAATATACTAGTTTAAACATTATATTATTGTTAGTATTGTATGCCCATGTAACAAGTAGTAGACAAACATACCCTAAACTCCATTGTAATTGTCGTATAATAACACTACGAATTTGAATCGAATGAATAGAACAACGCACAATTTCAGTGCAAAGCACAATTATGTCATCGACAAAATGTCTATAAATTTATTTATATAAACAAACATGTCCTTTTTAAAATGCGAACAACGTATAAAATTTCAACACTTCATAAAAACGTACACTATTTGAACTAATCATACAAAATAAATAGTCGATTTAAAAATTATTATGTTGTTAGTTACCTGAAGAGAATTGAATGTCACAAACAAATAACTAAAAACTATCGCACGTTCATGGAATGAAAATAAACCAAATAACCAGGTCAGCCCAAATACTGGTGCCAGAATGGCAACGCTACGGGTACCAATTCTACAAAATACAACATTAATGAAAATGTTACGTATTAAATGTTTTTATATTGTTTTAGTTGAATTACGTTGTATCAGATTTGTTACATTAATTATGAATAGAAAGTGATTTGCAAATAGCTTTAACGGATATTAGACAAATATTACAGTTCAACATGATATTAATTTAACAACACATTTATTACATATAATATATATGTCGAAAAATATATTTATGAACGGCGATCAGACGATAAAATGTCGTGCATTACAGTAGTTGACCAAAAATGAAAACAACATAAAACATCAAAGTATATAGGACTTACACGAGTTTCTCTTTCTTTGTCTTGTTAATTGTTGCACGTAGCGAAAACATCCTTTGTAGTACCAAAGCAGTAATGGAGAGGTTCAACTAAATAAAACGTCAATAAGCTATGAGAAATATAAATTTCTACGCCATTATTTACCAACTAGACAATTAAAATGTAAGCGACTATTAAATAGATTACACCGAACAACAATATTTTTCCTGCATCGAAATAATGTTGTGCTTATAATGAAATACGGATACAGCTGGCAAAAATGGATTCAATTTGGTTGCTGACGGTTTTGTTATGATTATGTTTTCGATTCCTGGATACATTATTACATAGCAAAAACATACGTTAATAAATGTGTTCATACTTACTAACACCACAACTGCACAAGGACCAAAAAAAGCATAAACCAGGCCACTTTCCAATGACAACCAACAACTGAAATAATTGTTTTTTTTTGTGTATGAAATTGAATCAATCTAAGGATCATGTCATATCGCTAGGATTGAAATGTATCTGGGAAGTAATCGTAAATGCCCTGACCGAAAAAATTCCTAAATGTAGTGCAAAAAACCTAGTTAATACATGTTTTGTATCATTAAAAGATCTATTTTAAAATGGTAGTTTTTCTGTTTGGTTATTCCAATGATCATATATATTTTCTTAGATCTTTCATTAATTTCTTTGTCTTACAATTTGTTTGTTCCATATCCATTAAGTCCCGTTACTATGCCAGAAATGGTTACTATAACAGCTGAGATACCTACAATGTCAAATTTATATAAAAAAGTATAAGATATATACATGTTTACCATTTTTTTGTTTTCTTAGATTATTAAAATAGGAAACACGAAGTTTATGAAATAATTTTTTAAAAGGAACATACGAATATTATTATATAACGTTATAAAACGTTTATTTAAATCTGATTTATAATAAATGTCAAAATTTTATTTCTTTCAGCTTTATGCAGTTTCAAAACTTACCAAAAGCAAATGGTGTAAGAATTCTACTGATGAAATGACGTTGTGGAAATACAGCAGTTACTAGCACTGCAAGAATTATGCCCTCAGCTGCCATCAGGCACATAACTGTCAAGAAGAGGAAGTGCAGCAATACAGCAATAGCTGTACAAACAGCCTATAACAAAATCATTGGATTGACAAGATTTTTTTCGCCTAAAAGATTTTTGAAATTATTTTTATGAACACATTTCCTATACAATCGATAAAAGCAATTAATATTATTTTCATCTAAAACTAAATATTCAAATAAAGTTATCATGATACGCCAGTCACACATACACACACCCTAATTATTCTAATCAAACCAAGGTTTATCCTACTCTTACAGTCATATAAAAGATGTAGTTAAGTTCATTTTTTGTTATCGTCATTCATAGTAAAAAAAGGCGCCAAATGATGTCATTTGTGCTATTTCCAATGCGTGAAAATCTGAAGTAAACTCGTTCAGAAGAACTAACAAATACTAGTAGGGACTTCCCGTTCATCGACATCAACATTAAAGCATCTCCAGCGCCATATGTGTGTACATTTCAAAACTTATAAGTTATTTTAGATCCTGTTTTCGGTATTCCGACTTTCTAGAGGGATCACTGATTTTGCCTGCTAACTACTTAAACAAGGGATACGTAGCTTATTCGTCTTGAGCACCTAAGTGCACCCATGGTTTTTATTGAGTTCGGGTTACATTCTTTCTGTTTTTGTATTTATGATTTGTTGTTGCGTTGTGTATGTTTGTCTATATCCGGATTTGTAACTGTCCCTTGATTTTTCGCTCTTGTTGTTCAATCGCTTTTCTTTGTTATTTTTTTTCCACCAAAGGATTCTGAGTATCTTACTGCAACAACAATCACCTTTGCGACACTAGTGGCGGATAACCCTTGCTCACAAACGCAGTACTTTCTATGTAATATCGTATCGAAAATGTATATAGACTAAATTAAATAAAATAAGATCTTATTATTTTTTTACAAATACCGGTCATTGTTTGCAAACATCACAGACAGACGACAAATTAAGTCATGCAATAACAAAGAATGACGAGTGTCCGCGGTTATATCTGGGAACCAGTTATGTATCTGTGCCAGAGAGTGCTTCGCTGGTCTTTACATATTTAGTTATTCAAACTTATACGCGCATCCTAAATTGTCATAGTGGATTCTGTTCAAACCAGTTACATAAATATTGGAATTCCCGCTAAATGAAATTAGTAAGCATTAACGGACAGGAAACTAAGTTTTTCTCGTAACTTGTTTTGACGTTTAGAAATGTACTGTAATAAAAATGCACGCTTGTTTTGATTGTTTTAAAGTAGTTGCAATAATTATATTACGCTATGACACCCATTTTAAATGAGATTTTGCGATCGTCTGCATGAACATGTTTATAAAATAATAAAATATAACAAAGAATTTGTTTGGTTTATTTAAATGCCTTAACATTTCATTTGCACAACAATACTTTTTTGATTTCTCATAAGCCACGGGAATGGGACCTGAACGGGATTACATTAGATCTTAAAAGCAGGAACAATAGAAAAAAAAGGGAGCAAGTGAAATAAAATCATTTAAAATAGATTGGCCTACCCTCTCACAACATCATAATTACACCTCGCCATAAGTATGGCAAAACTCTATTATTTTCCAGGGATTCATTTAAGATTTTATATATTTGTCATATTTTTTAAAGAAATGAAAATTATTAAACAGTGATCACAAATGAAACATACAAATAACATGTTTACAGTCGCTTTACTTATTGTTTGATAAAAAAATGTTTAAAGCAAAGATATAAAAAGACAGTGCAAATATAACTTATATAAGTCAAAAATAAGTTTGATTGAATACTCAATTTCATGAGCTTAAAGTAAACACTTCATCACAGGTTAATGTTCAGGGAAAGAAAAGTCACTTTGAAATGAGTTAAACGCATTAATACTCAATAAGTCGTGTAACAACTACGCTTCCGGTACAGTTCATTAACTTTCCTCCTATTGCTGTTGACTAATCGACGAAGTGTAGCATGTTATAAATTCTGCCATTCATTTTGTATGGCAACACGTAGTTCTTTGACAAGCAGGTGCTCAGTTATTGATTTTACGGCCAATGATATCCCGCAAATGTTAAATTGGATTCATATCGTGTGATATGGATTGCCATGGAAGATGCTCAATAGCTTCCATTTCGATAACACACTGTAACACCACCACCGACAAACGCTGTAGTGCCTAGGATGTTGTTATGGTTGTAAACAGTGCCTCGTTGGCTCCAAATGCGCATGCGCCCATCAATCTGACAAAGAAGGAATCTGCTGTCGTCGGTCCAGAGTGCTCGTCGCTAGTTTCGAATATTCTAATGGCGGTGATATCTTGCCGATATCTTGAATTAAGTAGTAATTCTGCCAATGGCGATGCCTTGTGTCAACAGTGGACGTTTCAAGGGACGACGAGCTCTTAACCTTGCATTGTTTAGGCACCTGTTTTCTGTTCGAACGGCGACTCTGATTGCAATATTCCAATCGTCACGAAGATATCTTGCACTGCAAACGGTTGGCGTTTGGCTACACGGCCGAGTGCTCTATCCTCCCTTTCAGATGTTTTTGGTAGTCGACCTGACCTAAGACGTTCCTGGATAGTTCCATCATCTCGATGATGTTTCAGTAGCTCTGTCCTTAATACGCATTCCAACGATCTGCCACTTCTCAGCTTCACTTAATTTCCGTCTAGGTATTGTAAAAATGTAAAGATGAAGTCGAAAAAGACCAGGAAATGAATACTAAAGCAAAACAAGGCTTTTAGGCGTGCTCGACTACCGTATGAGAAACTGATTTTGCTATTTCAATATTTACCTTAGGGGGTTAGTTAAAGTAACTTCCCGTGCCCGAATGATGGCTTAAGTATATAAATAACACAAAGTAAATATTCAATCAGATTTTTGAAATAAAAAAAAAAATTAGGGGTTTCTAAATCATTACAGAACGTCACATAGAAAGTGCGCAATGCCGTTATTAACAAAATAATCATTACATGTAGAAGATGTATTAAATTCCATCATTTGCGTACAAGGATTATTGTATATAAAGTAATTTGTTAGTAACCTTGGACGGCTTTTGTTGGAAATATACAATAAAGACAAAGGTAAATATCTATTATAAAATGTACCTTGTTTTCGGTTCTTTCTATACCAAGTAGGAATGTAATATATGCAAAAATCAAACAGATACACATGATAACTAGAATAACGGCTTTATCCGATATCAGATTCCTAAAAAAACCACAACCATGACATTACCTTAGTAGAGTTGGTGTGACAAATTCATATATAAATACACAATTTAAACAATTACAACATTTAGTTATTATACTTGGGTAAATTGATCTGCAGTAAATTTTGACTGCCACTATCAAAGTGCACAGTTTGGATTTTGTGCCTTTTGTAGCATCTGCATTTCTTCTATATTTTTCAAAATCTCTGCTGCCTGAGAAAAGTTAGCTTTTAAATATTAAAAAACATAATTTTTATGATATTCTTTTGAAAAACACATGCTTTAAAAAGTTGTTGATAAAAATTTTTAAAGGTGTATAACTGTTACTTAAAGTTAACGTGCGACTACGTTTGACAAAACACATACAATGTTGTTGTCAATGCTGGCAGCGCCGATTTGTACGACTTCAGATAGGGTGCACTTGAATCGAAATCTTGTATGATAAAGTTGACTATTTACTTGTTGGTACTCTAGTTTCCTTCACTAGACAAGTTACCTAAATATAATAGCCAATCCCGTGCTTAATGTGCAATAATAAAAGCTCTTTATAGTGAACTATTAAGATAAAATATTGAAAGAGAACAACAACAACAAAAGCAACTTATCCAACGGAATTTAGATTTTACATCATGTATCTCTCTGTACTTACTTCCACTCCATAGTATACACAATTAGGGTCAACACCAGACACACTATCGATATAATACAGCCAACAATAGATATAGTTGACAGGACACCATGATGTGTATCACTCTGAAGGCAAAAACAATGTTTATTAACCTGTATTTTGGATAATGTTGACAAAATGTTATTGATAACTGGTACATACATAAATTATAGGATTTTATAACAATAATTTAAATATAGAGATAAATGCGTTTCTGTGCATTCAAAAAAAATTGCAGTATATTGTGCCTAAATCACAGATATTTGTCAAATCAAAATATCAATAAAATCTTAATCTCTACCATTTCTGTCAAGCTAAGTAAAACAGCAAAATTGGTCAGATGGTCACATCGGCACTCAACTGTAGTACTGTTTATAAAGACGGTTTCACAACCGTCTGCAGCCCAGTTTCCACCGTTTCTAAAACAAACACAAAAGATTTTGGCATATTAACAACAAGGTTTAATTGTTCTTTGATCTTGAGTGAATGATAAAAAGGCCAAATAATCGCATGTAAACATTATTCGACAAGACGACATGATTTGTTTTTGCCTCTTCTAGTAATTGTTATATGAATATATTCATAAATGTATTAAACGAATACTATAGTAAAAACGTTTGCAAATGTAATGTTATAAAAACTATGTTGAACATAATCGGAAATAAAATAACAAGAATAAGTTTTGAGTTTAAAATTATAAGTCATTATTTTATGGCAATGTTTAAGCAGTGGTCACCACCGTAGACAGGATAAGTTTGATTATATTGTATTCTGTTATTGCTATTGTTTTTTCTGTCCGTGTAGGTTCTTGTCTAATCGACGGGTAAACGAGTTATGTATCGTTGAGTATCAAGGATCAAATGATGTCTGTGCAATTATCAGTGAACATAGCTGACAGAGGAAAACATAATTACGGTAACTCAAAGTTCCAATACGAACATTCAGCATGTGTAAAATTCGTCTGAAAAAAAAAGTTCATGATTCATTCGTATAATGCCAAAAGTATTAAATATGATTTAAAATAAACCGCGCTTTTATTTATATATTTTTTAATCTCATGTAAAGTTGAAAATCAAAGCACGCCTGATATTATAATCAAGTGTGAAGATAGAAATTAAATTTTCTGCCATCGGTGATCAAGATTGTGCAGTCTTAATAATTAAAATACTTTACAAAACAGAATTAAGACACGACTAAACATTTTATATGGTAGATAAAATTTATGTATCTGTGTATAAAATGTATTGAACGTGGTTAAATAGCAAGGTTTTATGGCATAAAATGTTTAGTTTTTACCTGAATTATCTCAAAAAATAACTGAATTGGTGGATTTAGCTTTCCCGTGACTATGTTCTTTGGTACCGAAAAGGCAATAACGTTTGACCCAACATTGTTTACCAAACTGCTAATAAAAGAAATAAAAAATCCAGACAGTGAAATAATCCCGCCATTTACAATTACAGTTCCGTTACTTAATAATATTAACACAGACTTTGTTATAGTCAAATAAACGAATAAAAATGTCCACTATTATTATACCCCGCTCCATATTATAGAGACATACTTTTTTCAGTCTATGTTTGTGTGCGCTTGTTTGTGTGTTCTTAACCATTTTCGTCACATTTTTTCTTAGCAATAATAAATGATACAATACCGAAATGTTGTCAATAGATTTATATGATCATGTCAAATTGTGGGATTTATTTTCAAACCTCTATGACTCACACCCCCTGTTGTTCAACAATATTTAGCCGTCCGTAACCATTTTTTGTCACATTTTTCTTAGTAAGGATAACTGATATGTTACTGAAATTTTGTATGATAATGCCGTATTGTGGGATTCATTTTCAGACTTCCCCATTCTTTGTGCTTACTGGCTCATTTGCGCACAATAATACTTGTTTTGTTTAGAAGTAAATTGTGTGAAATTCATCAAAACACATTTCTAAGTATTGAACTTTATTTTGAAATCTACATCCCAGGGAAGATGAATAATATATATTGATATACATTTTTCAAATTCTATTAATATGTAATATTAGACTGGTTAGTCAAAAAATGTACAATTGTGTGTTAAGTTTTTCAAACCCATATTGTCCTCGTTTAGGATCTATACTAGACCAGTCAATATGGAACTGGTTACACAATAAAGGTATAATTGCGTAAAAGTTCCCAGTAGCTGAGTTATTGGTCCTTGGCTAGGCATATTGGATTTGGCCTTTACCTCAGTACAATATGGCCAGTCTCGGACCAATCACTCCGCAAATATGTAAATCTCTACACAATAATACTATAATAAAAACAGAATTTCTTAACAAATTGTGTCGCCAGTATACGACTCTACATATCTGGGTAAAGAAAAAGGTAATATTTTAACTCAACTTGTAAAAATTGACATCTGATTTAACAGTCTAATTCAAAAGTTTATACATTAGTGCCCATCAAAAACATTTCCCTTAAAGTATGCAAATCTATTTCCGATTTATATTTTGGTACACTAGACGAGGTTCCTAAGATGAAATCTTTAACAAAGAGTCAAAGGCGTGAAATGTATTTCAATTGGTAAACAAGGCTGAAGAAATAAATGAACACAAAATACGTCTGATATTGAATTAAATCTTAACGTTAACTCTGACAATTGTAAAGGAAAAAGAAAAAAGTGCGACAATTAATTATTAAGGTACCATTTAAAAACATGTATTTTTTGCTCTTGTCCCGGTGTTTTCGATTTTTAGTCCAAAGTAGACGCAAATTCCCCACAGTGGGAGTTAAAAAATATATGAAAAAAGTAAGCACGAATTAAAATCATAGGACTGTAATAAAATCCGGATTGTGACAAGACTTATGACGTAAGAAAGAAGAATCGAATAGAAATGCAATAAGTAATAATAAAGGACAGACAAAACCATGATTAAACATTAAAAGAGACAACAAAACAGCGACAGAACACAAAAACCAAGTGACACGAGGCCTATTTAAAAGCGGGAGTTAGTCCAGGTACTCGTAAGGGTAAGCAAATCCTGCTCTACGCGTGGCACCCGTCATGTCAGTCGGGTAAAAATCCAAAAGTTAGCCTTTATTCAAACACATGGCTGCACGCATATGCTCCGTACGAGTAAGCAGTGCTTGCTTTAGACGTAGAAAAAATGTTTTTATTGGGGTGATGGATTTTTCATAACTTAGTCGTGGTGACGGCAATATACATGTAACCTTTGAAGGCATATATTCAACCTAGGAATCACAAATCACTTTATAAGTTGCTTCTTTGTCAACAGCAAAGTTCATGTCTATACAAACGGAATATCGATCGCAGATCTGGCATGATAAAGAAACAATCCAAAATACTCCAAAATATATAAAAATAATATTTAGGCGTTATGTTTATTCAATTATGAAACCAATCAAAACATACCTTTGAAATGCAATAACACAAAGTAAAAATCATTCAATCACATTACAATTCATAACTTTTAATGTAAAATTTTTATAAAGGTGGTGTTTTCAAAATTATAACATTTGAGAGAAATTCACAAATTAAAAGAGACTTTTCATTGTAAATTATAATATTGTCCTCCACTATCGCACTTCCGCGTTTCCACTCAAGCATACATTAATCGTCCTGTGGGACCCATCGCAATTCCCCTCATAACAATCGCACTTCAACTATACATATATCAATACAAATATAATACAACCTTTTATCTAGCAGGGTTGAAATAGTTCTATAATAGGTGGCTGTGAAATCAAGGGTCTCAGTAACTGTAAAAATATCGATTGTCAGTTTTATCGTGTTACTTTTATCTTTCATATGCATAAAATATATTCTCTAGCATATATGCATACTTTGTTAACACAAATGATCGAAAAACATGAACTAACGAAAACCAATATAGAAAAAGAAGGATGACATTGAATTTAATTGGAAGAATATAATAATTAAACTGTTATTCGTTTTGTAAAAATTTAAAATAATAAATAGTAACTAGACATACCGTTGAAACTGTTTAGGATGGTGTTCTTGTGAAGAACTACATGGTCTTTAAAGGAATACTCATTTAATATATCTTCTTCTGGAAATGTTATCTGTTCAATTTGTGCACGTTTAAACTGTGAAACTACCAAAACGAAAAATGAAATGTATTCTTTTGTAAGTTATAGCATCATGCAGTTACAGTAATACAAATGGTTGAATCTGCCTTTAAAAATACAATGTATGTAGTTTTCAAAATTAACACGTGTTAAGTATTGACAATAGTTTCAGAGTAAGACAACAAAGCGATGCAATGGAAATATTATGTCATTTTATTGCAAGTGGAACGCACCGGAATGAGCGAAAAGACATTAAATAATTTGTCACGAGTGGAAGATAACATGGGCTTTCCCCATTGCGAACCAACAGCTTGTACGCTGCGAAATCCTACATCCAATCCGAACTCACTAAACTGATTTTGTGTTACCACAACAATAAAGTCGGCGTATCTTTTAAAAACCCTTGATCTTCTTAAGGAAAACTGGCAGTTTTCTTCCATGAAGATTAAGTCTGTCACGCGTTGTATTTCTCTGTATAAATAAAATATGCAACTTTCAAACAAATCATGTATCATTGAATAATATTGGAATGTTTTAAACAATTAGAGAATTCAGGGTTTCATAGTCACAACAAACAATCTTTACATTAGCTACAATGATATTGTAACGGCTTGAAAACCTCTGTAACATTTTGTTGGAATAATATAAAGTGAAGAAAATACATAATTAAAACTTACACATATTTTCGCGGACAATGTAAATGGACGTATTTTTCGGTAGTGCGTTCAAAACCAAATCACTCATTCTTGACACCAGGTTCATTATTTTGGCAGCTTGATTTTCCATAGTCTTAAATAAATGTCACCAACGAAAAAAAATATTACATAATTATTTTTTACCAATTCATTTTGCATTACTGAGACTTATCAGTGAATTTGCTTTCTGAAAGTATCAGTATGAAGTTTATCAGAATTTTATTGTTTTTTGTTTGTTTGATGGTGTTTAACGCCACTTTTAGCAATTTTTCAGCTATATCATGGCGCCTAGTTTTTATTGGGAGAGGAAGCCGGAGTACCCGGAGAAAAACCCCGACTTGCGGTCGTAAAACTGGCAATCCGTGTCAATTAAGATTGGAGTCGAGTATAGTGTGCCTGCAGTGAGAATCGAACCCGCAATCTCAGTGTTGACAGACCACTTGATCAATAGTAGACGAACTACCTTGACCACTCGGCCACCGAGGCCCAGATCAAAATTTTAATAATGAAGATTACAACAGCAAAACTTCACAACTTTGCAAATCCGAATAAGCTGTCACATGTGAACAATCTTCAAATTAGAAACATTTTCACAATTTAAGAGCGGCAAATTGAACTATAACTGTATAAAACAAAACAACGAATCAATGATATTACATTTCAGAACCTCATTGTGACTACTGGGCTCGTGATACAAGTTTGTTATACAACTTTTTAGTGCAAAACAATCTAAAATCTATATGTTTAGATACAATATGTACGCTACAAAAATTGCTCCAACACTTTACTTTTGACAGAAATAAAACTACTTTCAATGTTTTCACCGGAAACATTAGTACTAAGAATGGGGGTTGTATAATTAAAGGAGAAGAAAATAGCGTATTGTACTATGCTTATACATTTAAATTGTTATTTGACAGGTATATTTGTGAAAGAGATCTTACATAAAACATGATATGTCGTTGGACATCCTGATTTCAATAAAAATAACATGCATGGTAGACTGTTATTAAACATTTAAACCACCATGATAACTTTCACTCTCAATTCCTAAAAGTAAGATAGTTACTTGGTTTTAATAAGACAAACATCAAAATGTGAAAACTTTAAAAAAAGAAAGATTAATTAAAAAACAACTGATGACAAACTAGAACATGATTTTTGATAGACAATGAAGAACGATGTATGGCCTAGAACTATTAGATCAAGTATTGCCTTTTACAATAACACAATATTTTACCGTTTTAAATGCCTCGTAGTCTTCCAAATCACATCTGACTATTTGCTGTTTTGACTTTTTAAAAAATGATATACGTTCAACTTGGTTTTCTTTGCTATTTTTTTTAAACTCACCTTTTCATATAGCTCATTCCATGCGTCTACGGTGTCACGGTCTAGAATTATATTCGCTGCTGAAAAATACTCCTAAAACAACATGAATCATTAATGGATATTTTTAATAATAGAAGCAAACGATAACGAGTTTACATTATATTCTTTCGGACATTGTTATATTGCCAGACTCATTACTTAATATAATCCTACTACACAATGACAGTAACCTTACAACTCATACCGGATAAAACAAAAAACGTCGAAGGTTATTTAAACCAATATTAATTCATACCATAAACTTTTCTTTGGTTGAGTTTGTAGATTTTCAACACCAACAAGAATATTACATGAATCTGGAAGACTTACGTCTCTTTCTTCTAATGTCATATTTTCGTCTCTGCTTGATAATATGATAAAAGCTGTGGTCAATATATCAACACCCGATTGAATATCTGTGCTAAGAATGTTATTCGTATCAAGGACAGCTTTCGTCACGTTTGTAACTTCACTCAAAAGTTTGCTAACTTCGTCAACTGCAACACCATCTTTAATTCGTGTCATCTATGAAATGTAAAGCAAATGATCTCTTATAAGGTAAGCACAATATAATAATTATTAAACAGCGTCAAGCATAATAACTTATATGATTATATGTTTATATTTTAACACGTTTTAACGTAGATGGAATACAAACAGCGCTTGGAACATTATCCATTAGATATTGAATGTTGTAGACATGTTTTTTATGGACAAAGTTCAATTGTTTAAGTTTAATATTTGATTAAGCTTGACACATCGTTTCAATCCGATTTAAAAAAGAAGGGATTAATTGATATTAGAAATGAATTAGAAATCTGGAATATTTATAAATAGTTAAAATTTCTTAAAATAACTAAAGAGGGTTAGCTATATACGTAAGCTAGTTAGTTAGATTTTTATTGCCTCTATATTGAACATTACAGCCACTCAGCAACCATTTCTGACCCTTTTTAAAAGGTTTAGTCTTTAGGCCAGATTGATCTTTTAATCAATTTTTAATCCCAATAATTCTCTAGTTTACAACATTTACACGTTCAGCAATTGATGCAAATGTTTTTCTGATGCAACTTATATTTGGTTCATTCCATTTTCCATTATTTCCATCAAGTTCACAATATCTTGAAGCTTTGCCTAGAAATTAAGAATTTTTTTATACAATGTTATATTTTGATTGCCTACATATCACCCTACATCATTGTTACGCAAAACAAATAGATTAAAATACATCGATTAAATTAATGTAAATTGAATAACAAATACCAATTCACTGACCAATTGTTTTTAAGTAATGAGAAAACAATATAACAGCAACTATAAGTGCTAACAGTTACGTATGATTTAATCCGTAGCTATCATCTAAGAAACTAGATCAGTCTTTGTGCAAGGCAAGTAAGTAAAGAATGACATACATGTAGTCTAGAAATGTTTCTTATAATGAAAACGAATGGATTCATTTTTACCGATATTGCTCTGTAATATTTTGTAGGCAGAGAGTCGCAATTATTTCACAAGCTACTTTTTCTAGGAGGATTGTGCTAAAAAAGTAACGTGTCATACCTGTAAAACCTGTCAAACATGGTTTAAAAATTGTTTTTCCTGGTAAAGTAGCATCCCAAGTAATATTGTTTATATGTTCTTTTAAACATGGTAAAAGTTCTGCAATTGTTAAGAATAATAGAAATTAGTGATGAGTAAGCAGAAAAAGGTAAGTCAAGGACATAAAATACCATGGTTGAACAAACAAGGTGACAACTACTAAGCATACATGAAATCTAAATAGGAAATGCAGGCTATTGAGT
The DNA here is from genome assembly GCA_944474755.1 of Limnoperna fortunei. NCBI lineage: Eukaryota > Metazoa > Mollusca > Bivalvia > Mytilida > Modiolidae > Limnoperna > Limnoperna fortunei. The sequence goes on from OX104111.1 coordinate 7,574,849, forward strand.
ATTTGATCAATTCGGAGTTGTATATTTCATATGCAGATTATGCTGCAATATTGCCACACAAAAAATGGAAAATTCACCATAGGAAAATTAATAGCATGTCATTTGGTTAGCATCTTGACCGACCTTTGTAGGTCAAGGAATGATACCGGCCTAGCTGTTTCTCTAGTGTTCCTAATTTCAAATTAGTCCCCAAATTTTTGATAATTTACGGAAAACAGTCATGGATATAGCATAACGTACATGATTGCTCTCCTTTAGTGTAAAAGCTTTTTATCGAAATTTGATTTTTTTCTGACGACATTTAGAGGAGCCACGAAAACGTTAATTTTCCACTGAAAACGCAAGATTTTAATGAAATAAAAGGAACATACAATACAACTATATTTAAAAAGTAACTAACAACTTATGGAAAACGCTATTGAGCAACTTGGCACGTTAAAGACATAATAAAGCTATACGTTATTCGGTTATATATAAACAAGACTGTCATTACACTGAACCTTCTTTTTCCAATAGGTCTGGTTTATAATTTTGTTATAAATAAGTGGTAAAATGGTTAGTGGTATCAGTTTTGTATTTGTTCCTGTTAATTAAATGTGGCTAATCGTTCGACGTTAACCGATGTCTACAACTTATGATCTGTAAATTTAACGCAGACTGGTTGCTACTCGAATTCTTTAACACATTACATTTGATTGTATCACTTGATATACTTTGCAGAACTAGAATCTTTTAATGTTATTACTGGGCTGGTGTATATCTTAAAAATGAAACGGTTTGGCAAAATTACCAGTCTATATATCACTGATCGCAAAGTTGATAGCTAGTTTAAATATCTACTTTGAGCCAGGATAGAACTTGTCAATTGAATAATGAACATAAATTTAGGTAAAGATAAAAGATAACGACTAGTTGTGAAATGAAATGAAGACTTACCAGGATTAAAAACATCAATAACTACTGATCTTTTACAATTAACTTGGTGTTTCCACTTACATCCAGCTACTATGTTGTGTGTTAAAGATGTGAAATTCGTTACGACTTTGTTATTTAAGTAAGTCAATTGAGATGCTAAGGAAAGAGAACAATGTTCATAACCAAATATTTAAAATGTTTTAAAGGTTTCACATGCGTCATGTTCATATAGTAAAATAAAGCAGAGGCCAAAAATAATTAATAAAAGACCAGAAAACCGATTAGGTAACAAGAATCCAAAACAATGCGACACTAACAAATTCCTTTAACGAGTTAGCAGCGTATCCCATATAGACAGATAAGCCTACATTTGACACACACAGAATGCTTGATCGTTCGCATGAGGGAGATTAATCTTTCATAACAATAAATTAAATCGTATTGATGGCCATTAAACTGCTAAATGAAATAATATCAGCCTAGGTTAAACAAAACCTCGGGAACTCAGCCTCATATTATGATAAAAGCAAGTAGTCAAGAAGAGGAACATATTGTGTACAAGAGTTTTGGATAAGTAAAACAATTGAAACCCAAAAGTAGTAAAATGTTCTCTAAACTTTGATCATTATTATCATAGTAAGCTTCAAATAGATGGCAACACAGACATGTTTGGTGGTGCATAATTATTTTTAAGAAAAATTCCCAGTTATGTTTCAATAAAATGCTTTTTTATATAAATATCGTTTTAAATTTAATTTCTTTATCAGCGCAATATTGATAGCATTGTACAACAGAAGATTACTGATCAATTTAAAAGGAATATTTTATACTCTATCATAGCCCATATTAATGCATTTAATTATATGTATATATTGAAAGCAAGTAAAGGATTTATTGTAAATATGCAAATCTCACCTGGAACCATTTCATCATTTCTACACACTCTTACGCTGTGTATTGCCGATTCTGTCGGAGGAAATACCGCACACAATACACCGGCATTGCTTCCATTTTGTACAGAACTTGTAGCATTCACTTGTAGTGAGTACAGAGCTATCAATGATGACTGGCTTTGATTCAAATCCTTCCCTAGAACTGCACTGCACTTAATAACTCCTTTAAATAATCGTTTATGTTATTTGTATATACATAAATCCTTCTTTGTATAAACATCAAATAACGTAAGATTAAACATAAGAAGTGCATTTCAAAAATCATGGATGAAATTCAAACAAAAATATATATCCTTGTTGACGGTTATTGTATTGGTTAGGCAAAAAGTGTACTAAACATTTAAAGAACCGTAGAACAACATAAATACAAGTACAACAGGATAAAGTAGTCAACTTTTAACGTAATTTATTGGGATTTTACCTGCATCATTTTCTGCTAAGTCTTTTATTCTAATTGTTGATCTATGCCTAGCAATTGACATTCTTTGATAAAACAAGCTGATCCTTGAAGTTTGTGTTGGTCGGATATTTGAATCATTGTGTTTCCATTCAAATTGGATTTGTCCTGTCAGAGATATGGCAACTGCTTCACAAGTAATGTTTACGATGCTATCTTCGTATACCATATATTCTGGGGTGATGATGACATCGAATATGTGTCCAACTACAAAAGGTCGTATCTTAAGTTGTCCATTATTAAACTACCCACGAACATAAACTGACAAATTCAAACGACATAACATTTTCTTAGTTATGTCATAATAAGTGAATAGAGTAATATAATTATTGATTAAATGTGTATAAGTAATGAACTAAAACGGTATAAGCAAGAAAAAATATCTGTTTTTCTTCACGCAACAATAGTCCACTGAACGTCAACCATTAGATACGATTAGCCATCTGTCCAAATTAAATAGTGATCGTAATGGTTTTTGTCGTCTAATAACCCGGAAAAATACAATTTGATCTTTTTCTTAGAACAAAGAAGATTTAATATTTTACGCGCATTATTTAAATAAAGTGAGTAGTTATTTTCTCGTGCATTTAATGTCCTTCTCTAGTATACCCACATCAATATTTATATTTATAAGTTTTATGTTGATAGTTTGGTTCATACTCTTGTAGATTCAACATATTTTCTATAAGACAACAATATATAATGAAGTCATTTATGTTCTCACTGCTAATTCTACAGGAAACATTGTTTATGACCCACATCATGTCATTACGCACCGAACTATCAATTTGGTTAAGACAGACCTATAACAGAGACGATTATGCAAAATAATACGAAAGGTAATAATTTTAAACTTATTTGGAAATACATGTTGACTACCTCTCTTCGTTATACCAAAGTCCGATTTTGCCTAAAAATGAAGGGAAAACCATGTCTATTATCTAAAATGTTTCTTTTCTAATGTTTATTAATAGGACCTTTGGATTTAAGATTGGTGGGTTGTCAAAGAATAATCTCTACATAATTTGTGCTTCAAATTAGCTCACTTGCATGAAATTTTTGCAGAAAGACGGAATATATAATGAAATAACCTTTGACGGATCATTCATGCTTAGTTCAGTCGAAATTTGTCTTGTTGTTCCAGATGAATTATGCATACTCGGCAAAAGTAGTCCTTGTTTAGAAATGAAGGCAATAACGAAATACAAAACACCACGGAAACTGTCAAAAAAAGACAACCAACAAAAGTCCGAGAAACTGGCAAACTCCAGAACCAACAACCAAAAACATAGTAACTAAATCAATGCTTTAAAAAATATGTCTACTTTAAGAAACGACGGTCATCTTGGTTGGCAGGAAATGCTATAGATTCAAATTTGTAAAAGACGTTAAGATGATCATTCTCTAAGTTAAGTTCAATTTGGACCAGTGGTTTCACAAAAGAAGACTTGTATAAAATGTAAAACTTTTATCGTTTGACAGATGGACATACAACGGACCAAAAGTGACTGAAATTTTTCATTATCACTTACAAGTAACATTATAGCAAAACTTCGGTAGCTCGAACTCGGATGGATCGAACACCACCAATAAATCTTTTAAAGCCCCGTCATTTATTTTTTATTATTATTACACTGATTTGTTGAACTCTCGAACTCATTTATATATAGGTACCTTTAGTAGTAAATTCATGTGAGTCACCACCAATAAATCGAATTAAAATTATAAGCGTCGGTGCGAAGTAATTAACTTCAGGTACGAAGAACGTTGATAAAAGAATCCATAACAATAAGTACAGGTGTGTCAATTTAAACAAAATAGCAGATTATAAGTATGTTAAAACTTGTGATTACTTTTAACAAGCAAATAGACGTTATTTGTTTTTAAATTAAAAATATTAACTGTACCAAGCGTATTATAAAATCAAAACGAAAGCATAATAATTAATCATTTGCTATTTTGGATGACATTTTCTGTTTAATTGATTTTAAAACCAATTGTTAAAACTCAGATATTTAAAAAAAACATGTCAGCAAGAAATGCCATGAAAGTATTTACTTAATTTATCTGCGATGTCAGATATATCTGTCACGGTACGGGACAGATAAATTGCCGGACGTTTTCCATATTCGGTTGCTCGAACTGTTTTGGCGTTAAGTAAAAAGCGTTTGTGTAAATTTTGTTAAAAGATTTCTACCAACGGTTACCTTGTATAGGACGAAGCAAAATTTAATCAGTTGTTCTATTTTAGACACGGTGGCAACCCTGTTTAGAGTGCAGATCATAGTAAGTTGTGTAGTTAATGAGGGTAGGTATTTAATTAAACTATATATTGTGTCCATTTCTACTTACGGCCATTTCGAACGATTATTGTTTCGTTCTTCACAGTCATATTTCCAAAACTTTCTGATGCAACATGTTGTTGTATTGTTTGATGAAAATGTTCCACAGCTGAAAATTTAGCTATCACAATTGCAAAGTCTACAACAATAGACCCAGGCCTAGAAGAACCAATAAGTACTTATTAGTTCAGAATAAGAGAAAAGAAGTCGTCATAAAACTAAAATGTCAGAAATTATTTCCGACATATGGAGTTTCTATTGGTTTAATATAATTTTGTTGAAGTCGTTTTAACTCCTTAATACGTAGCAGAAATTATAACTTTACACAAATATTTATTCGCAATAATTTCACATATTATTGTACGCTGTTTGTTGTCTCAATGGCAATAAATTTCAATGCTAACCTTAAAAGTATTACTATTGTTTCTCTGTAACCAATATGATATTTCATCATGTTGTCTACCTGTCGGAATTTAAAAAGAACTAGTAACAGTAATGTTTGTATTGTACACGAATACATGTTTTCTTTTTAGTTGTAGAAATGAATTAAAAGTAATGTCATACTATTTCTAACATAAATTCTTTTCAGTTTCCGCTATAATTATGACAAACGAAACGCTTTAGACTTTATATTTTGAAAATACCCATTTATTTGTATCAACATTTGAGAAGCACATACAAACATAGGTCATATATCTCAGTTAATACGTTTCTCGGTCTGTGTCTGACGGCTTTTTGAAGATATATGGCTGCAGCAATTCAAAATACAATGATAGTTAATTTCATGAAAACGAGAAAATGTCTACAAGAAAATAGCAAAGATAACAGACCGAACAACAAGAGCCACAGGTAACAGGGCAGTCACAAATTCGAACACAGACTAAAGCAACACAAAAACACAAAAAATAGAAAGAGAGTAACCCAAACCCAATTAAAACCATAGGTGCAATCAGGTGCTTCGGTCGAGTTAGCAGTGCCTGCCTCTAATTAGACTTGCTTCGAGTTACAAGCGTGCACACGATTGGTAAGTGGTAGCTAAGCAAGTACACAAAATGACGTAGGTTTCCGACTATGGGACATCATAATTTATTGCCTTAAATGTTAATCAAATTTCGATCACATTTCTTCATTTACAACTGGTCTTTCTCAACACAATTATTTCAGTTTTAATTGCTAGTGTGGTTTGTATTGCTTATTTTGTTTGTATTTCCATTTTAATTTACAAGTGTTACAGTTTACGGACAAAGAGCATAGCACGATCCTTTTACCGCTGAAGGGCAAAGCCAAAACATCTACATATTGCGACACCGCTGAGACTTTGTTGCTCGTTTGCTTGCACTATGTCTAGAACTTTATATCCACTATATGTGTATATAAGGGATATGTGGCGATATATTTTTTTCAAAGCGGATTTGATCATAGTACCATGCACACAACTTATTTACACTAACTATCTAATTATCTATGTAAAAGGAACGGTCATAACTTACTCTTATAACTTGACTTACTGTTTTAATAAAGGTTGACTCAACTTGTTTGTAGTATTCTGACTGGGTATTATTTAAGCTATCTTTCCAGTGATATGGACCTAAAATGTGGACTGTCATTACAATAATGTGAAAATGTTGATCTGCAAATAAAAAAAACGCCAATAACTTAGGTTTAATAGGTTTTTGGTAAAAATTATTTACATATATATAGACACATTATGTTTAAGAAGCTTACTTTCTAATTGTTCAGTCACAGTATATGGAACAAGTATTTCATATGATGCAGATATAGAATAAAATATTTATGTAAAAAAACCCCAAAATACTGCTAATCATCTTTTTCTTAATATGTGAAATTCCTATTGTTCATTTAACTAGACAAATATAGTTAGCGTCTTTCACAATTTCTTCGATGTCACAAATGTAGTTTTTATGATATTTTGGTTAGTTTAAGAGTATGTAACAAAAATCCTACCAATATGTTTTAAATCAATCCTACAATTTCTACCATTATCTCCAATGTATCCTTCCCAACACCGACAAACTAAAGAACCAAACTCATTTACTTCACAGTCTTGAGGGCAAATGGTTGTTTCTCCTTTGGATTGGATTTTACCTATAATATAAGCAATTCTAATGATGATAACGTCCAAATTTGATCAAATTTTACTAAAAAATAACCTTTTGGAATTTTAAAAATATCTATGCATTTTACATCTTTTTTTAAAAAGAAGATATTCGAACATTAACAAATCAGTTTAGTTAATCTCTAAAAGACAAAACATCTTATCACCAGAAAAGTAACATAGAACAAAATAGAAACAGAAAAATACGATGGCAAAACATTCTGGCTTGGAATAGGCATAAAATTACGTGGCGGTTTGAAACGATTATTGGAATCTTTAACACTTTCATATTATTGCAAAAAAATACAAACATGAAGTACATAAAGTAAAATTAAAAACCAAATGAAAAGAAAAAGGAGAAATGTTAAAAAATATGACAGTAAAATATGATATCAGAAGCGGATAAACAAAAATATTTATACAAAAATAGGCAGACCAACAACAACGAGATATTTATACAAAAGTAAGCAGACCCGCAAAAAGAAATATTTATACAAAAGTATGCTGACCAACAAGCGTCTTAAAGAATAAAATCTTAATATTCACACTAAGTCATCAGACAACAACACTTCATGCGTTGTTGAATAAATAAAGAAAAAGAAACCAAATAGTTTTTATATGTTTAATTACTTTTCGTGGGAAAAAAGCACTAGCGTTGTTAATAACATTATGATGTTAGCTTTAACAAATTTATAATATGAATATAAGCGCAGCTTAAATGCGCGCATCGCACATTATATGATTGGTCATTTTAACTCCGGGCACCCTAGCAGTCTACTGTGGTTATGTAAAATATTTTTCTGTGTTGATGACATCACATGAATGTCATATAATTCTCAATTTAAAAAAAGTTTCATAGATTGCATTTATAGTTAAACGAAACACTCATTGAATATACTATTATTTTAATTATAGTGGTCACTTTCAATATTTCTAAAATGGGTTTGTTCAGGTTTCTCCAGAAAAACATAACGATATTGCAGTTAAGACATCTCTTTATGATGAGGCCACTGCAAATTTCAATACATTAAGTTAAAGAAGCAAAGACATTTTTTGCCATTTTAAGACTATTTTTGACTATTAAGCTACTTTACCAAGGATTTGTTTAACAAGTAAATGTTATTTCTTCATGGCGTCACCATAACCTAATTAATAAGATCTCTCAAACACAATCGGCTCTTTTTGCTGAACTTGTAGTATTTCATATTCTTAAATTTAACTCTTCCCTTGACATGATAATAAGTAACTCGAATGGTGCCAAGGGAAGCTGTGTTTACTTGTCCAGAGAAATTGAATGTCCTTTTAGTTTTTAATTGTGGTCGTGTTACCCTTATTTTGATTTTGCGTTTTTGGCTTTGTTTCCTGTTGTGTAAATTAATTTGAATTCGGATTTGTAATAAATCGGTTTTTAGCTTGTTGATCGGTCGGTTTCTTTCGTTTCTTTTTGTAATTGTTTATCTTATTTAGGTTATTATCTATTAATAGTTTAATATTGTCAACGAAGATAGACAATAATAATAATAATAGACAAGTTTTCGTAATAGTTCAACAAAAACATAGTATATTCAATAGATGCAACGAATTTGCAGTGTCCTGTATGTTAACAACAAAAATCGATCACTTACAAAACACTCTAAGAAACGTCTTCTCACTTGAACCTGTTCCAACTGAATTTTCTGCAAAACACTGGTACTTTCCTGCGTCCGACGATTCCAAATCTATGATGATAAGTGAAGGTGACGAGGGGAAAACAGGTGAATATCGTTGTAAAGTTGAATTTATATTTTTTCCGTTTTTGACCCAGTAAACTCTCTTTTCTGGCGGATCTGATTGAACATCACATTCAAGGGTAATGTTTCGTCCGAGTTCTCCAAGATATTCATTTGCACGTATCTGTACTATTGGTTTACCTTAACATATTACTATCAATAATTAAAATATCTAAAATGTTAAAAGCATTGCAAACACCATTTAATTTGACATACAGACCATATGTTTTAACAAGGAATGTTCATGAAAGTAAGTATAGTTAATACGTTATTTTCTACCTGGTAGAATGAACGTGGTTTTTTTGCATGAAGCTAATATTAAAAAAAAACCAAACATACAAAACAAAACGAATCTTATCTCTATCTTAAAATTAGTACAAAAGTAAAATAAACTATACTAAATGCCAAACCCAATTGCAAAAAATATTTGCTTGCATTTTTTTATTATTCCATAATTTATCATTTTATTACGAAAATCCAGTAGAAAAATTAAGATACGATAACCTGTTCATGTTTTATACTATGCCGCTGTTGTTTACTTGTTTAAAATCATCCTTGACTTTTGCTACGGTAATTTTACATAATAAGTCAGCTATTTTTGTTTCAAAATGGACCTAGCGTTGTTTACAGATGTTCGTCTGCTTTCGTGACTTCGATGGTTTCGAACAAACCGCGAGATTTTTCCCGCCTTAACCTCTAGACGACATCACCCGAAGGATTTCGAATAGACAACAATCGATTGTTCCTGAAATACACCTCCGTTCTAATTAAGGTCAAACTTTAAAATGGATCGCACGATAAAAATTTTAAAACCGCCATATTTCAAAACGCCGAATATCTTAAGGAAATAATTGTTGATTTAAAAAAGTATCCTTCTTGATCTACAAAAGGTGCATAAGCTGAACCATACGCGGTAAGCAATTTTCATTTGTCACGCAAAAAACCCTTTCCAAAATATGTTCACTTGTAGTATAGGTTAATAATGATAATCTTTAAAATAATAATTTGGAAATAACACAAACACTTTACAAATAATAATAAAATGATACATGGATTTTAAATAGTTTAATAAGATATATTGTTAGTGTTCTAATCCATAATTGGTAGGGTATCTACTAAAGGCAAATATACAACAGCGAAATATTGTAGCGTACAATTCCTAATTCCGAAGTTTTGGGATTTTAAAGTTCCCCTTTGCTTTTTATAAGATAAATTGTAGGGGGTAATGTAATCTGGACATGATACAAATCCCTGTATAAAAGTCAGTAATGCACTCTCAGTTAGGTTTTTAATTAATCTACTATCATCATAAACCTACTAGTCATATTACTATTGGAACGTTGTTTCTAATTACAACTTAAACGTATTTTCTGTGTTGAATTATTGTATCTGTATACATTCACAAACTATTTTCTGATCTACTGTATCATTTCTGTCCCTCTTACCACTTTTTAATGAATTTTATCCTTACCATGAGTGAAACAATAGTTTAAGCATATGCTGTAGAAACTGGATATTATTTTGTATGAATTTAGTACTTAGTTAAGTGTAGGTACTTCATGCTTCTCTTTATAGCTAAAAATGTGTTTGTTCTCAATCTCCGGCACAGAGAACATAACTGGTTCACAGATTCACCTCTACAATACGACATTCCTGCTTACTGTTGGACTACATTGTCATCTGACTAAGATGTTTGTAAATAAAGAGCGATGTTTGTACAAAAAATACGAGATCTTATCTTTTGATACAATTTTACGTAAAAGTTGCTGCTTTTGTATGCGAGGCATATCCGCGGCAAAAATGATTATGATTGACATGGAATACTAAGAATCCTTTGCGTGGATATGGTTTGTTCTGTTACTTAAATATCATTCATTACGAGAACTGTATCTTTGCCACCGACAGCTATATTTTCTCTCATGTTAGATTCCGTGGCCTCTAAGATACTTTTCATGTCAATATTAGGTAAAACATACAAAGGTGTAAAACAGTTAAAGTTTAAAAATATCAAGTGTACATGCAAGTGGCGTAATAAATAGTATATTATTTTTAATGCCATATTATTTTATATAATGCAAAAAAAAAATAAGTCGACTTGCTAGAAAATTAATGTGTTAATCAGACTCAATTACACCTGAACGTTTTTTTCTGTTGCAAAGATTAAAAAAGGATATCGAACAAATTATGTCAATATACTCCTGATTTGTATTCATGATTGATAATTTACTTACCACATCTAGGAATATCGCAGTCCTCCCGTCTTGTTTCTGAATCCATAGTGTAACACCAGGGTCCTTCATAACCTAATATATAATTTCTACAGTAATTGTGATTACCGAAAAACTCGTCTGTATGGTGATGAGGTATTTTTGATGTCCAGGACTGGCAGATTTTTCCACTTTTGGTGACATTTCTTGTTCCTCTATATGTTAAACCTCTGTCATCTTCTAAGCATTCACTGACTATAAAATCCATCATTTAACAAACTGATAGTATATTAAATATGTTTTTCTGTAAAAAAACACTATAAACAGTAAAAATGCCTCGAACATTCAGTCAGGTATTATCGCAAAATATCAAAACTGACGTTTGGCCTAATAATAGGGCGCAAAACAAGTACTAGTACTTCATTAATTCCGCCTACAATACAAAGCACGACAGTTTATCCCTTGCGTAAAGGTAACAATATTATGACTCCCTTCTGTAGACTGTCGATGACTGAGGAATCCACCATACCATCAACTATGCGACAGTGTAACCGTTTAGATCTACCAATCCGCAATGTTAACTATATTTTTAAGTTTAAATCTGAATTAAAGAATTTCAACCCACATAGAAGAGTGCCAAAGCTTTATGAATATGTCATCGAAAACTAAATATGTTCCTAACCCAATTAAGATGTTCTGTATCAGTATTGAATTATGACCTATACAGGGTAAATATTATATCTGATCCGTCATCGCGAAGATTCAAGTCATTACATCTTTGAATGTTCGAAATGTGCTAATATTAGAAATAGATTATTTGAAAACCTTCATTGGCTGCCAATCTACTGTCCAGTTATTCTAGAACTACTTCCTTCAGGTAATTCGTAATTGTCTCATGAGCAGAATGAACTAGTCTTTACATTTCATCTATCACATCACATCGAGCGTTCTCTCTATTTAATTCCATTCTTGTTGGTTTTTTTTATTTTGTTCATATTTGCCATCAAATATTTTGTTTTTTCCCCGAACAAACATAAAATAATTGTTTTTGTATTACAAGGATGCTGTTCCATCAGTAGTTTTGTGACATACTGTATACTTAAGAAGACTTCATAAGTTTGTTTAACTTGTGTCTAATCCTATTTGCATATTTGAGCAAATAAAATATGTTTAAACTTATATTATAATTGTATGGGTTACTAATAAGATACTGTTTGTAGTTACGTTTGTCTTTAGATGATTGTTTTTTTTTTGTTCTCTAAAACTTAGTGACAATTATTATTATTGTCTCAACAACCTATCTAATATTTATAATCATCTATTTGTCTTGATGTGTTTCTATAAGATAATACACTAATACCATTTTTACAGTCGAGCTCGTCTTCAGAACCCGAACAATCAGATTTCCCATTGCAACGCCAGTAATCAATTATACAAGTTCCGTTGTTACACATGAAAAAGTTTGTACTGCAATCTACAACATTTTGAAAATTCTTGTTAGTTTGTTGATGGGTGATTTACTTCAATTGTTGTTTTTCTTACTATTTAAGATTCAAGATAGTTGAAAAAAACCAAAACAAACCACGTGGGATCCTTTATAACATTAAATGTCGCAAGGCACAGTGATTTTCAAGTTAGAATGTGTTTGTTTGTTTTAATGTTGTTTAACGCCTCTTTCAGCAATTTTTCAAGTAAGAATAATGGAATCTAATCTAACTCGTAGTGAAGTTAACATCAAAGTTCTGCTGTATCTATATACTTAGATAATTGTGTTGTTATTTTACAAACTATCTCTATATTCAAAGCGCACAGACAGATTACATTGTCATTTAGTTACTACTAAAAGCTTAAATATTACATATATAAAGAGTAAAGATGATTTACATTAACTTTGTGCATCTCTTTCTTTATATGACAAAATCAAACGTGGAAAAGTGTTAAAAATCGACGTGGTTCGGTAACATCCGGGTTCCACGTTAGTCTCTATCTCAAATGAAACATAAGCCTATCTCGCCTGAATAAAAATGATTGACATAGATTCATGTATATTTAATTTGCTTGTTTTGTAAAAATCAGGATTGATTTGATTGAATAAAACAATGTCAGCTGGTATCAATTAATCAGCAGTAATTTGACATGAAGGCATTATCACTCAGTGATAACGTCCGTGGATAAATGTTTCAGGTGATATCACTATTCCTCCGTGCAGTTAAGAATCATGCCCTCTATATTCTATAAATATATGACGTATTGGGCAAGTTATATTTCTTCGTTTGATAGCAGATGTCTTCTATAGAATATAACACATTTTATATATCGCATTGTTTATTGCTACTCACATTTTCCACATTGATAAACGTTACAAAAATCCCATCTATAGTTAGGATCAGTTGTGTAACACCATGGAAGTATACGTTTAGCGTTTTTAGGTGTCGGATCTCGGCAATAGTTTGAAGAATTTACAGCCCTATAAACTTTACGATGTGGATCGTCAGAGTCCCAGCTTTGGCATTTTCTTCCAGTAACGGTAGTATTTATTGACCCTTTGTAGTTTGTTCCATATTCATCTGTCGAACAATCTTTACAGAATAAACACAAAGGTTAGCAATGGAAGTTATTAATATAGCCAAAACATATGTTCTATTACGTGTCAATAATATATCTAGTCTAAACTTATATGTTTTTGTTGGTTATTAAGTCATACTCCGCGTAGTTACTGTTTGTTAGTGACCAACACGTCATTAATCATATTTAAAGAATTTTTACCGGACTTGAGTTACCATGGATTGCCATCCAGCGACGCGACGGGTGTGTTTACGTCGCTTTTGGTTTTGTGTTGTTTTGTTCTTCAGTTGTAATTGTTTTTCCCGTGGTTTTTATTAGTGTTTTGGAGTTCGAAATTCGATTGCTACTTTAGTATTTCTTCGCTTATTACATCGGATTATAATTACTGGGTTGGTTAGCGTATTGTGTTTTCACATAAAATTTAATTGTTTAACAAATTGTGTGTGTTTGATTTTACCCTTACAGGGAGGATACCATTCTGATAACACCCTACCGATATGTTTCACTACCAGATAATCTCAGATATGAATTTGGCAACACCCAGTGCTTAATTGAATACGATAAATATTATAGAAATACAAGTTCCATCTCTTAATGTATACCTAAACTAACCTGTATTATTTGCGTTCTGACAAACCTGAAATGATATTTTAAAATTAAACAAGAAACATTCATAAAGAATTTATTACTTTAAAAAAAAATAACAAGAAAAAATATTTCAAAACTCAAAACTGGTTGTTGTAAGATTTGAGAGAAATGAAAAAATAGATATTAGACTGACGCTTTTGTTAAACCGTGACTTATTTTCTGCTTCGGCTCATAATTATGATTGGATGGCTTTAAGTTATTTTTATTAATATAGGCACATTCTGCATTCTTAAGTGGTCTAGGGATATCTTTTTGTTATTATTTAGACATTATCTGTACGTATTTAAACTGTTTTCATATTTTTACATCCTATAATACGTTGTTCATGTCAATGTAAGTGAAATGTACTTGTACTAGATGCCCACACCAAAAACACCTGTTGCTGAATCTTTTTCTGTAATTTACGAAAGCATAGAAGGCTCATTCGAGATTCGAAATTCAATATACTTTTAGCCAATCAGATTTCGTGTGACATAATCTCTACCAATCAGAATTCCTTGGTTATATCGCATAACTACATAAAATTTGTAGGGTACTGAGTAGTTTCAGAGGATTTGTGCTGACAGATAATGGGTATTTTCAGCATTTTTCTAAGTATGATGGGCCAAAATAAGTCAGTGGCGTATCCAGAAATTTCGGAAGAGAGGGGCACTGACTGGCTAAGGGGGCCCACTTTGGTCATGCTTCAATGATTTCATATATATCAAACCAAATTTGTCCGTCAAAAGAGAAGGCCCCCTCTGGATCCACCCCTGATAGCCCCACACAATATTTGAGGACCAAAATACCCTGGAAATAAGCACAACTAAATATGTTGTTTTTAGTTTAAACATATTTTATTTGTTATAAACAACAAAAATGAAAAGACACAAGTAAATACATACTTATGAAGTCTTCTCCAATTTACAATTTGTAACAATAATAAATATGGTGTGCCTACTATATAACAAGTTTTGTAAAACTCCATGCAGTAGTTTCAAAAGTGTTGCTCCGACAAGATAATAAATGAGTATTTTCAGCAAATTTTAAGTTCAAAGGGCCATAACTCCCACGAAAATTTGAAGATCACAATCCCTGGTAACATGCATACTTTTGTTGAATTCCGTTCTACAGGTACATTCTTGTTTCTTGATTTGTTAAAATCAAGATGTAATTGTGAACTGAATTAATTTGATAAAATAAAAATAAAGCTTATGAATTTTATTTTTTTAACAAAAACATGTTAAACACAGTTATTCTTTGACAAATATGTGGACGGTTAAAACCCCAAATAAAAATTATAGCACGTGGCTACATTTATATAAGAACTATTCTGATTAGTAGACGATTATGTCACACGCAACCTGATTGGTTATAACTATTTGAATTTCGAATTTTGAATTTCGAATTTCTATTCTCGAATCTCTAATTTCTGGGATTTGTAGTAATTCGTTTTTTCTTCATTGAAAATGTCATTTTGATATTTCAAATACATTTGTGTATCTCGTATAGTTTCATAAATTCCTTGTGTGGCAGAGGTGAATTGTGACATAGGAAGATTGTAGCCTCTGTTTCTGAGATTGACCGAGTACCTCGGCCCGGTTTATTACGAATTTGACTTTTTACTGTTCCCTCTCTCGGCTGACAGATCCGACCAACGCTAGCAGTATTAACAATGACAATGAGGTTGGGGTTCTTTTTATAAACGAAATGCTACCTAAGTTTTCTTGAGATCTTCGATAGATTTCTGTATAATATTATATTGTATCAAATATTTATTTATTTGTTTATGAGTGTTTGATTAAGAAACGCGAGGTTTACAAGCTGTCAATAAAATAAATATGAATTCATCTAGACTTAAACATCTTTTCAAGCGCTGCATTTTTAAGAAAACGGGTAAACACCTGCTGTTATCAATGACAAAACTTGCTTAATAAACAATGACTCATATCAAATAATAAATATACAAAAGACCAAATCTGTCAAATGTTAGATTTTCTTATTTACAACATATTTGTCATGTTTGGAGGAAATGTTTTTCAATAGACTGTAAATATTACAATGGGTACTAATTGTGTTCCTCTCCTCGCCGACATTATTTTATACTCTTATAAGTATGCTTAAGAAGAAAGAAAAGACACTATACAAGACCTTTAGTTTCAATTTTGCATTCAATCTACCCTAGCAAGTTTGAAATAAAAAACTCCACCAGTACACTTAGGTCTGGAAACCTATAAACTAGACTCTACGACAAACACGATGACTTAATCTTTTCAAATGTCAGCTTCCGTTGATCGATAACAAAATCTCTAGCGTATGGTGTGTACATTTCACAACTAATACGTTATTCTCGATCCTGCGTTCGGTATTCTGATTTTCTAGACCGCTCACTGCTCTTGATTTCGAAGCTACTCAAACAAGGGTTTGTTACATATATAAAGTTATAATATTTTTAAGAAAAATAACCCGTATTTTTGGTTTTTGCCCTTTAAATGCCATACATAAGATGACACAACTATCTGACAAGTTGACTTATTTATCTGGCATGTGAACTTAATTATCTGACAAGTAGACTTACTTATCTGACAAGTCAACTTGTCAGATAGATATGTCAACATGCAGAAAAATAAGTCTACTTGTCAGATAGATATGTCAACATGCAGAAAAACAAGTCAACTTGTCAGATAGATATGTCAACATGCAGAAAAATAAGTCAACTTGTCAGATAGATATGTCAACATGCAGAAAAATAAGTCAACTTGTCAGATAGATATGTCAACATGCAGAAAAATAAGTCAACTTGTCAGATAGATATGTCAACATGCAGAAAAATAAGTCAACTTGTCAGATAGATATGTCAACATGCAGAAAAATAAGTCAACTTGTCAGATAGATATGTCAACATGCAGAAAAATAAGTCAACTTGTCAGATAGATATGTCAACATGCAGAAAAATAAGTCAACTTGTCAGATAGATATGTCAACATGCAGAAAAATAAGTCAACTTGTCAGATAGATATGTCAACATGCAGAAAAATAAGTCAACTTGTCAGATAGATATGTCAACATGCAGAAAAATAAGTCAACTTGTCAGATAACTATAAGTTTACATGTCAGATACTTATGTCAGCTTTTCAGATAATTAAGTCTACTTGTCAGATAAATGTCTACTTATCAGATAATTATGTCAACTTATGCCGATCACTGCTGTTGACTGCTAAACTACTCAAACAAGGGTTTGTTGTACCTAGGTTGATGTTATCTCTCCAGAAGTTCTATGGTCGGCACCACGACTTAATTGATCGTTACGGGAAATCAGTGTCTCAAATACGATCTGACATTTTCGCTGAGTCATAGGTAGTGTTTCCTATTCCTGGATTTGACTTTTCCCTAGACAAGACAATGAGTAACTCGACGGGTGTCTAATTAGAGGCAGGCACTGCTTACTAGTCCGGAGCACCGGAGTGCACCCATGGTTTTTATTGGGTTCGGGTAACTCTCTTTCTGTGTTTTATGTTTTTGATTTTTGTGTTGTGTTTGTCTATCCGGATGTGTAACTGTCCCTTGGTTTTTGGCTCTTGTTGTTCGGTCGGTTTTCTTTGCTTCTTTCTTATGTATGGCATGAAAACGGCAAAAACGCAAAAAATGTCTTTCTTTTCTTAAAATTATTACCAATTTATTATGTGAAAAGTTTACCTTAATATGTGACAAGTAGACTTAATTAAGTGATAAGTCGATTTATTTCACAAATTATGTAGACTTGGTTATGTGACAAGTATGGGCAGATATTTGCCACCATACAAACGTTGCAAGCAGACGACAAATGTAATCCCGCAGTAAATGGGTAATGACGTGTAGGTGAGGTTATATCTGGTAACCAGTTATCTTCTCTGTGCCTGAGAGTGCTTAAAATGATGCACAATCATTTCCGATTTGTTGTGAATGTCAATATCGTCTGCAGTTAAGGCGGGCAAGGTCTCGCGGTTTGTCCAAATACGTTGAACGTTGCGAAAGCACACAAACTGTTGTAAACAACGCAATGTCCCTTCAGAAACAAAAATAGCTGCCTTACTATGTAAAATAGTAGAAAACATGGACAGGTTATCGTAACTAAATTTTTTCTACTGGATTTTCATAAGAAAAAGGTAAAATATGGAATAAAGAAAAAAAATCCAAATAAAGTTGTTTAAAACTTATACGCTGAATGTAACGTAAATGCATTAAAGAACTAGAAAATAAGTTTTTCTCTTAATTTGGTTTGTACTGTGACAGAAGTTATTGGCTAGTAAAATTACCTATTCCGTTCCGCATTATAAATAATTAAAATGTATGTAAGCGGAAATACAACAGATCGATTTAACCAATCTGTGAGATCAGTCAGACAGTTCCCAATCTCTCAATTGACGTAAGGACTGATTGGAAACGATCTGACGGAATGGGAGTGATTTTATAAAACTGTTTGTATAACTGTAAATACTTACAACTGTTTGTATAACTGTAAATACTTACAACTGTTTGTATAAAACTGTAAATACTTACAACTGTTTGTATTACTGTAAATACTCACGTCTGTTTGTATAACTGTAAATACTTACAACTGTTTGTATAACTGTAAATACTTACAACTGTTTGTATAAAACTGTAAATACTTACAACTGTTTGTATAACTGTAAATACTTACAACTGTTTGTATAACTGTAAATACTTACAACTGTTTGTATAACTATAAATACTTACAACTGTTTGTATAAAACTGTACATACTTACAACTGTTTGTATAAAACTGTATATACTTACAACTGTTTGTATAACTGTAAATACTTACAACTGGTGGTATAACTGTAAATACTTACAACTGTTTGTATAACTGTAAATACTTACAACTGTTTGTATAACTGTAAATACTTACAACTGTGTGTATAACTGTAAATACTTACAGCTGTTTGTATAACTGTAAATACTTACAACTGTTTGTATAACTGTAAATACTTACAACTGTTTGTATAACTGTAAATACTTACAACTGTTTGTATAACTGTAAATACTTACAACTGTTTGTATAACTGTAAATACTTACAACTGTTTGTATAACTGTAAATACTTACAACTGTTTGTATAACTGTAAATACTTACAACTGTTTGTATAACTGTAAATACTTACAACTGTTTGTATAACTGTAAATACTTACAACTGTTTGTATAACTGTAAATACTTACAACTGTTTGTATATAACTGTAAATACTTACAACTGTTTGTATAAAACTGTAAATACTTACAACTGTTTGTATAACTGTAAATACTTACAACTGTTTGTATAACTGTAAATACTTACAACTGTTTGTATAAAACTGTAAATACTTACAACTGTTTGTATAACTGTAAATACTTACAACTGGTTGTATAACTGTAAATACTTAGAACTGTTTGTATAACTGTAAATACTTACAACTGTTTGTATAACTGTAAATACTTACAACTGGTTGTATAACTGTAAATACTTACAACTTATTGTATAACTGTAAATACTTACAACTGTTTATATAACTGTAAATACTCACATCTGTTTGTGTAACTGTAAATACTTACAACTATTTGTATAACTGTAAATACTTACAACTGTTTGTATAACTGTAAATACTTACAACTGTTTGTATAAAACTGTAAATACTTACAACTGTTTGTATAAAACTGTAAATACTTACAACTGTTTGTAAACCTGTAAATACTTACAACTGTTTGTATAACTGTAAATACTTACAACTGTTTGTATAAAACTGTAAATACTTACAACTGTTTGTAAAAAAACTGTAAATACTTACAACTGTTTGTATAACTGTAAATACTTACAACTGTTTGTTTAACTGTAAATACTTACAACTGTTTGTATAAAACTGTAAATACTTACAATTGTTTGTATAACTGTAAATACTTACAACTGTTTGTATAAAACTGTAAATACTTACAACTGTTTGTATAAAGCTGTAAATACTTACAACTGTTTGTATAAAACTGTAAATACTTACAACTGTTTGTATAACTGTAAATACTTACAACTGTTTGTATAACTGTAAATACTTACAACTGTTTGTATAAAACTGTAAATACTTACAACTGTTTGTATAAAACTGTAAATACTTACAACTGTTTGTACAACTGTAAATACTAACAACTGTTTGTATAACTGTAAATACTTACAACTGTTTGTATAACTGTAAATACTTACAACTGTTTGTATAACTGTAAATACTTACAACTGTTTGTATAAAACTGTAAATACTTACAACTGTTTGTATAACTGTAAATACTTACAACTGTTTGTATAACTGTAAATACTTACAACTGTTTGTATAAAACTGTAAATACTTACAACTGTTTGTATAACTGTAAATAATTACAACTGTTTGTATAAAACTGTAAATACTTACAACTGTTTGTATAACTGTAAATACTTACAACTGGTTGTATAACTGTAAATACTTAGAACTGTTTGTATAACTGTAAATACTTACAACTGGTTGTATAACTGTAAATACTTACAACTGTTTGTATAACTGTAAATACTTACAACTGTTTGTATAACTGTAAATACTCAAATCTGTTTGTGTAACTGTAAATACTTACAACTGTTTGTATAACTGTAAATACTTACAACTGTTTGTATAACTGTAAATACTTACAACTGTTTGTATATAACTGTAAATACTTACAACTGTTTGTATAAAACTGTAAATACTTACAACTGTTTGTATAACTGTAAATACTTACAACTGTTTGTATAACTGTAAATACTTACAACTGTTTGTATAAAACTGTAAATACTTACAACTGTTTGTATAACTGTAAATACTTACAACTGGTTGTATAACTGTAAATACTTAGAACTGTTTGTATAACTGTAAATACTTACAACTGTTTGTATAACTGTAAATACTTACAACTGGTTGTATAACTGTAAATACTTACAACTTATTGTATAACTGTAGATACTTACAACTGTTTGTATAACTGTAAATACTCACATCTGTTTGTGTAACTGTAAATACTTACAACTGTTTGTATATAACTGTAAATACTTACAACTGTTTGTATAAAACTGTAAATACTTACAACTGTTTGTATAACTGTAAATACTTACAACTGTTTGTATAACTGTAAATACTTACAACTGTTTGTATAAAACTGTAAATACTTACAACTGTTTGTATAACTGTAAATACTTACAACTGGTTGTATAACTGTAAATACTTAGAACTGTTTGTATAACTGTAAATACTTACAACTGGTTGTATAACTGTAAATACTTAGAACTGTTTGTATAACTGTAAATACTTACAACTGTTTGTATAACTGTAAATACTTACAACTGTTTGTATAACTGTAAATACTCACATCTGTTTGTGTAACTGTAAATACTTACAACTGTTTGTATAACTGTAAATACTTACAACTGTTTGTATAACTGTAAATACTTACAACTGTTTGTATATAACTGTAAATACTTACAACTGTTTGTATAAAACTGTAAATACTTACAACTGTTTGTATAACTGTAAATACTTACAACTGTTTGTATAACTGTAAATACTTACAACTGTTTGTATAAAACTGTAAATACTTACAACTGTTTGTATAACTGTAAATACTTACAACTGGTTGTATAACTGTAAATACTTAGAACTGTTTGTATAACTGTAAATACTTACAACTGTTTGTATAACTGTAAATACTTACAACTGGTTGTATAACTGTAAATACTTACAACTTTTTGTATAACTGTAGATACTTACAACTGTTTGTATAACTGTAAATACTCACATCTGTTTGTGTAACTGTAAATACTTACAACTATTTGTATAACTGTAAATACTTACAACTGTTTGTATAAAACTGTAAATACTTACAACTGTTTGTATAACTGTAAATACTTACAACTGTTTGTATAAAACTGTAAATACTTACAACTGTTTGTATAACTGTAAATACTTACAACTGGTTGTATAACTGTAAATACTTAGAACTGTTTGTATAACTGTAAATACTTACAACTGTTTGTATAACTGTAAATACTTACAACTGGTTGTATAACTGTAAATACTTACAACTTATTGTATAACTGTAGATACTTACAACTGTTTGTATAACTGTAAATACTCACATCTGTTTGTGTAACTGTAAATACTTACAACTGTTTGTATATAACTGTAAATACTTACAACTGTTTGTATAAAACTGTAAATACTTACAACTGTTTGTATAACTGTAAATACTTACAACTGTTTGTATAACTGTAAATACTTACAACTGTTTGTATAAAACTGTAAATACTTACAACTGTTTGTATAACTGTAAATACTTACAACTGGTTGTATAACTGTAAATACTTAGAACTGTTTGTATAACTGTAAATACTTACAACTGGTTGTATAACTGTAAATACTTAGAACTGTTTGTATAACTGTAAATACTTACAACTGTTTGTATAACTGTAAATACTTACAACTGTTTGTATAACTGTAAATACTCACATCTGTTTGTGTAACTGTAAATACTTACAACTGTTTGTATAACTGTAAATACTTACAACTGTTTGTATAACTGTAAATACTTACAACTGTTTGTATATAACTGTAAATACTTACAACTGTTTGTATAAAACTGTAAATACTTACAACTGTTTGTATAACTGTAAATACTTACAACTGTTTGTATAACTGTAAATACTTACAACTGTTTGTATAAAACTGTAAATACTTACAACTGTTTGTAAAAAAACTGTAAATACTTACAACTGTTTGTATAACTGTAAATACTTACAACTGTTTGTTTAACTGTAAATACTTACAACTGTTTGTATAAAACTGTAAATACTTACAACTGTTTGTATAACTGTAAATACTTACAACTGTTTGTATAAAACTGTAAATACTTACAACTGTTTGTATAAAGCTGTAAATACTTACAACTGTTTGTATAAAACTGTAAATACTTACAACTGTTTGTATAACTGTAAATACTTACAACTGTTTGTATAACTGTAAATACTTACAACTGTTTGTATAAAACTGTAAATACTTACAACTGTTTGTATAAAACTGTAAATACTTACAACTGTTTGTACAACTGTAAATACTAACAACTGTTTGTATAACTGTAAATACTTACAACTGTTTGTATAACTGTAAATACTTACAACTGTTTGTATAACTGTAAATACTTACAACTGTTTGTATAAAACTGTAAATACTTACAACTGTTTGTATAACTGTAAATACTTACAACTGTTTGTATAACTGTAAATACTTACAACTGTTTGTATAAAACTGTAAATACTTACAACTGTTTGTATAACTGTAAATACTTACAACTGTTTGTATAAAACTGTAAATACTTACAACTGTTTGTATAACTGTAAATACTTACAACTGGTTGTATAACTGTAAATACTTAGAACTGTTTGTATAACTGTAAATACTTACAACTGGTTGTATAACTGTAAATACTTACAACTGTTTGTATAACTGTAAATACTTACAACTGTTTGTATAACTGTAAATACTCACATCTGTTTGTGTAACTGTAAATACTTACAACTGTTTGTATTACTGTAAATACTTACAACTGTTTGTATAAAACTGTAAATACTTACAACTGTTTGTATAACTGTAAATACTAACAACTGTTTGTATAACTGTAAATACTTACAACTGTTTGTATAAAACTGTAAATACTTACAACTGTTTGTATAACTGTAAATACTCACGTCTGTTTGTATAACTGTAAATACTTACAACTGTTTGTATAACTGTAAATACTTACAACTGTTTGTATAAAACTGTAAATACTTACAACTGTTTGTATAACTGTAAATACTTACAACTGTTTGTATAACTGTAAATACTTACAACTGTTTGTATAAAACTGTAAATACTTACAACTGTTTGTATAACTGTAAATACTTACAACTGTTTGTATAACTGTAAATACTTACAACTGTTTGTATAACTGTAAATACTTACAACTGTTTGTATAAAACTGTAAATACTTACAACTGTTTGTATAACTGTAAATACTCACATCTGTTTGTATAAAACTGTAAATACTTACAACTGTTGGTGTAACTGTAAATACTAACAACTGTTTGTATAAAACTGTAAATACTTACTACTGTTTGTATAAAACTGTAAATACTTACAACTGTTCGTATAAAACTGTAAATACTTACAAATGTTTGTATAAAACTTTAAATACTTACTGCTGTTTGTATAACTGTAAATACTTACAACTGTTTGTATAACTGTAAGTACTTACAACTGTTTGTATAACTGTAAATACTTACAACTGTTTGTATAAAACTGTAAATACTTACAACTGTTTGTATAACTGTAAATACTTACAACTGTTTGTATAACTGTAAATACTTACAACTGTTTGTATAAGTGTAAATACTTACAACTGTTTGTATAAAACTGTAAATACTTGCAACTGTTTGTATAACTGTAAATACTTACAACTGTTTGTATAACTGTAAATACTTACAACTGTTTGTATTACTGTAAATACTTAGAACTGTTTGTATAAAACTGTAAATACTTACAACTGTTTGTATAACTGTTAATACTTACAACTGTTTGTATAACTGTAAATACTTACAACTGTTTGTATAAAACTGTAAATACTTACAACTGTTTGTATAAAACTGTAAATACTTACAACTGTTTGTATAACTGTAAATACTTACAACTGTTTGTATAACTGTAAATACTTACAACTGTTTGTATAACTGTAAATACTTAGAACTGTTTGTATAAAACTGTAAATACTTACAACTGTTTGTATAACTGTTAATACTTACAACTGTTTGTATAACTGTAAATACTTACAACTGTTTGTATAAAACTGTAAATACTTACCACTGTTTGTATAAAACTGTAAATACTTACAACTGTTTGTATAAAACTGTAAATACTTACAACTGTTTGTATAACTGTAAATACTTACAACTGTTTGTATAACTGTAAATACTTACAACTGTTTGTATAACTGTAAATACTTACAACTATTTGTATAAAACTGTAAATACTTACAACTGTTTGTATAACTGTAAATACTTACAACTGTTTGTATAAAACTGTAAATACTTACAACTGCTTGTATAAAACTGTAAATACTTACAACTGTTTGTATAAAACTGTAAATACTTACAACTGTTTGTATTACTGTAAATACTTACAACTGTTTGTATAACTGTAAATACTTACAACTGTTTGTATAAATCTGTACATACTTACAACTGTTTGTATAAAACTGTAAATACTACAACTGTTTGTATAACTAAATACTTACAACTGGTTGTATAACTGTAAATACTTACAACTGTTTGTATAACTGTAAATACTTACAACTGTTTGTATATCTGTAAATACTTACAACTGTTTGTATAACTGTAAATACTTACAACTGTTTGTATAACTGTAAATACTTACAACTGTTTGTATAACTGTAAATACTTACAACTGTTTGTATAACTGTAAATACTTACAACTGTTTGTATAACTGTAAATACTTACAACTGTTTGTATAACTGTAAATACTTACAACTGTTTGTATAAAACTGTAAATACTTACAACTGTTTGTATAACTGTAAATACTTACAACTGGTTGTATAACTGTAAATACTTAGAACTGTTTGTATAACTGTAAATACTTACAACTGGTTGTATAACTGTAAATACTTACAACTGTTTGTATAACTGTAAATACTTACAACTGTTTGTATAACTGTAAATACTCACATCTGTTTGTGTAACTGTAAGTACTTACAAATGTTTGTATAACTGTAAATACTTACAACTGTTTGTATAAAACTGTAAATACTTACAACTGTTTGTATAACTGTAAATACTTACAACTGTTTGTATAAAACTGTAAATACTTACAACTGTTTGTATAAAACTGTAAATACTTACAACTGTTTGTATAACTGTAAATACGGTAATACAGTAGATCATCCATTGGATAAGAACAATCTTGCTCGCCATATATTTATATCCTTGCAAATAATTCTATAGGTTGTCGGAAACAATTTACAGATGTACAAAAACAAATTCTTGTAAATGCCAATATTTCCCACTAGATCAAGTTTTTTCCTTGGAGAAACTTTGTAAAAATAAATTAATGACTTAACTTCCGCACATATTCCTATCAGAGTGATATGTTTTAAGAGTGCACATACTTTTTAACCATAATATATTTTACTTATTTATAACAATACATGAACATCACTCTGCTTGCAAGTAAAAGTAAAATAGTATATCACATAGGTTTATTATCAAATGAAAATATACTAAACCAACTTTGTAGAAAAAAGTAAAAACCTCATATATTTAGTACTAAATAATTTGTATAAAACTGTAAATACTTACAACTGTTTGTATAACTGTAAATACTTACAACTGTTTGTATAACTGTAAATGCTTACAACTGTTTGTATAAAACTGTAAATACTTACAACTGTTTGTATAACTGTAAATACTTACAACTGTTTGTATAACTGTAAATGCTTACAACTGTTTGTATAAAACTGTAAATACTTACAACTGTTTGTATAACTGTAAATACTTACAACTGTTTGTATAACTGTAAATACTTACAACTGTTTGTATAACTGTAAATGCTTACAACTGTTTGTATAAAACTGTAAATACTTACAACTGTTTGTATAACTGTAAATACTTACAACTGTTTGTATAACTGTAAATACTTACAACTGTTTGTATAACTGTAAATACTTACAACTGTTTGTATAAAACTGTAAATACTTACAACTGTTTGTATAACTGTAAATACTTACAACTGTTTGTATAAAACTGTAAATACTTACAACTGTTTGTATAAAACTGTAAAGACTTACAACTGTTTGTATAAAACTGCAAATACTTACAACTGTTTGTATAACTCTAAATACTTACAACTTATTTATATAACTGTAAATACTTACAACTGTTTGTATAAAACTATACATACTTACAACTGTTTGTATAAAACTGTAAATACTTACAACTGTTTGTATAACTGTAAATACTTACAACTGGTTGTATAACTGTAAATACTTACAACTGTTTGTATAACTGTAAATACTTACAACTGTTTGTATAACTGTAAATACTTACAACTGTTTGAATAAAACTGTAAATACTTACACTGTTTGTATAACTGTAAATACTTACAACTGTTTGTATAACTGTAAATACTTACAACTGTTTGTATAACTGTAAATACTTACAACTGTTTGTATAAAACTTTAAATACTTACAACTGTTTGTATAACTGTAAATACTCACATCTGTTTGTATAACTGTAAATACTTACAACTGTTTGTATAACTGTAAATACTTACAACTGTTTGTATAAAACTGTAAGTACTTACAACTGTTTGTATAACTGTAAATACTTACAACTGTTTGTATAACTGTAAATACTTACAACTGTTTGTATAAAACTGTAAATACTTACAACTGTTTGTATAACTGTAAATACTTACAACTGTTTGTATAACTGTAAATATTTACAACTGTTTGTTTAACTGTAAATACTTACAACTGTTTGTATAAAACTGTAAATACTTACAACTGTTTGTATAATTGTAAATATTCACATCTGTTTGTATAAAACTGTAAATACTTACAACTGTTGGTGTAACTGTAAATACTTACAACAGTTTGTATAAAACTGTAAATAATTACAACTGTTTGTATAAAACTGTAAATACATACAACTGTTCGTATTAAACTGTAAATACTTACAACTATTTGTATAAAACTGTAAATACTTACAACTGTTTGTATAACTGTAAATACTTACAACTGTTTGTATAACTGTAAATACTTACAACTGTTTGTATAACTGTAAATACTTACAATTGTTTGTATATAACTGTAAATACTTACAACTGTTTGTATGAAACTGTAAATACTTACAACTGTTTGTATAACTGTAAATACTTACAACTGTTTGTATAACTGTAAATACTTACAACTGTTTGTATAAAACTGTAAACACTTACAACTGTTTGTATAACTAAATACATACAACTGGTTGTATAACTGTAAATACTTACAACTGTTTGTATAAAACTGTAAACACTTACAACTGTTTGTATAACTAAATACTTACAACTGGTTGTATAACTGTAAATACTTACAACTGTTTTTATAACTGTAAATACTTACAACTGTTTGTATCACTGTAAATACTTACAACTGTTTGTATCACTGTAAATACTTACAACTGTTTGTATCACTGTAAATACTTACAACTGTTTGTATAACTGTAAATACTTACAACTGTTTGTATAAAACTGTAAATACTTACAACTGTTTGTATAACTGTAAATACTTACAACTGTTTGTATAACTGTAAATACTTACAACTGTTTGCATAACTGTAAATACTTATAACTGTTTGTATAAAACTGTAAATACTTACAACTGTTTGTATAACTGTAAATACTCACATCTGTTTGTATAAAACTGTAAATACTTACAACTGTTGGTGTAACTGTAAATACTTACAACTGTTTGTATAAAACTGTAAATACTTACAACTGTTCGTATAAAACTGTAAATACTTACAACTGTTTGTATAAAACTGTAAATACTTACAACTGTTTGTATAACTGTAAATACTTACAACTGTTTGTATAAAACTGTAAATACTTACAACTGTTTGTATAACTGTGAATACTTACAACTGTTTGTATAAAACTGTAAATACTTACAACTGTTTGTATAACTGTAAATACTTACAACTGTTTGTATAACTGTAAATACTTAACACTGTTTGTATAACTGTAAATACTTACAACTGTTTGTATAAAACTGTAAATACTTACAACTGTTTGTATAACTGTAAATACTTACAACTCTTTGTATAAAACTGTAAATACTTACAACTGTTTGTATAAAACTGTAAATACTTACAACTGTTTGTATAAAACTGTAAATACTTACAACTGTTTGTATAACTGTAAATACTTACAACTGTTTGTATAACTGTAAATACTAACAACTGTTTGTATAAAACTGTAAATACTTACAACTGTTTGTATAACACTGTAAATACTTACAACTGTTTGTATAACTGTAAATACTTACAACTGGTTGTATAACTGTAAATACTTACAACTGTTTGTATAACTGTAAATACTTACAACTGTTTGTATAACTGCAAATACTTACAACTGTTTGTATAACTGTAAATACTTACAACTGTTTGTATAACTGTAAATACTTACAACTGTTTGTATAAAACTGTAAATACTTACAACTGTTTGTATAAGTGTAAATACTCACATCTGTTTGTACAAAACTGTAAATACTTACAACTGTTGGTGTAACTGTAAATACTTACAACTGTTTGTATAAAACTGTAAATACTTACAACTGTTTGTATAAAACTGTAAATACTTACAACTGTTCGTATAAAACTGTAAATACTTACAACTGTTTGTATAAAACTGTAAATACTTACAACTGTTTGTATAACTGTAAATACTTACAACTGTTTGTATAACTGTAAATACTTACAACTGTTTGTATAACTGTAAATACTTAGAACTGTTTGTATAAAACTGTAAATACTTACAACTGTTTGTATAACTGTGAATACTGACAACTGTTTGTATAACTGTAAATACTTACAACTGTTTGTATAAAACTGTAAATACTTACAACTGTTTGTATAAAACTGTCAATACTTACAACTGTTTGTATAACTGTAAATACTTACAACTGTTTGTATAACTGTAAATACTTACAACTGTTTGTATAACTGTAAATACTTACAACTGTTTGTATAAAACTGTAAATACTTACAACTGTTTGTATAACTGTAAATACTTACAACTGTTTGCATAAAACTGTAAATACTTACAACTGTTTGTATAAAACTGTAAATACTTACAACTGTTTGTATAAAACTGTAAATAATTACAACTGTTTGTATAACTGTAAATACTTACAACTGTTTGTATAACTGTAAATACTTACAACTGTTTACAACTGTTTGTATAAAACTGTAAATACTTACAACTGTTTGTATAACTGTAAATACTTACAACTGGTTGTATAACTGTAAATACTTACAACTGTTTGTATAACTGTAAATACTTACAACTGTTTGTATAACTGTGAATACGTACAACTGTTTGTATAACTGTAAATACTTACAACTGTTTGTATAACTGTAAATACTTACAACTGTTCGTATAACTGTAAATACTTACAACTGTTTGTATAACTGTAAATACTTACAACTGTTTGTATAAAACTGTAAATACTTACAACTGTCTGTATAACTGTAAATACTTACAACTGTTTGTATAACTGTAAATACTTACAACTGTTTGTATAAAACTGTAAATACTTACAACTGTTTGTATAACTGTAAATACTTACAACTGGTTGTATAACTGTAAATACTTAAAAATGTTTGTATAACTGTAAATACTTACAACTGTTTGTATAACTGTAAATACTTACAACTGTTTGTATTTCTGTAAATACTTACAACTGTTTGTATAACTGTAAATACTCACATCTGTTTGTGCAACTGTAAATACTTACAACTGTTTGTATAACTGTAAATACTTACAACTGTTTGTATAAAACTGTAAATACTTACAACTGTTTGTATAACTGTAAATACTTACA
Organism: Limnoperna fortunei; assembly: GCA_944474755.1. Classification (NCBI taxonomy): domain Eukaryota; kingdom Metazoa; phylum Mollusca; class Bivalvia; order Mytilida; family Modiolidae; genus Limnoperna; species Limnoperna fortunei. Next base: position 7,605,511 of record OX104111.1, read on the forward strand.
ACTGTTTGTATAACTGTAAATACTTACAACTGTTTGTATAAAACTGTAAATACTTACAACTGTTTGTATAAAATTGTAAATACTTACAACTGTTTGTATAACTGTAAATACGGTAATACAGTAGATCATCCATTGGATAAGAACAATCTTGCTCGCCATATATTTATATTCTTGCAAATAATTCTATAGGTTGTCGGAAACAATTTACAGATGTACAAAAACAAATTCTTGTAAATGCCAATATTTCCCACTAGATCAAGTTTTTTCCTTGGAGAAACTTTGTAACAATAAATTAATGACTTAACTTCCGCACATATTCTTATCAGAGTGATATGTTTTAAGAGTGCACATCCTTTTTAACAATAATCTATTTTACTTATTTATAACAATACATGAACATCACTCTGCTTGCAAGTAAAAGTAAAATAGTATATCACATAGGTTTATTATCAAATGAAAATATACTAAACCAACTTTGTAGAAAAAAGTAAAAACCTCATATATTTAGTACTAAATAATTTGTATAAAACTGTAAATACTTACAACTGTTTGTATAACTGTAATTACTTACAACTGTTTGTATAACTGTAAATACTTACAACTGTTTGTATAAAACTGTAAATACTTACAACTGTTTGTATAACTGTAAATACTTACAACTGTTTGTATAACTGTAAATACTTACAACTGTTTGTATAAAACTGTAAATACTTACAACTGTTTGTATAACTGTAAATACTTACAACTGTTTGTATAACTGTAAATACTTACAACTGTTTGTATAAAACTGTAAATACTTACAACTGTTTGTATAAACTGCAAATACTTACAACTGTTTGTATAACTGTAAATACTTACAACTGTTTGTATAACTGTAAATACTTACAACTGTTTGTATAAAACTGTAAATACTTACAACTGTTTGTATAACTGTAAATACCTACAACTGTTTGTATAAAACTGTAAATACTTACAACTGTTTGTATAAAACTGTAAATACTTACAACTGTTTGTATAACTGTAAATACTTACAACTGTTTGTATAAATGTAAATACTTTCAACTGTTTGTATAAAACTGTACATACTTACAACTGTTTGTATAAAACTGTAAATACTTACAACTGGTTGTATAACTGTAAATACTTACAACTGGTTGTATAACTGTAAATACTTACAACTGTTTGTATAACTGTAAATACTTACAACTGTTTGTATAACTGTAAATACTTACAACTGTTTGTATAACTGTAAATACTTACAACTGTTTGTATAACTGTAAATACTTACAACTGTTTGTATAACTGTAAATACTTACAACTGTTTGTATAACGGTAAATACTTACAACTGTTTGTATATAACTGTAAATACTTACAACTGTTTGTATAAAACTGTAAATACTTACAACTGTTTGTATAACTGTAAATACTTACAACTGTTTGTATAACTGTAAATACTTACAACTGTTTGTATAAAACTGTAAATACTTACAACTGTTTGTATAACTGTAAATACTCACATCTGTTTGTATAAAACTGTAAAGACTTACAACTGTTGGTGTAACTGTAAATACTTACAACTGTTTGTATTAAACTGTAAATACTTACAACTGTTCGTATAAAACTGTAAATACTTACAACTGTTTGTATAAAACTGTAAATACTTACAACTGTTTGTATAACTGTAAATACTTACAACTGTTTGTATAACTGTAAATACTTACAACTGTTTGTATAACTGTAAATACTTACAACTGTTTGTATAAAACTGTAAATACTTACAACTGTTTGTATAACTGTGAATACTTACAACTGTTTGTATAACTGTAAATACTTACAACTGTTTGTATAAAACTGTAAATACTTACAACTGTTTGTATAAAGCTGTAAATACTTACAACTGTTTGTAGAACTGTAAATACTTACAACTGTTTGTATAACTGTAAATACTTACAACTGTTTGTATAACTGTATATACTTACAACTGTTTGTATAAAACTGTAAATAGTTACAACTGTTTGTATAACTGTAAATACTTACAACGGTTTGTATAACTGTAAATACTTACAACTGTTTGTATAAAACTGTAAATACTTACAACTGTTTGTATAACTGTAAATACTCACGTCTGTTTGTATAACTGTAAATACTTACAACTGTTTGTATAACTGTAAATACTTACAACTGTTTGTATAAAATTGTAAATACTTACAACTGTTTGTATAACTGTAAATACTTACAACTGTTTGTATAAAACTGTAAATACTTACAACTGTTTGTATAACTGTAAATACTTACAACTGTTTGTATAACTGTAAATACTTACAACTGTTTGTATAAAACTGTAAATACTTACAACTGTTTGTATAACTGTAAATACTTACAACTGGTTGTATAACTGTAAATACTTAGAACTGTTTGTATAACTGTAAATACTTACAACTGGTTGTATAACTGTAAATACTTACAACTGTTTGTATAAAACTGTAAATACTTACAACTGTTTGTATAACTGTAAATACTCACATCTGTTTGTATAAAACTGTAAAGACTTACAACTGTTGGTGTAACTGTAAATACTTACAACTGATTGTATAAAACTGTAAATACTTACAACTGTTCGTATAAAACTGTAAATACTTACAACTGTTTGTATAAAACTGTAAATACTTACAACTGTTTGTATAACTGTAAATACTTACAACTGTTTGTATAACTGTAAATACTTACAACTGTTTGTATAACTGTAAATACTTACAACTGTTTGTATAAAACTGTAAATACTTACAACTGTTTGTATAACTGTGAATACTTACAACTGTTTGTATAACTGTAAATACTTACAACTGTTTGTATAAAACTGTAAATACTTACAACTGTTTGTATAAAGCTGTAAATACTTACAACTGTTTGTAGAACTGTAAATACTTACAACTGTTTGTATAACTGTAAATACTTACAACTGTTTGTATAACTGTATATACTTACAACTGTTTGTATAAAACTGTAAATACTTACAACTGTTTGTATAACTGTAAATACTTACAACGGTTTGTATAACTGTAAATACTTACAACTGTTTGTATAAAACTGTAAATACTTACAACTGTTTGTATAACTGTAAATACTCACGTCTGTTTGTATAACTGTAAATACTTACAACTGTTTGTATAACTGTAAATACTTACAACTGTTTGTATAAAATTGTAAATACTTACAACTGTTTGTATAACTGTAAATACTTACAACTGTTTGTATAACTGTAAATACTTACAACTGTTTGTATAAAACTGTAAATACTTACAACTGTTTGTATAACTGTAAATACTTACACCTGTTTGTATAACTGTAAATACTTACAACTGTTTGTATAACTGTAAATACTTACAACTGTTTGTATAAAACTGTAAATACTTACAACTGTTTGTATAACTGTAAATACTCACATCTGTTTGTATAAAACTGTAAATACTTACAACTGTAGGTGTAACTGTAAATACTTACAACTGTTTGTATAAAACTATAAATACTTACAACTGTTTGTATAACTGTAAATACTTACAACTGTTTGTATAACTGTAAATACTTACAACTGTTTGTATAACTGTAAATACTTACAACTGTTTGTATAAAACTGTAAATACTTACAACTGTTTGTATAACTGTAAATACTTACAACTGTTTGTATAAAACTGTAAATACTTACAACTGTTTGTATAAAACTGTAAATACTTACAACTGTTTGTATAAAACTGTAAATACTTACAACTGTTTGTATAACTGTAAATACTTACAACTGTTTGTATAACTGTAAATACTTACAACTGTTTGTATAAAACTGTACATACTTACAACTGTTTGTATAAAACTGTAAATACTTACAACTGTTTGTATAAAACTATAAATACTTACAACTGTTTGTATAACTGTAAATACTTACAACTGTTTGTATAACTGTAAATACTTACAACTGTTTGTATAACTGTAAATACTTACAACTGTTTGTATAAAACTGTAAATACTTACAACTGTTTGTATAACTGTAAATACTCACATCTGTTTGTATAAAACTGTAAAGACTTACAACTGTTGGTGTAACTGTAAATACTTACAACTGTTTGTATAAAACTGTAAATACTTACAACTGTTCGTATAAAACTGCAAATACTTACAACTGTTTGTATAAAACTGTAAATACTTACAACTGTTTGTATAACTGTAAATACTTACAACTGTTTGTATAACTGTAAATACTTACAACTGTTTGTATAACTGTAAATACTTACAACTGTTTGTATAAAACTGTAAATACTTACAACTGTTTGTATAACTGTGAATACTTACAACTGTTTGTATAACTGTAAATACTTACAACTGTTTGTATAAAACTGTAAATACTTACAACTGTTTGTATAAAGCTGTAAATACTTACAACTGTTTGTAGAACTGTAAATACTTACAACTGTTTGTATAACTGTAAATACTTACAACTGTTTGTATAACTGTATATACTTACAACTGTTTGTATAAAACTGTAAATACTTACAACTGTTTGTATAACTGTAAATACTTACAACGGTTTGTATAACTGTAAATACTTACAACTGTTTGTATAAAACTGTAAATACTTACAACTGTTTGTATAACTGTAAATACTCACGTCTGTTTGTATAACTGTAATTACTTACAACTGTTTGTATAACTGTAAATACTTACAACTGTTTGTATAAAATTGTAAATACTTACAACTGTTTGTATAACTGTAAATACTTACAACTGTTTGTATAACTGTAAATACTTACAACTGTTTGTATAACTGTAAATACTTACAACTGTTTGTATAAAACTGTAAATACTTACAACTGTTTGTATAACTGTAAATACAGTTGGGTGCAGTCCTAACATAACATGCTAGTTAACTTGTAAAGCAGAGATTCTGACTGCTTTAAGTTAACTTCGAGCAGAGAATTTGACTGGTTTGAGCAGAGATTTTGACAACCCAAGTTAACTTGGGCTGTTCTTTTGACAATTTTTTTATACAATATATTTCTGTCCATTTGACAATTTGTTGACAATTTCTGTCCACTGGACATTTTTGTTCTTTTGACAATTTTTGTCCACTGGACTTTTTTTTTCTTTTGACAATTTCTGTCCTCTGGACAATTTTTTTTCTCTTGACAATTTTGTCACGTGACAAGTTTGTCAACAGGACATTTTTTGTTCTGACAATTTTGTCACGTGACAATTTTGTCCACTGGACATTTTTTTATTTTCTTGGAAATTTATGTCCACTATGTCAACTTGCTAACCTTTCGACTGCACTTTAAAACACTTTTAACTTTTACCTTTTTAATGTTTTTTGACAATTTTTTTACGAAAGACCGACTGGTTGTACCGTACGTCCATTTATTTTATCTGCGCGTTGTCGGAATGAAAAGTATACGAAAGATGAATCAAATCCTTTGTCGTTTATTAAAATCCTACTACAAAAAAAAACAATCGATAAAATACAAAATTAGTTAATGAAAGAATTGCAGATTTGTTTGCTATTTACGTGTTTCTGGAGGATATCAAATGTTTTAAATCTTACGGCACGGAAACATATTACTTATTGCGCCGTTGTTTCCTTTAATTAAATGTTAATGTATAGTCCAATAAAGTGAGACATATCTTTGTTATATAAAAATCTATAATTCAAGCAATTCTTCGATATCATAATATAAATTACAACTCTTGAACTTAGCAATCATTCAAAATATAAATTAAGTCTACATGTATCCAATTGAAAGTACATTGCATATCCAAAATGTGTGATAATAATAAAAAAAAGGTTAAAAATCTATGAGAGTTCTGTATTTTTACAACTAAATCTTATTAAAGTACACAACAATTAAACAATAATGTAAAATATCATATATTTACAATGGTTAAACCCACATTCATGACATTTTGGTTGCATCTTTTGGGTATCAGGAATAATTTTATATGTAAAATATGGTTTTAATTCCATCACTAATATCCCCAGAGTGATTTTATACATAAAAGTATGGTTTTTACTTTTATAGCTCAGGTCTCAGGATTGATATTATTTGTAAAATATAGTTTTTTTTCCCATCACTATGGTCGCAGGAATGATTTTATATGTGAAATATGGTTTTTAATTGCATCGCTTAGGTCTCCAGAGTGATTTTATATGTGAGATATTATTTTTATGGCATTACCAAGGCTTCAGGAATGATTTTATATATGAAATATGGTTTCCAGTTGCATTGGTAAAGTGTCGAGATTGATTTTATATGTTAAATATGGATTTAAATTGCATCTCTTAGGTCTCCAGAGTGATTCTATATGTGAGATATTGTTTTTTATGGCATAACCAAGGCTACAGGAATGATTTTATATGTGAAATATGGTTTCTAGTTGCACTGCTAAAGTCTCGAGATTGGTTTTATATGTAAAATATGGATTTTTATTGCATCTCTTATGTCTCCAGAGTGATTTTATATGTGACATATTGTTTTTATGGCATTACCAAGGCTTCAGGAATGATTTTATATGTGAAATATGGTTTCTAGTTGCATTGGTAAAGTGTCGAGATTGATTTTATATGTTAAATATGGATTTTAATTGCATCTCTTAGGTCTCCAGAGTGATTCTATTTGTGAGATATTGTTTTTTATGGCATTACCAAGGCTTCAGGAATGATTTTATATGTGAAATATGGTTTCTAGTTGCATTGGTAAAGTGTCGAGATTGATTTTATATGTTAAATATGGATTTTAATTGGATCTCTTAGGTCTCCAGAGTGATTTTATATGTGAAATATGGTTTCTAGTTGCATTGGTAAAGTGTCGAGATTGGTTTTATATGTTAAATATGGATTTTAATTGCATCTCTTATGTCTCCAGAGTGACTTTATATGTGACATATTGTTTTTTATGGCATTGCCAAGGCTTCACGAATGATTTTATATATGAAATATGGTTTTTAATTGCATCTCTTATGTCTCCAGAGTGATTTTATATGTGACATATTGTTTTTATGGCATTACCAAGGCTTCAGGAATGATTTTATATGTGAAATATGGTTTTTAATTGCATCTCTTATGTCTCCAGAGTGATTTTATATGTGACATATTGTTTTTATGGCATTACCAAGGCTTCAGGAATGATTTTATATGTGAAATATGGTTTCTAATTGCATTGGTAAAGTGTCGAGATTGATTTTATATGTTAAATATGGATTTTAATTGCATCTCTTAGGTCTCCAGAGTGATTCTATTTGTGAGATATTGTTTTTTATGGCATAACCAAGGCCACAGGAATGATTTTATATGTGAAATATGGTTTCTAGTTCCACTGCTAAAGTCTCGAGATTGGTTTTATATGTTAAATATGGATTTTAATTGCATCTCTTATGTCTCCAGAGTGATTTTATATGTGACATATTGTTTTTATGGCATTACCAAGGCTTCAGGAATGATTTTATATGTGAAATATGGTTTCTAGTTGCATTGGTAAAGTGTCAAGATTGATTTTATATGTTAAATATGGATTTTAATTGGATCTCTTAGGTCTCCAGAGTGATTTTATATATGAAATATGGTTTCTAGTTGCACTGCTAAAGTCTCGAGATTGCTTTTATATGTTAAATATGGATTTTAATTGCATCTCTTAAGTCTCCAGAGTGATTTTATATGTGACATATTGTTTTTTATGGCATTACCAAGGCTTCAGGAATGATTTTATATGTGAAATATGGTTTCTAGTTGCATTGCTAAAGTCTCGAGATTGATTTTATATGTTAAATATGGATTTTAATTGCATCTCTTAGGTCTCCAGAGTGATTCTATATGTGAGATATTGTTTTTTATGGCATAACCAAGGCTTCAGGATTGATTTTATATGTGAAATATGGTTTCTAGTTGCATTGGTAAAGTGTCGAGATTGATTTTATATGTTAAATATGGATTTTAATTGCATCACTTAGGTCTCCAGAGTGATTTTATTTGTGACATATGATTTTTGATTAGATTGCTAAAGTCTTTCTAGTGATTTTATTTGTTAAATATATTGTTTAATTGTATTGCCAAGGTTTAACGATTGATTTATATGCAGAATATGGTTTTAATTCCATCTATATGGTCTCAGGATTGATTTTATATGTAAAATATGGTTTGGAATTGCATGGCTATTAAGGTCTCCAGAGTGACTTTATATGTGAAATAGAGTTTTTAATTTCATTGCTTCAGTGTCATTATTGATTTTGTATGTTAATTATGGTTTTTAATTGCATCACTTAGGTCTCCAGGGTGATTTTATATGTGAAATATGGTTTTTGATTACATTGCTTCAGTATCATTAGAGATTTTATATGTTAAATATAGATATTAATTGTATTTTAAAAGTTTCAGGATTGATTTTATATGTGAAATATGGTTTTTTAATTCCATCACCATGATCACTATGGTGTCAGGATTGATTTTATATGTTGAATATTTTGTTTTAATGGTATTGCCAAGGTTTCAGGATTGAATTTATATGCAAAATATGGTTTTTAATTGCACGGCTAAGGTAACCACAACGGCTTGCTATACATTTACCGAAACGCGGACGGGAAAGAAATCGGCCGCGTTCTTTAAAATAGACTGCCGTAGATTTCGTTAACTAATTTTTGATGATTGTCTAATTGACAATTTGTAACGAAATGATTAAATAAAGCATATATTTTGACTTTTTGTACAAAGGGACATTTTGTGACTTGAAAATTGAAAAGCAGAGATTTTGTCGTCACGTGACTATTGAAAAGCAGAGATTTTGACAATTTTTGTCCACTGGACATTTTGGTCACGTGACAATTGGAAAGCAGAGATTTAGACAATTTTTGACCTCTGGACATTTTTGTCACGTGACATTTGAAAGCAGAGATTTTGACCGTTTTTGTCAATTTGACAAAAGCAGAGATTTGGACCGTTTTTGTCCACTTGACAAAAGCAGAGAATTTGACAATATTTAAAGCAGAGATTTGGACAAAATTTTGTCCTGTCAAAGCGGTCAAATTGACTGGTTTTTGGTCAAAAAGCAGAGATTTTTTTTCTCAAAAGCAGAGATTTTGACCAGAGATTTGGACTGGTTTAAGTTAACTTTATGTTATGTTAGGACTGCACCTAACTGTACTCACATCTGTTTGTATAAAACTGTAAATACTTACAACTGTTGGTGTAACTGTAAATACTTACAACTGTTTGTATAAAACTATAAATACTTACAACTGTTTGTATAACTGTAAATACTTACAACTGTTTGTATAACTGTAAATACTTACAACTGTTTGTATAACTGTAAATACTTACAACTGTTTGTATAAAACTGTAAATACTTACAACTGTTTGTATAACTGTAAATACTTACAACTGTTTGTATAAAACTGTAAATACTTACAACTGTTTGTATACAACTGTAAATACTTACAACTGTTTGTATAAAACTGTAAATACTTACAACTGTTTGTATAACTGTAAATACTTACAACTGTTTGTATAACTGTAAATACTTACAACTGTTTGTATAAAACTGTACATACTTACAACTGTTTGTATAAAACTGTAAATACTTACAACTGTTTGTATAAAACTGTAAATACTTACAACTGTTTGTATAACTGTAAATACTTACAACTGTTTGTATAACTGTAAATACTTACAACTGTTTGTATAACTGTAAATACTTACAACTGTTTGTATAAAACTGTAAATACTTACAACTGTTTGTATAACTGTAAATACTCACATCTGTTTGTATAAAACTGTAAATACTTACAACTGTTGGTGTAACTGTAAATACTTACAACTGTTTGTATAAAACTGTAAATACTTACAACTGTTTGTATAAAACTGTAAATACTTACAACTGGTCGTATAAAACTGTAAATACTTACAACTGTTTGTATAAAACTGTAAACACTTACAACTGTTTGTATAACTGTGAATACTTACAACTGTTTGTATAACTGTAAATACTTACAACTGTTTGTATAAAACTATAAATACTTACAACTGTTTGTATAACTGTAAATACTTACAACTGTTTGTATAACTGTAAATACTTACAACTGTTTGTATAACTGTAAATACTTACAACTGTTTGTATAAAACTGTAAATACTTACAACTGTTTGTATAACTGTAAATACTTACAACTGTTTGTATAAAACTGTAAATACTTACAACTGTTTGTATAAAACTGTAAATACTTACAACTGTTTGTATAAAACTGTAAATACTTACAACTGTTTGTATAACTGTAAATACTTACAACTGTTTGTATAACTGTAAATACTTACAACTGTTTGTATAAAACTGTACATACTTACAACTGTTTGTATAAAACTGTAAATACTTACAACTGTTTGTATAAAACTGTAAATACTTACAACTGTTTGTATAACTGTAAATACTTACAACTGTTTGTATAACTGTAAATACTTACAACTGTTTGTATAACTGTAAATACTTACAACTGTTTGTATAAAACTGTAAATACTTACAACTGTTTGTATAACTGTAAATACTCACATCTGTTTGTATAAAACTGTAAAGACTTACAACTGTTGGTGTAACTGTAAATACTTACAACTGTTTGTATAAAACTGTAAATACTTACAACTGTTCGTATAAAACTGCAAATACTTACAACTGTTTGTATAAAACTGTAAATACTTACAACTGTTTGTATAACTGTAAATACTTACAACTGTTTGTATAACTGTAAATACTTACAACTGTTTGTATAACTGTAAATACTTACAACTGTTTGTATAACTGTAAATACTTACAACTGTTTGTATAAAACTGTAAATACTTACAACTGTTTGTATAACTGTAAATACTCACATCTGTTTGTATAAAACTGTAAATACTTACAACTGTTGGTGTAACTGTAAATACTTACAACTGTTTGTATAAAACTGTAAATACTTACAACTGTTTGTATAAAACTGTAAATACTTACAACTGGTCGTATAAAACTGTAAATACTTACAACTGTTTGTATAAAACTGTAAATACTTACAACTGTTTGTATAACTGTAAATACTTACAACTGTTTGTATAACTGTAAATACTTACAACTGTTTGTATAACTGTAAATACTTACAACTGTTTGTATAAAACTGTAAACACTTACAACTGTTTGTATAACTGTGAATACTTACAACTGTTTGTATAACTGTAAATACTTACCACTGTTTGTATAACTGTAAATACTTACAACTGTTTGTATAACTGTAAATACTTAGAACTGTTTGTATAAAACTGTAAATACTTACAACTGTTTGTATAACTGTGAATTCTTACAACTGTTTGTATAACTGTAAATACTTACAACTGTTTGTATAAAATTGTAAATACTTACAACTGTTTGTATAACTGTGAATACGGTAATACAGTAGATCATCCATTGGATAAGAACAATCTTGCTCGCCATATATTTATATTCTTGCAAATAATTCTATAGGTTGTCGGAAACAATTTACAGATGTACAAAAACAAATTCTTGTAAATGCCAATATTTCCCACTAGATCAAGTTTTTTCCTTGGAGAAACTTTGTAACAATAAATTAATGACTTAACTTCCGCACATATTCTTATCAGAGTGATATGTTTTAAGAGTGCACATCCTTTTTAACAATAATATATTTTACTTATTTATAACAATGCATGAACATCACTCTGCTTGCAAGTAAAAGTAAAATAGTATATCACATAGGTTTATTATCAAATGAAAATATACTAAACCAACTTTGTAGAAAAAAGTAAAAACCTCATGTATTTAGTACTAAATAATTTTTAATATGTGATATATATGGAATATTGAACATGTTCCTTTTGATACATACTTTATAACGTCAAGTATCAAATGAGCCTGATGTACGAATCTCGTATGTTAAACCGTGATGAAGTCTGTTTAAAAACAAAATGTCCAATATTCCTTTTATTACGGACCAGATTCGGCAATAAATGTCAATACGTTGGTAAGGCCCTTAACAGTAAACATCAAAGGAAAAATGTACAAAATTTCCGATAAAGTACATTGTTGTCTATCCATATCGCGAATTTCGACGAAGAACTAAAAATTCGCAATTTCAAGTTATCGTGTGAAATATTCTGGCCAAAATTTAACGTCTGCTTTTTCAACCAAAAATCTTCGTTATTACATCTGGATATGGTTTACCTTCAACAAAACAATACAAAATGTATCTGTCAAAATCATGTTTAAAAAGTACAATAGGGCCAATATAAGAATTTTAATTGAAGATCCATTTCTACCCGTTATGTTTAATGTAAAATTTCTGTTATGAATGCGTTTTGGTAAGAAGCCACCTTACATAAATAATAAGTATTTTTCTACTAAAGTCCAAAAACGCAAATTATGCTACATAGAGAAACAGGTTTATAGTATGCTAGATTTCTGATCGACACCTTATTTGTAACTTTCAGAGAATAGGTTTTCAGCAGATAATAGGAATTCCAATGGGTACAATGCCCCACCAACTGAATTTCTTGAACGCCGTATTAAAGAAAAGAAGATAGCAGAAACTAGGTTCTTTAATTTCACGTAAGGATATATTTCCATAAACAAACCTCAGTTTCCTGAGTGGCTTTCAATAATATATCCTTCAGAACAAGAAATAAAAAAACCCACGGAAACAGCTTCTTCTAATCATTTTCAGATTTACACCTCGACGCCAATGGTTATCTCAAACTCAATCTCGAATTTACCACAAACAAGACGATTTATGTTTCAAAATTATAAAGTTTCTTTACTTGTGCAGCAATATTATAGCTTCTCCTTCGTACGGTGTCTATATTTCTCAATTGATCAGGTATTCAACTGCTTGCATTGAGTATACTGATTTGTTCATACGTCTCCATTTTCTTCGATTTAAACCAATAAAGGAAAACGACTCGTCCGCGCCTTTAATAAGGTTTACTATAGATTCCATCGCTTTGTTGGTAAATCTCGTGAGAAAATGTCATTTGAGGCAGTTTTACAAATGTTGAATTCAGTACGTAAATGGTGATTGTGAGCGATTATCATTGGATATACCCATTGCTGACTGGTGGTACCCAACCATTTTTATCAACACACAGCTCACACACTACAGTAAAGTAAGAGAGTGGTTTAGCATGCCATAAATCCTAGTTTTTTTAAACAACTAAGAGATTTATTATTTCGAAACTTGCTTGTTACAAAAGCACTTCATAGTCCAAGCTTCTGTAAAGAACCACTGTGGAATATCTTTCTTACTAGCCAATGAATAGCTAGAATATATGTCAATAGCATATTTATAAACTACAATATTCTATCTTGATATTTGATTATTTTTAAATAAATATTTACTTAATAACACTTTATTATTACGTATTACTGTTAGTTATTCTTTCACAAATATATCAAAGCAATATACATATTTTCTTTCTTGCTCGGATACATAATATATCTTACAGATTGAGAATCATAAACTCGATAAGAAATAATTAAAATCATCATAATTTTTATCACATATCTTGTTCCCAAATACAAGGCGCACAAGTGCGATCTTAGTGTCATAATTAACAGCCCTAAGAAGTTCATTAACCTTTTCCCTAAAAGTGCTTTGAATAATCACATAACAAGAATTAATGCGCATAGTCTTCATCAACGTTGCATATATAACATTTATTATCTCTACTCATTTTCCATTTTTTGAGTAGAATCTTTGTGGCAATAATATATTGCATGGGCTTCCATCTAAATATTTTAATTTTACTTTCTTGTATAGTTTTTAAAAATAAAATTCTAAACTATTTTTCTTTTTAAGCCGTTCTGTTAGGACAAATGCATATATTCATGTATTTATTTCAATAGGTTCAGAAAATATTTTGGAAACCAGTGTTCGGTAAAAATATTTATTTGTCAAGTCGACTACTTTAATATTTATCTCTTTCCATCTTCAGTTCTTTTGTATATTTAATAACTTTGTACAGAATCTTCAGATTTAAGTTAGAACCCATGATTTTGGAATGGCTAAGTTTAATGTGTTTAGCTATGTAATTAAGTTATTTTTATTATTTAGTTTTTGTAATATAAAGGCGTCAGATATATTTCCGTTTCAATCGATTATGTCATTTATATATAATGCCTCTATCGATCCAATTCTCAAAGATAAGACATTTTATTATCGAATTGAATCATTTCCCTTATATAATCTGTTTTCTAATATCTGCTATTTTTTTAATTTCTTTCGTATCTCCCACCGCCTGTTGTTAACCAACAAGTTATAACTTCTATTTAGAATTTAGGAATATTTTCAATATCTTTGAGAGATTTAACATCATCTAAATTCATGTGAATAATTATTAAGTCTTTTCCAAACATTTCTAGATATATTTTGGGAATAATTTTCCATTTGACTATTGGGAGTCAAAAGTCTTGACACCCAAGACGCCCTAAGCGATTTAAAATAACTATCAAAGTCGATCATGTTTAAGCCTCCATCTTCATATGTCCCAATTACAGTATTTCTCTTGACTTTGTCATTTTTTCCTCAACAAATAAACCTGAAAAAGCATCTCTCGATTTCTTTTATATATTTTATAGGAATACATATTGAAGTGGCACAAAAAGTAAATATCGGAAGTATTAAAGATTTGATAATAAGTATTTTACCAACCATTGTCAATTTTCTTTTCTCTCATGATTTTAACAAATTTTTCATCTCTGTTTTCAATTTTGGGTTCCCAATTTAAACGCTCGCATTCGTCTTTATTATGTCCAACATATATACCGAGAGCTTTATTTGGCTCATATGTCCAATAAATATCTTCAATTTTGTCTTTACAGTTTTACAATTTTCTAATCCAAATTCCTTCCGTTTTATTACGATTTAATTTTAACCCGGAAAATGACCCAAAAATATCAATTTCATTCATCGATCTCGTTATATGATCTCTAGAAATACAAAACAATGTTGTATCGTCTGCTAGTTGCAAAATCTTAATACCATCTGATTTTTTATCTAATGCAACTGTTATACCCTTAATATCTTTTGAGCGTCTTATTCTAAGTGCCCCAATTTTAACAGACATAACAAAAAGTAAAGCGGACAAAGGACATCCTTGTCTGTACAGGAATTTTTAAAACATTAGATATCCAATCGTTATTAATTATACAGTTTTGTATGTCATTATATAAAGTTTCAACCAAAGATATAAAAGATTCAACGAACTCAAAGTGTTTTAAAACATTTATCATTAACACCATTCAAAAGGGTCGAAGGCCTTTGTAAAGTCTACAAATATAATTGTCCGTTGATTCTGTATTTATCAACATAATCAATTATATCCCGGATTAGTATCAAATTGAAACCAATGAACCGCTACTTTATGTAACCTGTTTTGGTCTTCAGTTACAAATTTTGGAAGAACAAATTTTAGACGTTGGGCTAACACATGTGATAGAATCGTTAAATTACATTAAGTAAGGAGATTGGTCTACAATTATCCGTCATCTTAGTTTGTCGGATCATTTTTCTAAAAAAATCAGTGATAAAACGCTAGTGCGCTGAGAATACGTGAGTAGCCTTTCTTTCCTCTCTTTATTATAAACATTGACAAGTATTGATTTCAGTTTTCCCCCAAAATGCCCTATAAAACTTTCACGTTATTCCATCTTACTCTGGAGATTTATTCAGTTTTATATTAATTATAGCTTTTGCACATTCTTCCACTGTTATTTCTCCATCACAGGTTTTAAATTCTTAGGACGAAATATTATTCTCCTTTCGTATTAATAATATATTCTTTTAACAATATATTATCGACATATTTGATGAATATAATTTTTTTATTATAATCTCTTATTGTATCAAGGATTTTAATCTGATCAGTGGTTATATCACCGTTTTGTTTCTTTATTTATAGATGTCGTAGCTTGTCTCCTTTTTTCTAACCCAAGGAAAAAAGAAAAAAAAAATTTTTTCGCTCATTTCTATCCACTTTTCTCTCGAACGGATTTTCGCCCCCATTGCTTTTTCGACAAACAAAAATACAAATTTAGTTTCAAGGTATTTAATTTTTTTTATAACGTTTTATCATCGCTGGAAAGTTTATCATAAACTTCCAGACATTGTTCCAATTCTGTCTCTAATGTTTTTGTTACCTCCCTTGTTTCTTTTGATTTCTTGCAGTACAAATATTGTTAGCTCCCTTATTTTAGTTTTCAAGCTATCCCACAATAACCTTATATCATATTTACTGTTACTAATTTTAAAGGAGTATTGATCAATAAAATCATTGATAATATTTTGGTATTTTAAATCGTTTAATATTGATTAATTCAATTTCCAAAACCCCTTTCCTCTTTCTGATGAACCAGTATTAATAGACAGACACACACCTTGGTGGTCAGTTGATTTAATAACCGCTGGCTTAATTTTACAAGTTTCTACTAAAGATACATATTCTTTTCCAATTAGGAGAAGATCTATTCTACTTGCACTTGTTCCGTCTTTCCTTCTCCAGGTAAACTGTTGTATATTCTTATTTTGAGACCTCCAAATATCAATCAGATCATTTTCTTTGATTAATTTTTTTAAACTATCGACTGGTTCGCTAAATTTTGTATTTACGTTATGTTTTCTATCTATTCTTGTTAGGGCTTCTTTAAAATCCCCCCTATTAACAGTATACCTACACTATATTTTTTTAATGAAGCTATTAACTTTTTTGAAAAAGGTGTTACGTTCAGTTCTGCAATTAGGTGCATAAATGTTTGCTAAAGAAAAAACAAGTTCCCCTATTTCAATATTCAGTAACATAATACGACCGTCTTCATCATTATGTTGGTCAATAAGTTTATAGTCAATAGATTTCTTTAGTAAAATTGCAACTCCCCTGCTAGAGGTAGATCCGTTATTACAGTATATGAAAAAATCATCGTTATTATTAAATTTATCTCGTAGTTCTTTATCAAAATGTGTTTCTTGAAGAAACCCTATTGTGGCCCTAGTATTTTTAAGCCATTCTAAAACCCTATAGTATTTATCCTTATTTTTTATTCCTTTTACATTTAACGTACACAGATTTATTTTATTTTTTTGTTTCATTTTGATGGGTGAGAGTATGCAGACATAGACATAGACAGACACATACATAATAAATAAATAAAAACAATGACATTATCATAACATAAAAAAACTCAACATACTGTTTTCTAATACAGTTTCTACAATAAGACATTGTTTTGACTCCAGTAAAGTTGTGAACATAATACATATACACGATTTGTTTACAACTGATGTGTAAAGTCACGTGTGTAAAGTACATTGACGTAACCTTGACATATATTGGAATAGTCCACTTTGATAAATTTGTGTATTCCTTGTGGGTTTCGATTTAATGGGCTTATTTTTTGAAAAGAATATGTGAGTAAGTGACAAACTCGTTAACCAAGTTAATATCAAATATATAATTAAGGACTTTGTTCCTGATATGTATTCAACTTCAAATGAAATTACATAGTGAAGAAAATCCTGATTTAACAAAACCATGTTACTTGTTTGGATAGGCGGTGTATAAATAGTTAACTTTTTGTTGTTAATTTTAAATATAACATTTATTTTTTATCGATGTCAACTTTATTTTCCAGCATTTCTTAAAATTATTTTAGTACTTTTCTTTATGCCCTTTATTACAGTTTTTTTTACGATTTCAACTTTAAAAAAAATCTCAATATCAGCATTAAGCAGATTTTGATCACGTGATTTCATTTTGATCACATGACACATAATTGCCGTAGAGCTCACCGCTCTTCGCAGGCAGCTGCAAATCAAATGTTTAATCAGATGCGTTATGCGGCACTCGTGATCATATTTTGGATATTCACTCCGCCCAATTAATTATCCTATAAGTAATGAAAATTAAAATTTGTTTAACTAAGATTTCCCCTATAAATCAACGCGATTTATAGGGGAAATCTTAGTTAAACAAATTGTAAATTGTAACAAGAAAGGCAAGACCAAACATTTGTAAACTTTCAGATGTTTTTTGTTTCGCCACCTTTTTTCCTAAAATTTGGCTTGAGTGTTGGGTACTCAAATTGTGCACCCAGGTCGACAATGACCCGTTCAGCAAAGGTAGCTGTAATTTGATACTTTTTTCTTTCTTTAAAATTGTTAAATTGTAAGAAACCTTTTTTGACAGCCAAGGTTCCTAAACCGGGGTTTAAGGGGAGCCGAGCTAGTTTTGCTGGTAATAGTTAAGACTCAATTTGAGCAGAATTTCATTTATTCACAGATAATGAATAATATATGAACATTCAAATAAAAAAAAAACTTGTTGTGAAACAAATGAAAATAAGAAACATAAGAAGAAAAGGTGAGGATTAAAAATATGCTATCAAATCCCGAGGACTCTCCATAAAAGGTAGCATTATTAAAATAGGAAGAGAAAAAAACCAACACTATAACTTGAGAAAAACAGCCACTATATTTATTTATGACAAATATTGATATTAAGCAAATATTTATATATAAATTAAGTCGATCATGCGAAGGAGGGGCCATTATGGTCCCCCAAACCGAGCTGTGTGAAAAATGAAAATCAATATCAGTTTTCGCTGGTAGATCCGCACTAAAACCCAAACACTAATGTATAGGATGAAAAAGAAAGCGATAAACTATCAAGAAAGTGTTAATTAATATTTATAAGAAATTTCAAAGTTTGGTAAGATGGATAATACGATAATATGATTGAAAAATCAAAACATGAGTCTTATACTTGGATTGTAATTGGCAGAATGATCGCATACAAACGCACAAGCTGTTACTTAATCTTAATTAACAGTAAATTAACAGACAAATCAGCATCCGAGTAACTTATTGATTATGCAATGAACAACCATACCTTTACTGCAGGTGGCTGACCAGTCCACCCGTATTACATAAACAAAGATAATTACTATAAAGATTACATAATACAAACTTGCATCTTTACTGCAGATGGAAACATTACATAACATTATGATAACATAATTTTAAACACCTACTACAATATATAATACAAAGATAACAATTAGAAAGGTCTTTTCCAGATTCATGTAAGAAATTGATTTTTCGTCATCTTTTGTTTTAAAAACTTGTCTAAATAGGTTGCTGGTCCATTTTTAAGGTGGAATAGACTATTTCTGTGGTCCTGAGTAAAACAATTCATGGTTGTCAAGGACTTTTGATACTGTTGCATAGTTCAGTAATTTACGTCATCCTGTTTAAAAAAAAAATGGTTGCTAACGACTTTTTGTAATGGTTACCTTGTTGCTATGGTATGGCCTTGACCTTTGAAATTGGGCTGAAATTGAAAGCCTTCAATTGGTGATCATATTAAACCTAATATGTTTGCTATACTATCTCTAACCGTTTTAAAGTTATATGCAAAAATGCAAAAACCTGATTAATCAAAATGAGTGAAGGGCTGAAACTCGAAAACGGTTCATCGTACAGTTTAGAACAAATGTACCAAATGAGGGTCTTGATGTGAGGAGTATTTTTTCCATTTATTATCATCTTCAATCTTTCATAGTTTTTGAGTTGAAATGATAACAATCTATGCGAATTAGAACATGGTCAGACCTTATATTTGTCAATATTTCATACCAGCGATAGCGAGGTATAAAATGAAGACAAATATAAGGTTCTAATTCGGATAGAGCGCAATTGCAACACTATATTTGGATTCTAATATGTCTAACAATTGTTTTAAAATTTCGAAGCGGCTCTGAGAGAATGCTTTTAATGTTATACTGTATTTGAAACTAAAAAGATATATCCGAAAACAGTATGTTAAAGCAAATAAAATTGACATAGTAACCTTTTTTAAGCCCAGTCTCTGAGAAAACCATGCAAAACTGTCCACAAGGGGGGTCAACCAATTTTGATAAATTTTTCTTTTATGAATGGGCACTACAAAAGATGTTTTTTGACAAAATATGTCCTCTGGTATCCAAACCGTTTTTTGCAATGGCCTTTTAAGTAACAGGAACCAGTTTTCTTGCTTTTTATACTTTTTTTTTCATGAAAATATCACATTTTCGACAGCTAAAATTTTCAACTGAGACAACTTATTACAAAGAAAACATATTATGTCTTGAATAAGGTACCATTGTGTTTTATCTTTCAATGAAAAAAAAACCACAATTATGTTTTCGGACAAAATGAGGAAATAAGGGGAGATAATCCTCTAAAATTCATATCTAGAAAAAGCCAAATTATGCACACATCCAAAATCACTGTAGAATGCGCTTCAGTGAATATTTGCTTATTTCACTGGTTCTCTCTTATAGTACCCTAATAGTGTTATTAATTGATGGCATGAAATAGCTGGGCAAATGATGTCGGGTATAGGTGAGCATACTCCAAATTTGCCCCTTTTTTCATTATTTTTTCAATAAAATATTGATCTTAGTGCCAAGCTATAGTTTATTTTACAAAATCATCTCATAATTTTACACCATTCTTTTATAGTCAGAGTTAATTATACTGCAGACTAAGTCATTTTAATCTATAAAAAACAAACCTTTGCACAATAAATAAGTCCAATATTCTGTTGAGGATATTACATTTATTATTACTTCAATATTAAATGGTTCTTTCAAATAAATTGCAGCTTATAAAAATGATAATTTTTTCCAAGTATACTGTTGATTGATGAGATATATAAACAAATAAACATATTCTGAAGTTTATAGTTACATAAAGTCGTAACAATTCATAAATATTCTCTTTTTTTACTTTTATAAAGGGAGATAATTTGCCTGTTTTTTTCATTATTTAGGTTGCTGAGCTCATTTTATCAATAAGAATTTTCTCTATCTGCTATGGTTGTTACGTTGTAGGCCAATATTGTAAAAACCCCATTTTAAACAAATGTACACTGCCAGGTTTCAGAAAAATGTTTTAAAGATATGCAAATACCAACAGTCTAAGCCCGTGTTACATTTTAAGCAAATCTGCCTATTTTGTTTTCCAATACACTACAAAAACAAAAACATGATTAGAAGCACCTAGATGATGATTCCTGCCATATTGGAATTTAATTCATTAAACAGTTTCTGAAAAATAGGCTTTAACACTGATTTAAATACAAAAATTAGGGGGAAAATCAACATACAAACTCCAACATTAGTTTTAAGATCACTTTTAAAAATTGCACACAGGTAAATTTTATCTTTCTGAACAAGTTGATCCTTCCAAGATTTTAGATAAATGTAGCATTTTTGTAATTTTTTAGATATTACAAAAAGCTATGTTTGGCCACAATGTTCTATTTTTACAGATGACAGCCATTTGTTTGACCGGTGTCGTACTTATAATTATATGTTCCCCCAATTTACGTATCCAGCCGGAAACACTGTGTTCGGGGTCTCTATAATTTATGGTCCGCCCATATAAGAATGGGTTGACCCAATTTACGTATCCGGGTCATTTTTCCTTCTTTAGTTTTTTTTTCAAATATGAATATTCAAGTACGTTCTACACAATAACCTAAATTTGAATATATGCTTTATATGGGTTCAAATAGTGATTATAAAATACAGTAATTGGTGTCAATACTCGGAAATACTAGATATATATGGATGATATATTATTTTATTATTATTATTATTATTATTATATTATAATTTTAACTGATTACAGAACATTCTATGTGACATCTGGGTTATACATGTTAACAGGAACAATTAATACTTCCCTTATGTTAATGTATATTTGTTTGGTGACGGTTGTAAATGTAAACACACTGCTGACTTTCAAAATAAATTATATTATTTTATTTTATGTTCCACCATTTTGCCAATTCTGACTAGCTACTACTCTTGAATTTTTATGTTCCCCAAGTGGTGTTTCAAAATGGAGACCTTAAAAATTGAAAAAAATCGCAAGTGACAATAAAGTTCATTGCCTTGGGAGACTTCATATCTTGCTTGCACTTCAGAAAGGAGTCCAAGAAGACCAGAAGATCCATTACACCATTTACAATATGGACGCTGCCAGTGGCATAAACTCCAAGTTTGTCACCATAATTTGTACAGAAATGGGATAGGAACATGATCGCATAGTTGATCTTTGTAAAGATGCCTGGAACTTTATATGCACAAGTCTTAAATCAATGGCCTTTATAATCTTAACCTCAGATCAATGTCTGTATTATCTAATAGTCCAACCAGTATCATTATCTCTTAAAATTTCTGCGTATATTTTGATCATTTCTGCAGTCATGTCTGTTTACATATGTGTTCAACTTCCTAGGATTTTAAATGACAGAAAATGGCAGACCCGTAAACTGTACATTTCATGGATCCTGGCCATAAAATTAATATGAAAAGTGGACCTGTAAACAGTAAATTTTAGGGCTCCAGGTCTATGCAAAAAGTTGAATAAGATATGCAGATCTATAGTAAATTTCATGGGTCAGTGGCTTAAACATAACGTAGAAAGTCGGACCTGTAAACAGTACAATTTATGGGTATATATAATTTATGTTAAAAAAGTAGCCTGCACAGTTTACAGTGGATTTACTGATATAATGCTCCACCCCGAACATATAACTTGGTCTCCTGTTGCAATATTTTTCATTTAAGTAAGCTATACTTTATAACATCAGGTCAGGACCTTCCATATAAGCATTTTGATTGGTTGATAATATGACGGCATTTAATATCACATGTACATGTCAATATTTTTTTAGAAATGAGAATACTTTTTCTTTTTAAAATTTAAATTATATTTTAACTTAACCTTTAATTTACGTAATCTAAATGTAAAAAAGCTGAGAAATGTAAACATTGAATGTCATAAAGGAAGCGACGTCATAATACTTTTGGTCTTCTTGAACTTCTATATTACAAAATGGTTGGTCTATACACAATGTAGCTAGATAATATCCTTCATCAAATTTCAACGCTATCACCGTTAAAACCAAATGCTTCCGACCTGACGTTATTTCTAAAGGCCGCTTATGCTAAAGATGATATCATCGTCAGAGTACCAGAATGCACGGACCTATAGTTAAAGACAAAAATCGATTAAAAGAGGATCAAAAATATTAACATTAGGGTCAGGGCGGACCCAGACCTGCAATTATATGACACCGGTAAACTTAACAAACAGAAACTTGATAGAAGACACCTTGATGTGACTGGTCAGGTTTCAATTAAATTCTTTCAGCAGTTTAGGAGAAGATTTCAGTAAAACAATATTAGACTACGACAATGATGATGGATGCACAGTGATGACAAAAGCTGACATGGACTTCTAGTCCATTAAAATCAATCTATATTTATCTATAAATTTATTAAGAATTAATTAAAATCAAGGGTCTGTTCATATGTGGATTCATTAAAAGAATGTGTACAGTATTTAGGAATAAAACATCCATTATCTTTCTTTGTTCAATCTTTTGATTTCTTTCTCTACGCTCCACAATTTCAATATGTTCAGAAAATCAGAACCATCTGAAACATCAACCTCAGTTATCCACGATTTTTTTAAAACTCGGCAGATGATTCCCTGTTTGCTTCCTCCATAGTGAATATTCCGAAAAGAAATCGTATTTGGATTTTGATTGCATGATAGCCATTCTCTTGGCACAAGCCACAACTTTCTAGTTCCATCTGGGTTTCGTTGTTTTCTAAGCTTGTCACTTACTTATTCACATGATGATCTTTTCACCCTCACAACTTATTTCATAAATTGCTTCACATTTTTGGTAACAACCTTTTTTGACGTCTTCAATCAATGTAAGGAGAGCAACGCTTAAAGCCAAGTGATCTTCACTCATTGTCTTTCTTACGTCGCGTTAGCTTGTCGTAAAAGGCGACTAAATAGCGCCCAGTACCCTGACCGGCGTGTCAGGTCGGTTTGCCTAAAGACCGACTGGGATGTGTGCCCCAGGTGATTGAATGGGGTACCCCTGGCAAGCTGGGGTTGTCAGGCCATAATACGGAAAACCTGACCGCAAACCATATTAGTGCACCGTGTTGGGAAAAATGCCACGTTCCTCGCACGTTAAAGAACGCTGCTGTAGTATTCGCTATGAGTAGGGGTTTCGATCCCGCTACAGGAGGCTGAATTGCCCGACCCTATCCATCCTCCCATTTGCCAGTGGCAATCTAAAATCCGTTACCCCTATTTTTCCTTGTGTCCCATCCCATTTTCATTCATCATCATTTCATGTTCATTTTATCATCCATTTCATGTTCATCGCCTGAATATAGCTGAAATAATGCTGCTCGGGCCTTAAACACCATTAATCAATCAATCAATCAATCAATCTTTCTTACATTGGGATAATGTTGTGTAAAAGCTGGGCGATTGGTTTAAAAGTCGGGAGTCCACATGAATGATGGTCAAATTTGTACAAAAAACAATAATTCACTTGGTTTTTCAATTCCACTTGTTTGTTTAGGTGTCAAGACACTAAAGGGGACCAATCAAATTTATAACATTAAGAAAATAGTACTTAAAACAAAATAGTCCTGTTTATCTTAGTGTATGTTAAAAACTACTAACTGGATTTTAATGAATGAAAGTTTTTCTGAAAGGTGAATGAATATATTGGAAAAATTTTGAGTCCTAACTTGTTCTGTTCTAATGGTGTTTAGTATGTTTTATGTCACATGCACCTTCAAGATTTTCTGAAAAGAAAGTGCTATTTTTAAAGTGGGGTTTACCCCGGAAGCTGGTTTTCTCTTGAAAGGTTTTAAAGAGGTCATGAAATTTTGAGAAAACATAGGCCTGTCACGTACGATTCTGGATATATATGATGTCGGTAAAGTTAAACTTAAGGTAAAAGAGCTGCGTTAATTAAAAAAAATAACAAATTTAGTAGAAAATCTTAAAGAATTGGATTAGTGTTTTCTCCCCTTTATGGTTTACAGGAAATGGAAAGTTTAAAAATGGGAGGTAATTCAAAGTGATGCTAAAACACTGACTTTGATTACAGTTTATGATTTATATATATTTATACATCAAATAATGTTATCATTACAGCTGTTACAGAAGTGAATATATAAAGAAGGGTTGTACTTTCACATAACTTCCTTATTGCAACATCCATCAAATCTTATATTAAGTTGGAATCTTTGGAAAACACATACATGAGTTAAATTTTGTTATTAAAATATGATGAAAATAACATGTAATTGATTCATTTTACGTTAAAATAGAAAAAAATCCGCAAGTTTTTTGTTTATTATCAATTCATAAATATATATTAAACTTTAATTCTGCTTGTATAGATTAATCAATAAAAAATCAAGAGAATTCCTATGAAGAAAGTCAAAAGTTTTGTGGAATTCATAGTATTTTAGAATGGTGTCCATGGCAACATGCAATAATTGCCCAGCAAAACAATCACACTGTAGGTAACAAGGATCATGAGGAAAATATGACAGTCATTTGTTGTAAATAAAAGCACTACTTTTAGAGTTAGATTATGTATTAGAAAACAAAATCTGTTTCATCTGTTTTTAGAAGAAGCACATTAAGACCACTTAATTCCATAAACAATTGTTTGAAACTCTGCTCAAGTTTTTCAAAAATAAATCAACGAAAAATGCTTGTTTTTCATGATTCCAACGCCATTTTAATGTATTTCATAGGTGGCTCTGTTTTACAATAAAAACAACATCCAAATTTTTTTTCCAACCTAGTATAGATTTCGCACATAACCCTGTTCAGCCTGCAAATTTTATTAATATTGGTTAACCTGCCTTGTGGACTCATTTTAAGGAAATTGCATGGTTTTCTCAGAGACTGGGTGTTAAACAAAAATACAGAAATGGAATTGTTTCAATTTGAAATGTGACGTCATAATATATCCCAATATTCATGCAATAACCATTTTATTGTATAGTAATAATTTTTGGGGTGCTTTGAATGATTATTGATTATCTTTGGTATTTTGAAATATTGTACTAGGCTCAATATTATCATATTTTCACTTGGTCAGTATTTCGTTTCGTACAGTTGACAGTCTATTTTTTCTTTTTTTTGTCTATAAATTCGACAATCGAATATACCTCCATTTGTTCATTTGCAAGCGGTTCTGTTGATTCTCCCCTGAAAGAGCAGATCATGTTGTTGTTTTTGGCCATGTTTGTTTACCAAACTACAGTAAAAAATATAAACTCGATGTTCGGAACACATCTGTTCTTTTACCGGAAATTACATAAAAGACCGAGACGCAATGTAAAATATGAAAATATATTACATTTTATGCCTATATGAAATCAAATAGGGAAACAATATTACTATATAATAATTTTATACTGAGAGATAGCGAGGTATAAAACGAAGACAACTATAAGGTCTGACCATGTTCTAATTCGCATAGAGCCAAATTGCAATTATCTATTTCGATTCTAATATGTCTAACAATTGTTTTTAAGCAAATAAAATTGACACAAACATATATTTTAATCATGTTATTGAATATACGTACCCTTTAAACAAAAATAGTTAGAAATCTTAACGAAATTGCATTGTTCCATTTTGAAATTTTCAGTTGAGCGTAATATGACGTCGGAATTCTAATTGTGACGTCATATTAATTCAAATGTATAATTGTTAAAAAAAATGTATCGGGAGTATGCTAAATAGAATTCAGACTAACAATAACGATAATAATAATTTATAATTTTCTCACCTCCAACTGAACTTAAAACTTCTATATATTGCCTTCAACATCCGCCATCCACATCCAATACACTTACTAAGTATCGGATCGCCAACATGACGATACAGCATAAACAAAAAAAATATATGTCTAGAGGATTATGCAACGATAAAAATAGAGATTTTTCTACTATAAAATAAATCTATTAATAAAAACGACACAATTTTCGATCAACTGATTGCCTTCTTCAGTGTCAATATCAATCTATAAATATAGATTATATATATAAAACTTGAAAATGGAATTTACTTTAATGTATGTATTATGTATACTCATTGCAATAGTACAAACTGTATCATGATTCACTTCCCTCACAAAGTACCCAGAATAGTAATGATTTACTTTGCGTCAAATTAACTTACATCTGGGTTTACAAAATTTACATATTATCCCTATAATTATAGTAAAGATGTAGTATAAATGAGTGTTCTTTGATTGCACTGAAACATAACAACTGCTATTATTGTTGCCTGTAGAATATTTATTATCTGCTATTTTCCATAACTATATTCCATCTTGAAATTGTTGGAATAGGATTTATATAGGCTATGCCTGTTATCCAATACCCTTTGATTTGTATCAATAAAATGTTTGGAATGAAATGAAACTATGGAATCAAGCAGAATCGTCTACTATAACTACAAATAAAAATAATAAGTACAATGTTTCAAACCAGAGTAAAGGGTACAAAGGCTCCAACTTTCACTCTATCACATAAACGCCATCTGATTTAGTAAAAAAAATATTATTTTAGTTAGTATACAGTTGGTACATCTCAGAAAAGTTAGCAACAATAACACAAAGTATAGTAAAAGACAAAACACAGATTATAACTTGAACTTAGCAAGGGCATTGTCAGTTAAAATAAACTTTTAAAATGATTGTGTCATTTAGTAAAACATTGTTTATGAAACATGTATTCTGAAACATAATGCAAAATTTTAGTATCCGAAAAAAATATAGCTGATATTAGATTCAAATATTAGAGAAAACTCTGAATCGTGCTACAACGAGTAACACACATGTATATCAGACCATGCAAAACACAATTTTTTGCCACACAAAGTATACTTTTTCATTTGCTAATAATAAAGTTTTATACATCAACTTACAAAAAAACTCTTTTCGATGTATGGGAAAAGGCTGTGGGAATGTAGACTTTTTGGGAAGTAGAAACTAAATTGTAAGGTGTGTCATAATGAAAAATCATTGCACATAATTTCGCTTTTGAACATGCTGTGGTGATGTGGAATTTACGATATCCGATACTAACATTTCAGTTGCACTACATAAAACCATGGCTTATCTATCTAACCCATGCGTAACCGTCCTACGGACAGTGGCTGTGTTTTTGTCATCCAATAATACACGATTGCCATATAAGTTTGGTATTGTCTGGCAAGATGGATATTTCATTAATTGAATCATTTAGGTGTCAATGACCTGGACATTACTATAACTACGTGTAGTATATTCCGTTCAATCGTCATTAAATTGATACTGAAAGTAGCAAACCTTTCTTTATCAAATTCTGACGTTGATAATAAAATAATTTCCTATTATTATTGCTGGAATTAACTTGAAAGTAAAACTAAAAGTCTGCTATATAAATTGTATTACATGTGTATTTTCTTTGCAGCCAATTAAAAGCGCTTCGATTCAATTTGTTACTTTTGCTGCTACATCCAACAAAATGATACACTATTTTGCTTTAATTTCGATAATTTTAGGAGTACAATGCTTTTGACGTAATATCACTTAATAACCGATAACATTTGTTACCTTTAGATTGCTCAAAAGGCAGATATGGGGGAAACTGTGAAGAAGAATGTCACTGTAAAACACTCGGTTGTGACTTAGTAACTGGACACTGTATTGATCAAAATGGTTGTTCAGAAGGCTGGATTGGAGACAGCTGCAACAATGGTAGGCACGATTTAAAGTAGTGTTTAATTAAAGAGGGTTTAAACTATCTTTAGGAGTTAATATAAGTGGTTGAATACAAACGAGATGTCATCAACTTTCCGACTATAAACATTCTATTCATGTGTAATGACCTACAGTAAAGTTTGTATGTTATACGTAAAAGAAAACTTTTTAAAGACAACTGTTGCCATATATGAAGCATGAACTTTATACCTTTTTGGATTATATCTGTAGTTAAAATGGGATATGATAGGGTTTGTTAATTAAGGTCTTTCCTATTTCATGAGGAAGAACTTATTGTTTTTGCTTGGATTATTATTTTTTCGCCAACTTTCAAAACCAAACAGTTTAAAATGTACGTGATATATCACTTTGGTCTTTCACGGCAAGTTTTGTGCACTGAAAGTCTATTCGGAATTCACCACCAGTTATCTGCCAAATCACCGAAAACCTTGTTATATCGTAATCCCTCGAACTATAACAGATGCAAGAAAACTGAAAAGTGACAAATGTTAAGGAACTTTTGAGACAACTTTATGACATAATTTGGCAAAAAATTAGGACTAGCGGAGGAGAGCTGTATCCCTTGAATGTTTCAATGACACCGTTTATCACAAAAACTAACAAAACTCAAGTAAAAATCACCTAAGATCACCATTTGTTGTCATGTGACATTTCCTTAATGAAAACCTCAAAGTTCAGAAGGGACCTCGACCTTTGGCCTCCAATCTTGTTATCGTTTTAACTCCAAAACTATAAAAGATAGAAGAAAACAATAAATGGGAAAAATTCTCCTCTTTTCAAGACCCCATATTAGTTACATTTGGCCTAAAACTTTTTCGAACCATTTTCGAGTTACAGCCCTTGGCCTATTTCTGTTCATCAGTTTTTTGCATACAACTTGAAAAATGTTAGAGATAATATAGTAAATATATAGGTTTATCATGATCACCAAGTTAAGGCAATTCAATTTGAAACCAATTTCAAAGGTAACGGGTCAAAGTAATACCATAGCAACAAGGTAACCACGATAAAAATTCCTTAGAAATCATATACTTATAAAATAAGGATGATGTACCCTACTGAAATATGGCATTTTACAACCGGAAGTGGCAATTTGTACCTAGCAACGGCAACAGAAGTACTTGGCAACCAGATTTTGTATAACTTAAGACCACAGTAATAGTTCATTCCGCCTAAAGAACCGCCCAGCACCTATGTTGTGAAGTTCAAAACTACAGACGAAGAAAAAATAATTTCTTGCAGGAATCTGGGAAAGACGTTTCTAATTGTTCTTGAACAATTAGCCCTATCTTTCTTAATGTTCCTTTTTTTATCTGGCACTCGCGTGTCTTTCCATATTGCTTTTCAAAATCGCATCTTGATATCTTCTGCTTTCCTTTCACATAATTTCTTTAAATTTCTTTAATTGATTCAACTAATAATTCTAACATGACATCCTTAGACGCTCAGGAAATGCACTAAACATATGCGGATTACGCCAATTTGTGTTTCATCTTATAATAACAAAACACGTCCAAATAGACAGTATCTTAGAATTTGAAGAAACAATAAAAATTTCCTACAATGGAGGTTTTTTCCTTTCGCCACTGTAGCGGCGATATTCTAAAGTTTTTAATTTGCTTAGAATTGAAATACTATATGACTGTCCATATTTTGTTGATGATTAAAATAGGAGCAACCATGAATTATTTCTTAAACAATGTTTAAACAAGTTTCTTTAATAATGTTTAATATAGTGTTAAAGATGTTGTACCAATAACATACATACAATCACAAATACATCAAGAGGTTTGGAAAACAAATGGACAACCGCTCTCCTAAAATGAAATTTGACTATGTTCGATATCCTAGTAATCCAATACATTCGGTTGATACACGAGCAACATTGTCTACACGCTAAACTGCAAATCGTTTTCGCTTTTATAATAAAGCCTTGAACAACTGCACAATTGCGACCATTGTCAATGTCTGATAAATCTGGATTTCCATGTATTTAGTTGTTCGTGTTTAGAAGTCCAGATTTATTAGAAAACACATTATTACTCAAACGTTTATACAGTAGACAAGTAAGTAGGAAATGTTAAGAGGACTTGATTTTTTATTTTAAAAAAAGGGATCTAACTCCACATTCTTCTTTAAAAAGTTGTTCTTTCAGCAAGCCGCTTTCGTAACGAATTCTCTCATGAACTGTCTCTGTTCAATTCTACTACGAATATAAACAAATGAGGGCATAGCACGTTTGGGCTTTAGGAACGACTTTGAGCAATTTATAGAGCCGTTGTATTTAACATCAGTGAGGAGTTCGTTTCACAATTTAATAGAGGATAAAAGAAAGCTATTAGAATAAAAAGCGCTGTTGCTGGAGCTGGTGCAATAATAGTTTTTACAATATGTGTATATGTACACTACTAAATACATTCTTTTTAATAATTTGCGACAATAGATAATATGGCGCAAGTTTTCTGTATGATACATAACAGGCATCGGTTTATAACTTTTTGTATGATTTCCACGCATATCAGGAAATGCTTTCATATGATTGCTTAAAAGGCTTAAAAAGTATTTTCTATAAATGACGCTAAGTGTATTACTTTCAGAAACAATATTGCGTGATAATCTTGTGCAAAATAAACACATGATTTGGATAAAAAGTACGATAATTAAATGCAGTTTTGCAATTGAAAAGAATAAATGAATTCATATTCGGACTTTTATTTGTTTGTGAGTACATTCTACAGCACAGGGCCTCGGTGCGCTCGACTCCAATCTTAATTGACAAGGATTTCCAGTTTTCCTACCGAAGGTCGGGGGTTTTCTCCCGACACTCCGGATAGCTCCCCCAATGGAAACTGGACGCCATGATATAGCATGAAAATTGTTGAATGTGGCGTTAAACAACATTCCATCGAATAAACAATCACATTCAGCACTTTGTATTCTACATGCTGGTGAGTGAAGCAGTCCTATTCTTTTATTGAAATCATAGTTTGATATACTTATTTCGTACTTTATGACGAATTTTCTTTCGAACAACAATGCTTTTCACAAAAAATCGCAAGTGTAAAATACTTCGCAAGTGCTGACGTTACACTGTATTTCCCTTTGATCTTCCAATACTTACGCTAGATTTTACACTTACGACTTTTTGAGAAATCCACTTCAGCTTGTGGTAGGGCAATACACGTATAACTGTACATTTGTGGTTGGAAGTATATACATACTAGGTAAACACTACTCAATGTTATATTTTAATATCGTGTTGATTTTTCTATTGTTTCAACACAATAATGTGACTAAAACAATTGAAATGTTTTAAAAAAATAACCCACTGAGGGAAACCAAACTCTATTGTATCAATCTGAAAACTCCTATATGTAACACCAACCGGAAACATAACTTTTCCAAGGTAAATAACGTTATTGCACTTTACCAAGAGGAAATCAACCCTGGGCCTATAAAAATAAAAATTAAAAAGTCAATAGGGCAAGTGTTTAAATGAAAACAACACAAATTTGTTTTGTTGATTGTTTATTTGAATGGTGTTTAACATCACTTTCAGCATTTTTCAGCTTTATCGTGGCGTCAGGTTTTTATTGGGGAGTAAGCCAAAGTAACCGGAGAAAACCCCTGAAAACAGAAAATCCTTGTTAGTTAAGATTGGAGTCGAGCACACCATGCAGTGAGAGTCCACCTGCAACCTCAATGCTAACAGACCACGCGATCAATAGTAGAGATTAGTTAACTTAACCAACCGGCCAACGAAAACAACACAAATTTGTTTTGTTGATTGTTTATTTGAATGGTGTTTAACACCACTTTCAGCATTTTTCAGCTTTATCGTGGCGTCAGGTTTTTATTGGGGAGTAAGCCAGAGTAACCGGAGAAAACCCCTGAAAACAGAAAATCCTTGTTAGTTAAGATTGGAGTCGAGCACACCATGCAGTGAGAGTCCACCTGCAACCTCAATGCTAACAGACCACGCGATCAAAAGTAGAGATTAGTTAACTTAACCAACCGGCCAACGAGAACCTCTCAACAGAAACCTAATTGCAATTTTAATCCATTAAGCAACACATGATTGGTGTTTGCCAAAGATATAATAAAAACAATTACAGCTCTCTTCTAATGAGCGAAACATTCAGATTTGTCAACAAAGTTTTTGTTTCAATATTACAATTTGTCCTTTAGTAAGATTAGGTAAAGATTGTAAATTTTTTTGTCTTTTTGCGAAGCCTGGGTGTAATCCTGTTAATGGTCCCTGTAGTGAAAGCAAATGTAAAGATGGCTGGACTGGTAAAAGCTGCGATACAAGTCATTAATTCTTCACATCTTTGACTTTCATTTTAATTATTTTGGTTTTTAGTATATATTTCCTCGCCTTAATCTCCGCAGGAGATGTTGTTTCGTACTAATTTTAAATAATATTTTCTTCCAAATCAATTATCTCCTCCTGATTGTTAGTAATTTTACCATTTTCATTATATAACTTATTTATGACTTTTTTGATTGCCTCGATTTTTCTAGGCCTAGGAAAAATGCATAATTTTATTCGCATTCTTCAAATAATTTAGGGGGGCCTCGGTGGCCGAGTGGTCAAGGTAGTTCGTCTACTATTGATCACGTGGTCTGTCAACACTGAGATTGCGGGTTCGATTCTCACTGCAGGCAGGGTGTACTCGACTCCAATCTTAATTGACAAGGATTGCCAGTTTTCCTACCGCAGGTCGGGGGTTCTCTCCGGGTACTCCGGCTTCCTCCCTCAATAAAAACTGGACGCCATGAAATAGCTGAAAAATTGCTGAAAGTGGCGTTAAAACACCATTCAAACAAAAAAAACAACAACAAATAATTTAGCTCGTGATTTGATCTTATTTCACCTATATTTTATTGTAAAGCTATTCCATTTCAGTTTCTATTTCGTCTTTTTTTGTATCAAGTTTCTCTAACTTTACTGATTTTTTTTAAATCTGATTCATATAACAATAGTTTCTGGATTTAGTGTAATTTACATTCCAGTATTTTAAGATGACATTTTTTACTTTTTGCACACTGTTTACATGCTAGCAACTCCAATTTCTATTTTTAAGTTGTCATATAAATTACTTAAATTTTCACCAGTCTAAAATAACGTTTCTTGGGGAAATATTGAAAATCAAAAAGCCAATTAGAAACTAGGCATTGCTTTTATTGATAGATTCTCCTATAACGATAAAGTCGTAATGAAGGTCACAGAACGGCAAAAGAGATGTCATCAACCCAGGTACAGCAAATCATGAAATTCTTATTTAAAAATAGACTCCTCTGAATCTAGTGCAATAACAAATGATGGATCATTATTAGAAGTCCTGGTCCACAGTTGTACTTATCAGTATCAATCTCCAATCCAGATGAATGTCATTATTCAATATTGAAAGTTAATGGCTTAAGAGTTTAAAATAAGCCAAGAAATATAAGTGGCAATCAAATTTCACAATTAAAACACTAATACAATGCCATGGTACAAACAACAACACAGAACTCTCAAGAAAATGACAGTGAACTCGGGTTTCTCGGAAGAATAAGCAGCATGTCGTACCGTTTGTAGCCAATTTAGTGTATGTCCGGTAAAAAGAAGATTTAAAGGTGTCATTGTAGTGTACATCATCTAAATTTTGAAGTTATATGTATATATTTTTAAATCATGTCAATTAAAAGTATTTTACATAAGATTGTTTAGTTTAGTTTTATCTGCTTTGGTATAATAGAAGTCGTGTATTTACTTTTAGACTCTACTTGAGGAATATCCCGTTCCAGTAAAGTTTCTGTTCATTCTGTGTGAGAATATGTAATAGTCAAATTTAAGAATATATCGAATTAAGAGAAATTACATTTCTTTACATGTACATTGTTTTCTAACTGCTACAGAATCAGTCTCCATGTGGTATTATTCAAGTTGCGAACAGTAATAGTGTAGCATAACACTAGTTGTTCGAGTGATAATAAGTGCACATGTTAATAATCTAAGTCAGACAATTATAATGTGAAAGCCCATGCTGACCGCCTAAGATGTTGCTCTTTACTCCCTATGTTTTCTGCCGAGTGTCTTTCTGTTAGAAAATTGTAATATGATTAAATAAGCATCATTCAAAAATAAGCATTTGTCTAATACCATATTTTAAATTGTTTTATGTCGATTTAAGTTAAAAATAATACCATTAATAGTAGGTCTTGTTTTTTAACCCTTACATTTTTCTTACTTTACAGCTGTTAAATGTCAAGAGTTCACAAATATCGATAATATTAAGATATCAATAGAAAAACCAGACGGATACAGCTATCCGGACAATATAACCTTAAGCTGCCAGACTCGTTACATGATAATTGGAATACCTACATTAACATGTGGAACAACGGGGAATTGGAGTTTGATTTGTACAAGTATGTTTGTAAATGGCACATATCAAAATAACTGTATTGCAACACTATTTGAGTATCGTCCTTTAAAAATATTAATTTGAAAAGAAATTGCAAAGCCTTTGAATAACAACAAGATTGATTTAAACTTGTTAACTAGAAATAATTCAAATAAATTATATATACTTATATATAATACTGTTTGCTGGTATCATATCATATATTGTCAATTCATTTGGGCAAATTACTAATATTTACTAGGATTTTTTAAAACACATTTCAATATTTAATGTGAACACTTAAAGCCTCTATAAAGAAACCTGAATATAGTTTAGCTTCATATTAGTTTAAAAAATTGTTCCCATTTTAGTTTTAATTCTTACATAGCAAGACATAAAAGCGATTGAATATATATGTAGTGTAAACATTTAATGTTTATTTTCTATCAGACACATTTAACAATATTGTTTTTAGGAATTTGTTATCTTGTGCTTGACAATATAAGTAATGCTAGAAACATATGATGAATAGCCAATAGTAGTTTTGCTTGTTGCACATTATAAGTTGTGAAAGCACGTAGACACACCTGTAATATTTATTAACACGTTTGAGTCTTTGTTTAATAAGTCATCTACATATTTATCATAATTGTGAATCAATTCACATATGTATTTGGATTGCATGCTTTAAACGTGTCGTAAATCTTCCATGATTTGACATACAGTAGTCATTAATGTTTTACTTCAAAAGACACTGCGACGCGTATTAGAACATAATTACAAAGCGGTCACTATCAGAAAACGCCTCACAAACATAATCACAAAAATATTAAACATACAATAAACAAATAGTTTACACATATAAACATATAATTATAGATACCTATTAATAAACGATTTTCGAAAGGGTCAGCATGTCCTGTTTCACTAATCGTTCATTATCAGTATCGGTCTGACGTTTTTAATGAGGCGTATATTTAGTTTAGAGCTCAAATAGCTTTAGTTGTCTATTGAAGGACAGAGATCTAAATACGAGTAGACTTAAAACTGTTTCTTTTGTCTCTAATCTGCCGTTCATATTATACATTTAAGTTGCATATCTTAGTGCAGCTGTCCAAGGATATCGGAAGTTCGAAGTTCCCATTAATAAATTGCACTAGTTCAACGACAAGAAGTACCTTCTTGTGACAATGACACAGCAGGTAAAACTTCATAAATCACCAGTATCAATATGTAAATAAATACAACAGAAAAGAATAGTATAGGGTTATTCGTAGTGCTTGATTCATAAGTATTAATAATGATTTTGCAGTAATTAGATATGTTGAAGGCCAAGATATTTAAATATCTTAAAGATTTTGCTAAAAATATTAAATTATTACTTTCTTTTATTTTAATTTAAGTGTTACAAAAAATTACACGGAGTTTTTTGGTGTTTAGTATATTCTAAACCCTATAGGAATTTAACATGTGGAAAGTTTTTCAGAAATGTGAAATTCGTCTCCATGGAATGCTTTATGTTTGACAAACAGAAGTAGGGGTGGGATGGGGTGTTTACTTGCCATATAAAGGGTTAAGAATATTATGGCCTTGTTAGATTGTGAAATTCTCCTGAAGGACTTTTCAATTCCCGTGGTCTTTTTTATTGTAAAGTATATTATATTTAGTGAAAAGTGGGGTCAATTTTCAATCGAATGGGTTCACAATGTCATGGATTGTTTTGAGTATTATACAGTTACTTGAAAAGGGAATTTTAAATGTGTGAATCTAAATACCATGGGGCATTTTATTTGTAATTAATTGATTGTTATACGTAAATGTATTGTTAAATTTCGCATGTAAGTGGTTTTTGATACCATTTTCTATTTTTTGTTCTTGAAACTTATTGAAATGTGTTACAGTAAAAGAAAGGAGAATTTTAAATAAAGGGGTTTTTAAAGTACCATTCCAGTTTCTATTTTTAATATTATTAAGTGTGCTATACAGAAATTGAAAAAATGAATTAATTTCTTATTCTTAGTAATCCAGGGGTTGATCCTTTTTCGGAATATCGGTGTCGCAAATGACCATTGATTTGTTCCGTTTGTCGCAACCACTTTCCTTCTTTTTACTCTATTACTACTACCCGGAATATGACTAGTTATCTGATTTTAACCTGAGTGATACCACTGATGCTATGCGTGGAGCAAGAGTTGCTTACCCTTCCGGGACACCCGGACTTATTTCCGGTTTCTAATGGGATTCATACTACGTATTTTGTATGGTTTTTTGTTCCATCTTTTGTTTGATCGTGGTTTTGTTTGTCCTTGACTTGTCGTTTCTAGAATACTTCGATTCTTCATTCTTCACATAATAAACATTTACATTTAATTTTAAATTATTAAGTGTGTCATAGAAGGGAAAAATAATATCGTGGCAATTTTAATCATTTTTAATGCTTCAGTGTGTTACACTAAATGTAAGAAATAGGTACGTTTTTGTGCAGAAACATTATTGCTGTTATATCACTTATATCAATCAACAGATACCTTAGGCATGGTGTGTACTACATACATGGTTTCAATTTTAATGTTTGAAGGACCCCAAACGAAACCCCAAGTTTCACATAAAAAAAAGATTCTTAACAAAAGACCATTTTTAGGCGTCTTTAGCTTCATTTGACAGATTTACGAATGCACAGTTATTTGTTTATTGTTAGTTTATATTGTTTATGATTTGACTATCTCTTTAATACAACATAATAGAGGTTTAAGATATTACTTTCTGTGTTAGTTTGAAGTCTTATTAGCATGTGCAACACAGGTATGCGAATGAATGTTTGCTTTACCCAGTCAGCAGCCGCAGTTTTTCGATACCCTGGTCGTCATCTCCAAAGATATTTAGCAATATATGTAATATATGTATGGTTTGCTACTAGATGTCGAAGAGTGATATTTGTTGGTGATATCATCACTAATAATATTTCAAAATTTTCAAATACAACAAAAATGCTTTGTTTATGCCTCTCAAAAATGTATTGGTTTTTATAATAGCAATAATCATTTAATAGAAAATAGAAAATGTGTACTAGCCGCACAACACGCAAGAAATGCTCAGTACAACATCGCAACTCTGCCTATTTCATTTATTTATTAATTTTTCTTACCATGGTTTAATAATATTTATTTATGAATAATACTGCCACATATCACTGAAGATATATACAAAACATGTGTCTTGTCGAGGAATACCGGTTATATATGTATGACGCTTAGAAACGGGGGAAAACGCGAGGCTGTGCCAAGCGTCCCCCCCCCCGTTTCGCGCCAAATACACATATAACCGATATTCCTCGGCAAGACACACGTTTTTATCCTGCAACAATATCCGTCATTTTTTGCATAGTTTAAAAGGCAATATCTAATATTTTATACCTGAATGACAACAGCGGTGTAATATATCATATTAATTATGTGTATTTTGTGTCCGATAATCAAAGTACAGTTTTGCTTTTGTGTTGTTTTTGCCATTTAATTTATTATTTATAAATTTTAGAAAAATGTAAAAGTATTTTCATATAACTTTTTATTGAAGATTATACCAACACAAGTAATAAATAAATATTAACAACAACGGGATTGGACTACCAGTTTTTTGTCTACCTAGTCACTCACTCAAAATAATGAAAGACATACTGTGTAAAAAGTGCATGTATTCGTAGATTTATTTAAAGTTAACAAACAATAGTTATAACAACTGTAATGTATATTTCGTTGAGGAATTGCTAAAAACATTTAATCATTCTTTAAGTGAATAATAGACTGGAGGATATAGATTTCGCTGTGGTGTACACGTCACAGGCATGATTTACACGTCACAGGCATGATTTACACGTCACAGGCACTAGTCATTCATTCATGGCGGGAGGGTGCATATAAACATTTAAAGTTCCAACAGTCAGCGTCGCACCGAAGAACAAAAACTTATTAGTTGGTTGGATTACGTCTGCGGCAAGACTTGTGACGACGAAGAAAGGAAGAGTCAATTGTATGATCCGTATTTGCAGAAACAGGAAAACCAGATAAGTTGCTGTTGTTGTTGTATGACCGAATCTTTGATGTATTTCAATTTATGTTGCTGAGAATTGTTGAAAGTTTACGTTGTTTTCTTTCAGAAATAGCACTGTAGTTGTTGACTGATGCGATATTGTGTCCGGACACCTGCATTATATTAGATTTCCTTCGACATCATTATTTTGAAGCTTGTTTACCAAATATTTTCTCGCGCTACGGTTTGTGAGTTTCTTATTAGGTCAAGATTCGCTTTGCTTTTCATGATCTTAACAATGGATGAGAATTTCCGTTCCCCAAATTTTTGTTTAATAAACCAAAGTCGAGAGCGAATATCAGAAAGGGGAATAGTGCGCGGTGCTAGGTAGAACGGGTCCTCTGGAGCATTAAAATCAGCCGGGCGCTTGGAACCGTAACGTAAATACATTTGAACAGGATCATTGAGATTATTTGACTCAAAGATTTTGGGTGTAACATCCCTGACATCTGCGATATTTTCTTCTGTGCCCGTTTTTGTCTGTCGCTCATTTAGTTTAAGGTACCTCACACCATCTGAGCTGGTATTGAGTGTGACATCACCCCATATGTAAAAAAGATGTGTGCATTTTGTTACTGAGATATTTATTTTCTTAATACACATTTTATTGCTTTTTTACAAAGAAAAGTGTATGCATGTTCTAAATAGATTTCATATCTGTATTAAGTGTAGTTAATATTTTTTTCAGAGTTAATAGAAGATGAACACATGTAGATAACCATGCAAGCTGAAGAAAAATGTGAACATTGTGGAGTATTTCATTAAGGAGAAAGGTGTTTTTCCATGGAGTAGCTGTGTTTGTGGAGTTTACATGTATCTGTTATATATTAAATGAGATACTGGTAAAAAGAATGCTACTGAACCAAAATGGATAAAGCATTGCAAAACATTTTGTATTATTGTGAATTTAACAAAAGAGAAAAATATAGTGAGGTGTTTTATGATTATAGTTAAACAACAGACTCATATTCATAACATTGTGAAAAGACGTAGACCCTTGTCACAAACTAATTTTAATTGTCACTACTGTACCTTAGACTATAATGTTCATGGGCACCTCTAAAACCAAAACGAACTGTGTTATTGAACCAAATAGTGTTCAATAATGCTTCTGGTGATGACCCTCCAAGTAGACCTTTATTATACAGAATGTTGATCTCCTGGTCCGTTAGTGGTTGGGATCTCTTTGGTTTGTTTCCTTTTCCTTGTTTTTTTTAAGTTTTTGTTTGGCTTTGAATGCCTCTCTGGTCCAATTAAAAACATCATTTTCTTTGGACCCTTCCAAAATCTCCATACGTTTTAGCTTACGGTCTACACTACTGATAAAAGATCGAGGGTTGATGGCTCAAAGTCTCCATCATCTTTTTAAAGTACTGTTATGATGAAGTCTGCCAAAATAGCCTCAAGCTCAGAGGGAGGAATCTGGTGAATGTCACGGGACTCAATTTTTAATGATCAGAATTTGATAATAATTGCAAGATCCTTGATGTTTTTTCAGTGTATTTTTTTGTTGACCTTCAATAAATTCTTTTATATCAGATTCAGTCATGTTTATTAATTGTTTATAAAATTCTGGTGGCACAATGCTGGGTTCTTGTGGCATTGGCATGGGCATAGTAGATGTGGTGGCACCAGTTTGGCTACTTGTAGGTTCTAATGAATAAACTGGAGGAGATTCATGATTTTCTGGCATTAACATTTCAAGTTGCATAACCGCATCTTGCAGATCATCTTCATTAATAAATATATCATCACCGTCTGACGATTCCAGAAAAAAATTGTGGACAAGGAGATGAGGACATTTTCCTTACTATAGATGGAACAGTACTAGGGCACTGTCGTCTGCATCATGTAATTTAAGACACAAATGTTGAGTTAGTAGCCATAATATCTGCTACAACCAAATAATTGATGAAAATTACAGTAAAAAGGACATTTCTTTAAATATTTATTTAAAATTTGAATCGGATACAGGGAAAGCATCAACGTTACACAACAACTAATCGCCGTAGTTTG
Source organism: Limnoperna fortunei (assembly GCA_944474755.1). Taxonomy (NCBI): domain Eukaryota; kingdom Metazoa; phylum Mollusca; class Bivalvia; order Mytilida; family Modiolidae; genus Limnoperna; species Limnoperna fortunei. Next base: position 7,646,722 of record OX104111.1, read on the forward strand.
TTTACATAGTTGTTATGGGTGTGGCATATTGGATTGCAAAAAGTAGTTCCTCAGTGGGCGGGGCAAAATGACGTCATTATTTACATATAAAGCTTTGCTTTATTCGTTGGGTCGTATTTGTATAGTAGAAGCCGTAGTTGCAGGATAAATAATGTTTATGACATGGCACATTGCTGCCAGCAAATGGCGAATTACAACACTTAGATATAAATTGGTCTTTATAAACTGTGATAACGATAATCATTTGATTAGGTACCATGCATATTTCGGATGGTAAATATCAGCGAAGATTATAAATACAAAAATGCAGTTAGTATTGGAAATAAAAAAATTGTATGTTACAAAACACACATTGGTGGACTACATTCCCTAGAATGGAGCTAAGATATAAAATGACCTAAAGTATAAAACATGGCACTTAATAAGCAAAACATGTTGTATTCGAAGGAAAACTTTTTTCATGTTGACAACATATAATACATTCTTTGAATGTGTAATAAGTGTTTTCCGTTACGTGTACTGCTTAAAAGGGAAACGTCGCAAAAAAAATAATATTAATATGTTATTCTTCTAATAAAAAGAAGCACTTTTGTGTCTTGATATTGTATTTTATTTTCAATGGTTTAGTTTCTACATTGAATTTACCGTGTAAAAAATGCACTTATGGAGGTCCGCCAACTTGTCACTTTCTCGTCACCAGATGGTGATACTACAGATCACTTTGACATCCAAATAACTAAACGTCGCCGTATGATAATAACGCAAAACGGCCAATAACAGGAGGTTGAACTATAAGACGAGGTTCCGGCAAGATTACGGTTCGTATTTCTGATCTAGGTAAAAATACCGGACATGTGTAACAAGTAGTTCTACTTGAAACTATGTCCTCAGCAGCAACAACTTCGTATGCGAAAATCATTTTGCAGAATATTGCATGGATGATAGTTTAATGGTAAGATGATATCGGTTGTCATTTTCCCTCAAATATTAGTTTGAATTTTGTTCATAAATATGAATTAAATTTAAAATTATTCGTATTATTATTTTCAACTAATTGGACGAAACCTTTTTATACACAATAATTGCCAAGTTGACTATATTAAGAAATAATTGTCATTAAATGAAATATATCGTTAAATACTCTGTTTTCACGTTCAAAATTTCACTTCATGTTTAGTACATTTATTATTTTTTTATACTATTGTTATTATCACTGGTAACATTTATTGTGCGTGATCCTGCGTTCTCACACTTCTGTGTATTCAAATCATACCTGTCCTTGGCAGGAGAGGGACATGTCGTTCTTATTTCGAATTACATGATTAACCTTTAACCTGGTTAGCTTTTGAAAATGTCCGAATATTCATACTTAAAAGTCGGCGTCAAATGATCTAATTGCAATAAACATCCTGTTGTTTACTTGCTAATTATGTTAATTACCTTTCACAAACGACAAATGATTTACCTGTACCGTCTAGGTACAACTGCCGTTTAAAAAGATGCAAAATTATCTACGGAATTTAATTTTATGTTTTAAAGTAATTATATAAATATATCTTTTATGTACAATTACCATTTAGGCAAATTATGAGTTAATATAGACGATGTCAGAAATTGGTCATATACGAGTTATCGTTCGTGTCGACAGGTGACGTAATACATAATCCGACATTACATGGTACACGCTACACAGGTTAAATTTACATTGGTATAGTAATAATTATGTCGAATCGGAATACTAGCCGTGGTGGTCGCATTTGTGCGATCGTCGATTGTCAAAACAGCCAAAGGACATTGGATATTTGGAAAAACAGCGTCTGTTCATATTTTATATTAAAATATTAAAATTCTACATATTCAGTTCACTTAAAATATTATTTCATCCCTTGATATATTCACCTGCACTTCTTTTTCTACAGCTTCCAGTTTTTACCCTTAGATCCCATGGATGCTGCCTGCTTTTCTTTTTATTTGTTCGACATCATGACCTTTACTATAATTATTGGAACGACTGCTGATACTGGACAGTGAAAATCCGTAAATAGTAACAAATCGATAACTCCATATTAAGACCGTTGTTTGGTTTAAAGGTACCGACGTCCGTATTAGTTATAGCGTTTTACAGTTTTAGAAAGTAAAAGACGTGATTTCGATATTTTATTTTTAATTCTTAACAAAATTGTCCGTATATCAAAACCATTTCAAATTTTTAATGAGGCCTCAATGGATGCTACGGCCATTCTGCATGCATTACATTTCTCAACTATGCACTGACTTAACTTGTAAATAAAAAGAATAATGAAAAAAAACTTTAAATCAAAAGCAGGCAAATAATATACATTATGTAACCGGAAAAACAAAACAAAAAGTTCAGTGGCGTAGCTGTTTATTAGCACTGTAAGCATGTGCTTACAAATAAATCAAAGCTGGCTGTGATAACTTACTATCTGATATTCATGTTTTTGTGCATTTTTAATCATTACTTCAATAGCGAAATGTGTGGGTAAAAGTGCCTGGAGAAGGCCAAAGTCATCCTTCGACTTCCAAATTCTGTCCATATCCTGCTTACAGCTTTAAAAATCGTGGCTACGCCACTGAAGTTGGTACTTTAAAGTATATAAATCAGAAGCAAACATTTATAATTCTTATTTTTCATCTTTCCTATTCGCTAAAAATGGGCTATACAAAGGAATTTAATTAGTATTTTACTTTTAATTTTCTTCTTAGACATAGTCGATAGATAAAATTAGCTGACGGTGCACCCAGCTTGACTTTATCTTTTGAAATGATAACACAATTAACGGTTAATTATCATTCCTGCACCATTGACTGAATGGATAAAACCCGAGAGCGTGTACCACTGCTTACTAGCGGGTTCCGAATAACATCAATATGGCGCGGCACATGATTTCATCGATGAATTTGTCTATATATAAAGACAGGTTAAAAATGTGTCTACAAGTACTTTAATTAATACACAGAGCATTACAACATTGAACGTACACTGTATTTGGTAATGTAGTGTAGCAAGGATAAATGCAGCCTTAATCGGTTGCGTTAGAGAAGTTCTTCTTGAGCTCAATCGGTTAGAGCGCTGACTTCAGAGACAGAGGTTGAAGGTTCGAATCCCGCCGGTACCATTGATGATTTTCACAACAATGACGCTGCGAGCAACAACTACTGTATCGGAGAATGGTGTCTAGAATTTAATAATAGATGCACATTTAGTATGGCCATGGGCACTGGCGTAGTGCAAGGAGGTATGGCCCAAGAGTTTCCGAGTGTCCAGTGTGGCTCGGCAGTAAATTACGATACAGTAGTGGACCTGTGTGCTGCTCGGGATGGTGCCGACGGTCCCAAAAAAAGAAAAAGGAGGAGAGTGTAGTGTAGCAAGGATAAATGCAGCCTTAATCGGTTGCGTTAGGGAAGTACTTCTTCAGCTCAATCGGTTAGAGCGCTGACCTCAGAGACAGAGGTTGAAGGTTCGAATCCCGCTGGTACCATTGATGATTTTCAAAACAGCTGGTCATCAGCCATCGTCAAAGTTTCATTTTAAATTTTATTCAACGAGGAAAGGTAAAAAAACATATTTTATAACTGGATTATTTATCATATGTATTGGATAATGACTTGTTATAAAGTCACAACTGTCAATATGGAGGCTATTTATACAAAATTTTATTACCTAAACTAAACTCTAGAACCGTAACGGTAAAGAATACAATACAACATCAAAAGGCAATTCTAATGCACTTCTGGATGTAACGTCAATTTTGATTGGACAACGTGAATAATATCATGGCATCAAATCCACGATTGATGCCGTCAGAAATTGACGCAACCGCAGACGTTATTTCCGGTAAATAAAAAAATCTTATTTTAATCACGACAGTTAATTTAGTTTTTTATTGCCGTAGCATTAGAATAGAGATAACTGTATTGCATTTGAAGATTTGCCGGCATCAATTGGTGATTTGATGGTCGGAAATTGAGTTTACTGGCGACACGTAAGCGAAGCCAGTAAACGGATATTTCAGACCATCAAATCACCACTTGATGTTGGCAAATCTTCAAATGCAATACAGTTATCTCCTAAATATATTACATTTTATTTGAAGGATAACATCAAATTTTCATTGTTTTGCGAAGTTTCCCTTTTATTTTACAATATTGAGTGTGTCAAATAAAGGGAATAAAATATTGTTTATTGACAAATATTTGTAGTTTATATTTGTTTATATCAGGTCTTTATTAAGTACTTAATAATATGTAATCTTTATATTGATTGTTATTTGTTTACTTTAGAAAAGAATGTTGAAGAATATTCTAGAACTGTAAACTAGTAAATTACATTATACAACACTATAGAATCTTCTGTCAAACACCAACGAACATTCTGTAATCTAAAAAAATGAAGAACATTGTATAATGTACAAAATTCTAAAACATACATTAGAATAAATATAAAGGACATAAAAATATATGGCATGAGGTTAGATTTCGGACATAACATCTGGGAATACAGTTATAGATCGAACATGTCATTTTGGACACAGATTGGAATTTTCAAAAGACAGTTTAGTTAACTTTATCATTTATTATTGTAATTTGATAAATAATTAAGTGCAATTAACATTGAATTAAATTGTCATTTGTATCTGATTTTTGTTGGCTAATTTTTAGGGTATTTCTACAATTCTTACACCAAAAATTAAAAGAAAAATTTAGTGGCCACATGTAGCACTTTATTTTGTTATATTTCATTTTTAGGTCCCCATAACAAATTAAGGCAATTTTGTAAATATTTTGACATCATGCTACGGAACTATTGACCGGCGTCAACAATTTTTTATTGACTAAAGATCGGCAATGATACAAAAGAAGTCGACAAAAAGACACATACAAGTCTTTAACAGCAGGTCAAAAAATATAATCACTGTCGTAATTTCCTTTTAAATTTAGGAAAATAAAATTCCGAAAACTGTACGAGTAAACCTTGAATCTGAACAAAAAATAATGGAAAATACAGTTATCAACTTAGTCACCAGTCAACAGCTCATGTAATGGCGCTCTATCTAAAATCCTGCCTCAGCCTTCGGCTTATGAGATAAAGTATTCACTTTCAACATTACTGAGTACAAGAAAAATCATTAATGACATTGGATAGTAAAGAAAAGATCTAACATTGGCAATAACTACTTTTAACAGATAATTGTGTTTCATTATGCGGTATAGTGTTTAGGTCAAAGACACCATGAATATCATCAAGTCATTTCAATTTACTATATGTACAGGACAGTTAGAAACGACTAAGATAATAATAATATTAATGTTAGGTATGTTAGATACGTTTCGAAATGACAATAAACTAGCAATGGAAAAATTAAAGGTCTGGGTCAGTGTCTTTTCTATTTTCGTTTTAGTATTATTTAAATGGGCACTTCCTTAAGAGCTTAATATGATAATATTCGTCGGTTTCTACGTTTGTTTGCAGGCTACGTTCACTGGTAAAATTATGGGTACTCAGAAGGATATCGATTAAAAAGTACATTATATAGTCTTTAATAATACGTCAAATTCAGTAGTATGCGGCTAAAGAACTTGAACAATATACGTGCACACTAAAATTTGGCGTCTAACGCTATTTGTCAGTTATTTTGTGCGTATGAATTTGTATCGACTGCTAAACCATTTGTACAAGGTAAAAGATGCAGTTGAATTGATAGGTCACGTATTAGGGACATACAAAAAACATTGTCTCGCTACATTGTAAGATACGCTTTGAACTTTGAAAAATGTTCACATCTACGAAATGTTCAATGAAATTAGAGTATGCAGTTACCTTACTATAAGGGGCTGTCATTTGCCTTGACCTCACTTTTATCAACTTTGCGACCAAGTTTGTAGGTCAAGTTTAGAAGGCCTCTGTTGATGAAAGTTATATGTAGGTGCCTGAATTCAAAGGAATTTCAGTCTGACACCTGTCATTGGCCTCATTTTCACGTTTGAATGACTTTTCGAATTTTGAAACACGTCAAATCTAATTATCAAGAACTAGGTTGATGAAATTAGGTATGAAGGTACCATAGTACCTTAATACTAATCCATCTAGTTTGTTCTACGTCCTATCTTTATTACATATAATATTTTTTTGAAGAATTCTACCAACAGTATTTTGATTTCATATGGTTGGGGCAGGGGAGATATATATAAGTACTAAAATTTTAACTGACACTGAAAAAAGCATGAAGTAATGAATGTTGATTTTCCAACATCTACAAACGGAACACTTTCCAAACATGTTCCACTATGGTACGGGGTAAAGCCGTCCGCATTATAACCTGACAATCCCCCGATAGGAGGCCTCATTACTCAGCACTTGCGGACGCGCAGGGTCTTTGCATAGTTTACTTTTTTTGCGAATTTATAATTGAAAATAACCACCACAGCAGTACATAGGTTAACAAAGGATTCTATTAGAAATATTTCACTGCCTACTGTTAAGGAACTCCAAATCTGTCATCAGATGGTTCTCTACAGACTTTATATTCGTTTGTATTAATCTTAAATCAGAAACATTTCCACAGAACTTATGGGGAAACGTTATAAAAGGCATTTTCTATGAAATTGGTGAAAACCTGAAACATAGAAAAAATCATTATATTGTAATCTGCAGTGTTTTGTTAATGCCAATCAAAAATTGAAAAGCAATAAAATATATATCATTAATTTTTTTTAATCACTGCACACGGTTTGAACTTCGATTTTGCATTGTTTGATTTTGTTTGGTTGTTTGAATGATGTTTATCATGTCATCACTTTTTACTGGTGGAGGTAGTCGGACTAAGCGGAGAAAAAATTCCCAACCTGGAAAACCTGGCAATCCTTGTCAATTATGTTTTGAGTACACCCTGCCGGCAGTGAGACTTGAACCCACAACCTCAGAAGACCACGTGATCAATAGTAGACCACCAATTTTGCATTGAAAGCGATGCTTGTTCGTTGTTCAAATGTGTTAGTTTAGACCGCTTTGTCTATCTAACCGCTGTATATGTAAACAAAATATACCGACAGATGTTAATTCAATGTTCACAGAAAGTTGTTTACAAAACAGCGAGTAATGTTAAAAATGCTGTCTTCTAACAATTTCCGGAGCGTTTGTTATCCAGATACAAAGCGATATACTTTTACAAGAACAAATCAGTAGAAGTGGAGAATTGATCAAATTTTGTTTCAAAGAATTTCTTTAGTTCATCATCATGGGTAAATATGATAAAGATCTAACACTTTCCTTTTAGGGAACCAACAAAATACAATTAAGCGAGACCGAGAGGGGTCAGTCAGGTGTTTGGGTAATGAATATGCTTTCGATACTTTTTGGACGGAAAGAGAATCAAAAATAGACTTAAACCATGGTTTAAGGAACCAAGATAAACATTAAGGCTCTGTGTATCGAAATCTCTTAAAAACTAAATATAATGATCAAAATTTAAGAAAAAGGTGCAAACCTCAAAAAATTAAAAGCAAATTTTCCCCGCGTCACTAAGAATAAATAAAAACTGGAAAGGTATATCACATAAAAGCAGAGGCTAGCGCTGCTTCGATCTAAATGCAAAATCTTTTTACATACTATTTAACATGCCATAAATAAATGTAATATACTGTACCAAAATTTACGAAGTTGTTTTAGCTTTTAGATTTTCAAGTTCATTTCCAGACAAGGAAAAAGATTGAGATACTTACGAGTTACAGTTGGTATATGTATGGTTTTTGTTTCATGCACTTCTAATGATCACCAGATAATTATTGAATATATTCTAGGAGTGGGCAGGAAGTTAATTCTTGATTGTTATTTTCAATACAAATATAATTTTCTTAATATAGCAAGAATAAGCAAATTGAAGTCATCAAATGCTTCAAGTGTATACTAAATCCAGGTCAAGATTGAAACAGTGTACAATTCTAATCAATTCAAGAATTGCATTTCACTGACAAAACCTACACCAAACACAACAACAAAGTGTCAACAAATAAATAAGCACAATATTTTGGCTGGTAATTGTCATGGCTTTATTCACACATTAATACAAAATGCAAATCAATCACAATTTTTCATAAGTGAATACACAATTCAAATCAATAAAAAAATATCCATCACAAATGAGGAAAATAAAATACTATTGGGCGATCCAATAGTGATATTAAAAACACTGGGAAATCCAGAGTTGAATTGTATTTATAAATCAGAGAATACGATCAAAACCAAAAGTATTCTCACTCCCAAACCGATTAGAAATATAAACATTACCAGAAAGGAATAATGTGGATATACATGATTGTTAGGGATAGCAAAGAAAGTTTCAAGAGCCCCTTTTAGCATATTGATAAATATATGCTTACCAATGAAGGATAAATGAACATCATCATCATCATCAAAGCTGGAAGTCTCTCTTTGAAATTGAGATATTGTATTATGTAACAATTTTGTTTAGCAAGTAAGACCTTGCAAAGAGATGAATACTTCTTCTAGTTCTATCCATTTTAACAAGATTTGACGAATATCGCCACGGCAATCTCTGAAGAATATTTGACTATATGATTGAAGTCCATGGTAAATAATGAAACAATATTTGCCCAGTGTGAATTTTATATCATAAATAGGATAGCCGCAAGGATTTTTGGGGCTTCTGATATCATTTCCCTCCGCAATGAATGACTACAGCTTGAGGCAATCCATAACAACGCAAGAGACTTGACAAGAGAGGCATATGGTTGCTCCATCGCACCCCATTCATTCCTACCCAGACGAGGTAGACGCCATGTCTGTCCATGCTAAGGTTCTGTTTAGTTGGTCTGTGACATGTGTGATGGTATGCTTCCCTAATTATCGAGCTCCCTACAATCCATACAGTCTTGATACCAAAAATACTAAATACGAGGTTAATAGCCAACGTCCCTTACATTGAATTTCTGCATCACTACAACCCGTTTTTGCTAGGTGAGTGGCGCCACCTATCGTAAATGAATGTGTATTTTTAATTCGTGTATTGAAACCCCTAAATGTTAGAGATGAATGTAAAACTGTAATAATTTGTTTCCTTGTAATAGCTTTTCGATTTAAAGGACAAAATAATGGGCCTTCAAAGACTGGCCTTACTCGCATGTAATCGCCCAACAACTTGAATTAAGAAAATGTCAGATTGTCATCTGACTTTATTACAATAACGCACGATATACCAACCTGATCCGTTTTTGAATATCGTAATTTTATATTGCACGATGGATCACATTGACCCAAAGATATGTCAGCTACTTGAAAACTTTATTGATTTCATACTTGATTGAACGCGTAATTTTACCTACTCTTAGCAAAGCAGAAAATGCTAATAAAAAGGCAGTAAAAAATAACAAGCTTTCGTTATAAGAAGACCATTTATGGCTTAAAGCTACTGGATATTGTCTCATCATTTCAATAATAACCGGAAGACGCAAATCTATTGCTCCATTTAACCTGGTCATACCCTTCAACATTTGCTTAACAAAAAATGATTGAGTGGTATCGTCTAGCCCTTTGTTTTTTTAAAGTAAAACTGAGACCACTTACATACAATTTCGCAGTCGCCGGGCCATATGAATTGTAAGACAAGTAAGCAATAAAATTTGCAATGTGATCTACAGCTGGTGGCTATATATTAGGCAAGCCACATAAGATACGAAATTCATTAAATTTTGCTAATCCATTATCATAGGCATTCAAAGTATTCTTAGACATGGAGGCTTCACACACATTGTTTGCTTCTAGTACAATTGATTCAAGAATTCCACAGGAACTAGACAAGGCAATGGTTCGGTCCATAGTATCAATACTCTGAACTGGTCTACCTGCCCAAGAGATATTACTTTTAGATTCTATATTTGTCGATTTTAACTGTAAATTCAGTTTTCAACTGCAATAAATAATGAACCTTAGAAGTGACATCACAGTCTCAGATCTTGAACTCTTGTTATTTAAAATCGTAACTACTGACTGATTGTCACAAAAAACACGACCTTTTTGTTCGAAAATTCGTGCCCCAAAGGAAATTTTTGCTAAGGCAATGGGAATAATTTCCAGGTGATATCCCTTAAAATAGAAGTGCATTTCCAATGTTTTGGCCATGGTAAAAATGTCAATTTTCCTTCCTGCATAAAAAGCACCACAGCCTTTTCCTGAGCTACCAGCACTGTCTGTGTAAATTTGTAAATCATAATTGGTAATCAATTAAAATCAGGTATGCAAGATACGCCATAAAAAATAGCTATACATTTTTTTCAAACCCTAAGATCACTCTTCATTGATAAAGTCACCCTGATAAAATGATGAGGTTGAGATGCTTTACTTAAAGAAGAATAAACGCGTCTTGTAAATGCTCCACCGGCTGAAAGGGTTTTTGTAAAACATATTCAAGCCCGCTGTTCTCACAGCCCACTTATTAAAGGTTGAGAACCTCTCACAATAGGAACAAGATTGTGAAATGCCCATTGGCAACATTTAGTCTCTATAATAATTCCCACCGAATTTAATACTAGTACTTGACAAACACCCTGGATACATAGGCAGCAAAGGACATGCCGACTTTACATCACATTTCCCACAAAGTGCATGTTTACCTAAGCCTTGAATAATACGGACAGCATTATCAAACGAAGAATATTGAACACTATTATGAGACTGGTCAATATAGGAATTAATTCCATGACCTAATGTATAAGACAAGTGGGTTATAAGATTTAAGCCTCCACCCGAGGTTGGCAATAGGTCTAAAATTAAAGCACTGTCATAGTCGTGATAATACTTCAACATACGACATAATTCAAGAACATTTAAAGACCCAAATAAACTTAAATTTAAGAAAAACGCCATAACATTTTTATTTTCTTCTGTAATAAGAATCATTATTCATAAACAGCATGAAATCTGCTTTATGCGATATCGAAATATACGGTGTTTTTTTACAAAGTAACTTTTATGAAATTGGTAATATAATTTTAAAATGATTCCTGTAATGAATAATAAAGGTGTTATCAAATATTGTTATCATGTTAAACATTACATACTTATTATTATACAAACTATCTTCAACTTTTTTTCCTAAAGAGAAACGTGGCGTTACGTGGTCAAAAGTACGAAAAGACAGTGGCAATCAAGTGTTTATACCCAGTGCCGCTTATGTAATTTTGATTAATTAAATAACAATATATCAAGATTGAATTGAACCTATACAGTTATTACACAGATATATCATGTCTGGAAGGGGTATTTGTGAAAAATGCCTGTCGAGAGATGAAATTTGTTCTCGAGACTGGCATTTTTAACAAATACCCCTCCCAGACATGATTTATCTGTTTAATTACACCGAATATCATGATTTCAAATATGGGTGATACTAGACCACTTGCGTGCTGTTTATTGACTCTTTACTATCGGAACGTTTCCGATTTCCAATATCGATTACTCATGTTACGTTTACTTTGAGGTAAAAGTCAAAACTTTCCAATGAATATTTCCAGGATAATAATATGCGAGGGTTATTTTTAAGCAAATACCACGGCACAGAGGGTAATTTTTTGTCGAATACCCCGGTGATGACGAAATTGATGCAAAATCAGGAAATGAGCGAAAAATACACTGTCTATTGACCAATCAAAAGCGAGCATTTTTAAATGAGGTGTAATTATATCAAGTATTCTCTTATGACTGTCTTTCTCGCGCGGCGTGGAAAAGTCGTATGCAATGGGCAACGATGTGATAAGAACAATAGACATGACAAATATATTGTGACGTCATTTTAAGAGAGAATATCTGCGTATAAAAATATTTTTATGTTACATGTATACATGAACAATATCGTTTATTATGTTTAATATGAAAAAAGTTCATTCTATGTTTTTTAATGATACGCTAAGTTGTACTGTTATAGCCGGGAATTACTTCTTGTATAGTAATTCCGTTCCGTGTTCCAACGATGCCCGTTCCGCGCTACAAAATTAGCCACGCCAATTACATTTTTCGTTTCATCATAAGAGAAATCGTGAGAATTGTATATCGCTTAATATTATCTCTCGTTATTTAGTTTCAACCAAACTATAAACTCGTCACAGCTCGTAAATTATTTTGTTGAACTTAAATCGAGATGATATCAAGCGATACACAATCTATGGTTCTTAATTGCAATGTACATCTGGCAAATATTTTAATTTCGTGCGCATCAATCCAAAACAATGATAGGTGCGGTACAAGTTTGGCTTTTCTTAAAAGCCACCCGTCTCTAAGTTGCATTACCCATTTTATGGGTTCTAATAAGTATTTGTTGTTTGTAATTTATATGTGGAATAGGTAACCATGAGCCTTTTAAGGAAATTGTTTACGTTAAACTGTTAATCAATGGTGCTTGAGATATTTAAATACCTGTCGTCACTTCACATGTGCTTTTTTAAAAATAATTAAACAAAAATTGCATCCCAATATCAAAACGAAAACGAATAATATAGAGAAAAGATCCTTAACAGTTTTAGAAAGAAGGCAAATTTTGGTACAATGTTTACCTTTCAATTGTTCACGTACCAATTCACGGAATGAAATAGAAGTCAATATGTGGAACGTAACATTACTACAAAAAATACTGATTACCATCCCGATTCAACCAAGAATATATCAAAATTTCAGTACACATACTATTGCGATTCTGGCGTAAACCAATGATATAACTGATATTTATAGATTTAACGAACCACCCTATCAAGTAAAAGATAGATAAGATAGTCTTTTGATTATGTATACCGTGGAAGACGGTAATAATGAAATGTTAGCACCACCACTATTTGTAGATAATTGCGCTGGTGCCATCAGCAAAATGAATTCTCTTTGCGGTACGATGAACTAACAATGTCTTATATAAAAGAATATAAATATTTATAAGTAAAGAACATTATGAATGTGTACATATCATCGATGAAGTCACTTCTTCGTTTACGATGTTAGAAATATGTACTTTATTTGTTATATTGAGATATTCGTGTTCAGATCCTATTGAAGTTTGCGCAAAATTTAATGTTTATTTGTTAATAATTTTTAAAAATAATTTGGAATTTTACTTTCGAATTATTTCTTACGTAATGTCAGTGGTCTCAATAATCCTTTTTATTATTTTTAAGAATACACAATACACTTATAGTGTAATTATTAAAAGCATTGTAATAAAACTATTCAGATTGTTTACTTCATGTGCAGACTGCATTGTAGTCTTTGATTTTCTTGCTATTTTCCCATCAAAGTGTTTTAGCCTGATTGTTTAGTGTTCGGCCTCATGATTGGGATATACGATTTTTATCACGATGGGAAATTCTGCTTTTGTTCCAGTTACTTGTTTAACTTTTTTTGTCCTGCGAGCGTGCCATATCATCTTGTATATTGATCTTTATATAAATCTTACCTTGTTGCCATTTACTTATGATAAACAAAAAGAGTGTAAGATAAGGTTATCAGAAGTTTGTTTTGAATGTCAATAAAAGATAAAGACAACTTCCTCGTTGGTTTAAAATGTATTATGTCCTTCATATATTTACTCAAATTTCTCTGTATTAACGGTGAAGATCATTACAGTAAGTATAACGATATCTACAAGTTGTGCACTATCTTATAGCTTTTTATCGCATTAATTAGTTTAACTGCATTCTATATATTCACAGATTTTTTATATCGTAGAATATTTCATGCCTTCTTTAATCTTTTGGCGAATTGATAATTATTGATGGCAGGGTTTGAGTTCTAGTCAGAAGGAAATGATGAGTCGTTGTAAAGGACATGTTCTAAATTAATAGTTAAAATTTGAATTACAGACCACGATTACGTAGTGTAAACTTGGTTACTGTCCATTCGCATAAAAAAAGGGAACCTATTATACTTTTACCATGCAAAGTTACAATTTTGAATAACTTTGATAAGAAGTAGAAGCTTTCTTAAATGTTAGGAAAAACGAAATACTTATGATGACCATTGCAAAATCAGAAAGCAGAAACATATTTGTATAGCACCTATATCTCAATTTTTCAAAGAGACGATTTGGAACAATTAGAAACTTGTCCTTTCTAGAAAACATTGTTTAGTTTTGATCGAAACTGAATGACAAATATAATTTTCGAGTAGAATGTTTAAAATAAACGAATAAGAAATAAGAATTTAAAGTCTTATCGTTAGTGTTCGATGTAATGTTGTTTATTCTTACATCCTAGTAAATACAGGGGTTAATCGGATCCAAACAAAAGTTGTTTCTGGCGGTGTCTTATGTAATGTCTTCTTGAATTGCTCGAGCCAAGAAGTAGAGCATGATTGCCAACGTCCGGCAGTAGAAGTAGAGGTTAAAACTTGAACTGCTGCTGGCTGACATCGCGACTACCAGGCGACTAGCTAAAACGTTTCCCCCAAAAAGTAATATGGCGGACTAGACTCACACTTCTATTAGCCTTTGGGAAGGTTTGGCGTCATAGAAAAGCAGTAAATGAGAACAAACCGGTTTTAGATGTGACAGAGCTTACACAAAACAAATCTGTATCTCTAAATAATCGAAAGAAGCATGGAGTATCAGCAGAAACTCGATATCAACTTTGACATCAAATGGAGTTACTCTGTCATGTTATGCTCTACAGCTAAAAATGAATGTTGAATGAGAACACAATCTTTTCTCCACATTTATCTTTGAGGTCATTTAGGGGAGTCGTATCGTTTGAAGACAACCGCCATAGTATAACATTATGATCGGCGTCATCACATGCAAGGACGCTAACACAATATGTTAACTTTTCTTCTTGTATCGGCCAAGGAGAAACTAAGTGTAAGAAAGTCGCAGACATCATATGTGCAATGCTACATTGTTAATTATATAGTTTGAATGTTTGATTTCTGAATAGACGAATTTGTAGTTTTAGCCAGTCACATGGCAAAATTCCGAGTATTTGCAATGGTATTCATCTTAACAAGATGAAATTTGAAATTTTTCGGTAACAATTAGTACTATTAAGTCAATCAGTTTCATGTTTTGGCATATTTTTGTACACTAACCAAATACTAGTGGCTTCGTGTGTTCAGGTACAGTTCCTGAAACGTACAGGTTAACGATTTTTATCGTTCGTACATCCTTTGTACATCGTCCGTATATCGTTTGTATATGGTACCGTATATCGAATAGTATATCGTGCATCGTTTTCTCCAGCGTGCATCGTAAGATGGATCATTCGTTTTTATCGTTCATCGTTTTCAGTTTATATTAGCGTATATAGTATGGTTTATCGTGTGTGTTATCGTTTGCCGTCTGGTTTTCTGTTGTATTAGCATTTTACATGTACATAGTTATTTACCTTTAATAAACTGCAACATTAAATAACATCTTTCTACTCTTGGGACAATAACTGTGCATTAATAGTTTTTTTAAATAACTTGATGAATCATTGATGTTGATGCAATATTGCATTAAACAGGATCTTAATGTTTTTATATAATATAAACTGGTAATTAAGTCGTCAGTAAATAAATAAATAAATAAATGAATAAATAAATAAATAAATAAATAAATAAATAAATAAATAAACATTCTTTTAAGTCGATACGAATGCATTGGAACATACAAAAAGGTTTTATTTGAAGTCGATATGGTTTATAAGAAAAGAACACGAACTATCTCATGTGCTGTTTAACCGACATAGTCCTAGAAAACATGTCAATTTATGTTTAGTGTATATATGCATTTAAATGATGTAAGTAATAAACAAGTACATTGAACAGGAGATATTATACCGTTTTGTAAATTAAATAAATGCATTGATAAATTACGAATCAAATATTTATACAAATGCAAAAACAGTAACCGCTACAATTGCGTATACAAGCTATAGTAATGTAGCTCCGCCAAAAAAATTGTTCAAAGAGTTACATTAATGTAGGTATTGTGCGTATTGCATGTACAAAACACTCCTATTTAAAATTGATTGTACACGTTTTTTATGTGTTATATTTGATTTTGATGTGTCTAATGGATAAGTATTTGTACATATATGTAGGTTTTGCATACGCGTGTTACAAGTGGGACTAGTATATTATGGTTGTTAAAAAATAAGGATTTTTTATAAGTACCTATGTAAGTTTGTACTTAAACCAAAACTTGATGTATTTATTCGAACTTTGAATATGACCGCTTGCATTCGAATTGATTTTAAATTATAATATTTATCCAAATGATTTACTGGTATGTCTAATAACAACGATGAAATATAAATACCGGCAATAAAGATGTTTTTCTTTTTCTTCACTAGCAGATAGTTTACGATATATCTAAAATATACATGTATCTATCTATTTTGATAATAATTATCAAAAGATAATCAAGTTGTTATAAAAATTACACTGTAATGAAATCACTTCAAATGACAAGTTATCCTCTATTACCTGTGGTGATTGAAATCAACATAGTAACAATTAGCGTCTTATACTTGTGCACCTTGCACCCCAGGTAGCTACACGTAAATGACACATATACAATAAAGGACACATTTTATACATAGTAACAATCATTACAATAAAATGACGTTTTCGTATTTTCAACTAACTTTATAGTGCATTACGTTAACGCTTCTCTTGCTTATTTTTAAAATTTTTATTCTCCATTGAAAAAAAACGTATGGTTGGAATAAAATGCATCTATGATCTATGGTATAATGAAAGTGCTGGGTAGAAATATTCAAATACTGTGCAACTAACGTAACTAACTAAAAAGTGTGTGCTCGACTTCATGTCTCGTTTCTTGCCAAAAGTGGAGGCTACCACCAGGTTCTCGCTATTCCTTCTCCATTAAAAATTTGACCCCCCGCCCTTGCTGAAAAGTGATAAAGTGTCTTATAACTGCAAACAAGAAATCTATTTCAGATCATCAAAAACCTTAAATCATGGTAAACATTAGTGCAAATATTTTGAGTTTTAAGTGTATTAACAACGCATTTCCACTTAAATCACAGTACATTACTGTTTTTTTAAGTTTGATTGATTAGCGGAAATGTTATCTAACTTAGTCCTCTGTTATAAATGCTTACGAATTGTTTCGTGAGTGACATTGTACGGTGAAAGCACTCAATTTAAGTTCATGTTTGTCAGGTACTTGTCCATGGTCGGTTAATCTCTATGTAGTCATATGTAATGCCCTCCTTGTAATAATTTAAAGCGTTCAATTTTAAAGCTAGTTTAATATATTTCGACAATAAAAAAGAATTAACATTCGCAACGAAATATAGTTTTCCGATATTTACAACAGGAACAAAATGACGTCTTGTTTAAAAACAATTTCTTTAAATCATAACTGCAATTGATGAATTACATTATAAAGTTGATGAATCTGAATCGTTGTCTTGGATGACTACGCAAAATTACCTGTCATCTAATATACAATTGCGTCATTCTTTACGATTGGTTACTTCCCGCACACTTATTTACTACCTAATACATATAAACAATCATTAGATGTAGATACGAAAACAAAAATAATTGTGTCGAAAATAAATAATGACAACAATTTTGTAGTTTTACACTTAGTACTGTAAAAAAACGCGTCAGTGAATATATTTAACAATGTTTTTTTTTAAATTTAAAAATATAGTTTAAAAAATATGCGATTTTAGCTGAATATATGAATATTTGATTTGATTGATTGGTGGATTGCTTGACGTCCACCAAACAATATTTTAGCTTATATTCGGGACTTATAAATATTTGAATTTACATATAAACAAAATACACCTAAATATAGGGAACTAATATTTATGCTGAATTAATTTACCTTCAGCACTAAAAGTTTTATGACAGTAATGTTTTTAGAAAACCGCAACAATATTACTATTTGTAAGTAACTGGCGCATTTAAGTAAGGTAGGAACTTGATGAAATGTATAGGAGTTCCTGCTGCAGAAATGCTCTTGATTAAGATCTGATATGAATTTAATGACTGGAGCATACACATGTTAAAACATATAGAGAAGATTGTTTTACTTTGTCGGCTTTTTCAATCGTATGACTGTATACGCTTTTATTAAGAAATGTAGATAAGTTTTAATTTATTTTTTAAAATTTATTTAAAACAGAGGTCACAGTAATGTTATTAATCAACGAAGTTCCATAACAAAATACATTGCGTTATGTATGAATGCTAAAAGTTACGCAAATGATTGCTCTCCGTTATTAATTAGTAACGTTTAAAATTATTATGTATTTAGTAAATGCCTTCAATCCTGTACAATAGTTGTTTATATAGAGGGCATTGTCATGATATCTGGACTTCACAAGGGAGAGTGGTATTGCTTGAAACATTGATAATGCCCGAGCCATCGTATATCGTATGGTATATCGTTTTGTGCATCGTGTGTATATATCGTGCGTACAACGTTCAAATATCATCTGTTCATCGTTCGTACATCGTTTGTGCATCGTGTGTTTCATTAACTTATACGTTACAGGGACATATGCAGTCATATTTACTAATTGATCGTATGTGTTGTTTGCTTGAACCCGACTTGAAACAGAATTTATTTGACTTCAGTCTGTTTGAATTTAATCTTTCACTTAATCCCCCATTTAATAATATTGAAGCGTCGTAGATCTGACATAGAAATGTTCAGGACTCTTTTCGGTAACTTTAGATCGTGTGAATTTAGGGACCAACCGAATAGTGTTAGTCAGTTGATTGAACGATTGTTTAACTAATTCCTTATTTAAAATTCCAATTCGCATACAAAATATGTCATACTGGATTCTTAAAGTGGAAACAAACTACAGAAACTCCCATCAGTGTAACTCAAGAGCATAATGCACCAGAAACTGAGTTTTTCTCTTTATTGGTTTTTTACGTAATTTACCGTGACAAAAGTATGTAAATCAAGATAAGACATTTATTTTTATTTTCATAAATTCCAATTTAAAACTGTTTAATGTCAGATATAAGAATGAAAATGTTGAAATATACATTATCCATTTCGGAATCCACAACTGTACCTTATCGTATGTAAATTGTGTTTGTAAAAAATTATAATCACTGAAGTTAGAATCGTCTGCATTTTCGATCAATATATAAAAATATAGGAACGCAAATAACTAAATCAGAATACTCCGGCGTGTGTGATTATCTAAATTATATTTAATTAATGACTGTTTTGTGTGATTTTTCACAGAAACATAACATTGCCTATCACGTGTTTTAAAACGAAAATAAAGAATAGAGTTGTAATTGTATTGAGTTTTCAAATTTCTGAACATCTATTTGCATCAGATTATTTATGTTTAAACAAAGATTACAGGAATATTACCTAAACCATAACGTTTAATGTCCAACGCCGGCAATTAATGTAGAAGCTTAATACTGTACATCTGCCACACATTGTTAACGATTCACATACTATGTAGTTTACGTAATCTCAACGTCTGATACGTTACAACAGAACTTTTGTGGGATACCATAATTGTTTTGATCAAGCTAATCGAATAACGCGAAACTGCGAACTTAGGGATTAATTGCTAAAAGGTTTTTGCTTGCATTCAATTCAAAGATATATAATTAAAGACGCTATATAGTTGTAGAAAAATAAGCGATATCTGTCTTCAGTTTAGTACAGATAAAGATGTGTCGTAGTATTAGTCTTGTATCTTTATTTAATAAACTTGACCTACTCTTACTCGATCGTAGCATCTTTGTTCAATGTCATGATTTAAACATTTCGTTTCGATGGCTTTTGTTTGTAAATTGTTTTGTAAAATGTTGTTGGTGTGTTCCTTGGCTTATTCATTCCCCAAAAGAGGACCATATTACTTATTTTTAACATGGTTTAAAGTGATAGTGTCTACGATTTTGATTAAAAAAATGAAACTGTAATTTTAGTCTTATACTTCTTCTAAAAGGTTATAAAATTCAAATCTCTGGTTAAAAAGTAATATTAAAACTGTCTTTTTATGTAAAAATACAGTTTTGTAATCAAAATCAAATTTTGTCTGGTAGACAATAATTCCATCGGAAACCCGCCTACATTCACATCACCTTTGTTCGGCCGGTTTACCGCACATGCGTAGTTGCAGACTTGAATGTAAACAATGTCGCACGTGCAGCAAAATGCAAGAGGGAAAAAGATAAATTTGACCGATTCAGCAAGAAAGAGAAAAAGACAGGAAGTGCTTGCCAAATATCATTAAGGAAGGATAAATATTGGAAGTGAAATCAATCATTGGAATGAAATTAAGAGCGTTCTTCGAGTCGACAGTCATGCTGAAGTTGTCAAAATTGTTGTTAGATGGGTATGTGTGTAAAACGATTAAAATAACTGTAAATTACATATAGAATTGAAGAGATTTGTAATATATATATCGTTCAGCTACTTCTATCTGGAAGTGTCTCTTTTGATAAATGCGCTTTTCACAACACAATTCGTTCTGTTTACTGTAAAATAAATATCGGTATTTATGGGGTCTCCGAAGGGGAAAATTTTCCCACAATATGAATGAAATTTTTATTTTATCGTTTTCTGCAAGTTGAAATTAAATTATTTATTATCTGTTGTAGGTAATATATGTTACTGTCAGTTACAGAAATTAGTTATCAACGAAATATTTTATCTGTTTGTAAAATGTATGTGATTACCTCGTCATCCATATTTATGTGCACCGTCAATCAGCTAAATCGGCAAACTAGGACCCGATGCATAATTAATTAGTTGTTATGGAAAGACTAGCGATGTTTTTTAATGTTTATTTAATATTTATATGTTTAATTTTTAACATTTTAGCGTTTTTACCGACTAATTATGACATTATAAATCAATTTCAACAACTAAAACCGCTACTAAAAAATTTTCAAAATCGTAGACACTATCACTTTAAATAGAGTAGTACAAATGTTATAAAAAGGTTATAGCCTGTTTAGAGTCTCGAGACTTAAGAAACTTTCTGAGACGACGCCGAGGAAAATAGTAGGCATCAACGTGATAACATACTTGTCATCATTTGCCGGAATAAAGGTCTATAGTGTTTGTTTGCTTGTTTAAATGGTGTGTAACGCCGCTTTTAGCATCATTTGTCAGTTTTTATTGGGGGAAGAAGCCAGAGTACCCGGAGAAAATCCCGGATCTTCGGTAGGAAAAATGACAATCCTTGTCAATTAAAATTGAAATCGTGTAGTGGAACCTGCAACCTAAGTGTTTACAGACCGCGTTATTAATAGTAGACTAACTACCTTAACCACTTGGCCACTTAGTCCTTATAGTCCTTAATGATTTATTGTACGTAATGTTTCTAGAAATACGATCTATAAGGCACGATAATAAAAAAGTGTGCAAGTTTCATTTTTAACAAAACAAAAATAAAAATGTCATTATCGTGTTGTATTTATAGAATTCCTGCCTTTCGAAATGTAAAAAAACTCTAATGTGATTGGCGCTATTTATTGTTTGCCCAGTTAAATACGAAAAGAGTAAAAATACACATGCATTGTAAAATGATATCAGTGCATACCAAGACAGCACACAACACAGGCTTTTTTGTCATGATAACATTACCGCTTGATCTTACGTTTATGTCAACAAAGACATCAATTTTATAAAAAGATAACAAGACAGAATTATAGCAGTTTGACTTCCTTGTTTTATTTTATAATACATTTCTAACGATGCTTCAGATTGTCTTTATTATTGTGTCACAGTTTCAACTAGGACAACCATATAACAATGGTAAGTCACATTTGTTAAATTATAATACAACTATCCAAACTATTTATATGCTCGGTTTGAAAATTTGGAAGAAAAATGGCAAAAATGTCCTTTTTAACGCGTATTGTCATAAAAGGTAAGGAAATATTATTTATAGATATTAATATCAGATTTGTTATCAAACTGTGTAAGTTAGTGTAATAAAAAATGTTAACCTGCACGGACTTTATTTCTATACTGTTTAAAAGGCATTCTTAATGAATTTGTTTTAAACATATTTTCATCTCCACAAAACAATACTATGCAATCAATAATATGAAGTACGCAGTGTGTAAATATAGAATTTAAACAGGGATAATATGTCAAGGAAATGTACAAAGCTTTACGAATTATTCTTTTTCCTTTGGTGGTGATGATGTTTATACGTGTTGCTTAACATCACCGTGTAGTATTACAGATCTACTAAGGACGAGAGGAAGTTGAAAAACAATACATCAGAAAATAGATTGATTAATTTACCAAAAGCTTTGACTCCTATTTAAAAACCAATTTGGACAAAGAATGAAGACGTTGAGTAAGCCCTCTTACAACAAGATAAAAATTACAGCCTAAAAAATATTTAAACTGTCGTTATACTTTTGATTTGTCAATCTATTTATACACTTATTGATAATATTACGCCTTTTGCAAAGTGTATTTTCAGAATTATTGATAGCTAAAATGGATTTAAATAACATTTGCCTTGTGTTGATAGTATCATAAATCATTTGCGCGTCTATCATCTAGACTAATTCCAAATCTTTAAATAATCAATCGTGAATGTGTTATAATGCCATAAGTTTTCTTTAGCTGTAGAAAAAAAGACGCTCTGTTTAAACTGTTGTACCGTCCCATAAGCATAACTAAGCCATGCCGTATCCAAATTTATGAGTTTTTTCCAAATTTTATGGGTTTTAAATAATGCCGTCAATTCAGCTGAGCGCTGCTATGTTGTTATGTTGTTGTTCAATGAAGATAAATTGTGCTGTATATATCTCAATAGCCGAAATAATATACAAAATATGCGGCGAAAGATTAAGAAAGTATATAAATAATAAACATCAAATTAAATTAAGTAAAGACTGACAGACGCAACTTTCTATCTCATAGATTTTTACAAGAACAACCAAAGGACGACATAAAAATATAGAAATATCTTAAGGTGGTTGTGAGAAATATACTTGAAGTATACTGGAAAAAAGTCGGTATATATAAAAAAGAATCTCCATTCAAGATGTTGAATTGTTTAAATATTTAAAAGGGTTTTATTGTACGTATTATGCGTAAAGACAACAATGAAACCCACAAAAAATCACATCTAGTGTTGTTCTTACTTATCAGGATGCTTCAAAAGAGACAAAAGTATGAAACGTTGACTACAGACAAAGGAGGATTTTGATTTGTTTACCCATTTTACAAAAAAAACACATATAGACACCGCAACAAACTAGAAGGGTCAAACCTGCTCGACTTACTGACCTGTCCAGCACGTCCCTTAGGGGCGGATAGGGGAGGTTCAGTCATTAGAGGTTGTCAGATTATTATACAGAAAGCCTGACCGCGATGATAGTGAGTAACTTGTTTGGAGAGTGCCACGTTCCTTGTAGACGAAAAGAGTATAAACATTGTAGACGCTACAAAAGACAAAATTCTTAATCCTACACAATACTCCATTCCTCTCCTCCATAAATAAAGCTTATTAGTTACAATGTAGTTCCTAAGATTCATGCCTTCTCCGTTGCTTTACGACGTCCCGTGTAGACCAGAAATGTTAACTTGTAATAAGTTCAATTTACTGATTGTGTTATACCCGGTCATGTAAACGTTTCCAAAAAAACAAAGAATATCTAGTTCAACTACATGTAATTCTAATAATACTTAGTGACCTCCATACTTGAAAAAAACACCAACAAATACATGTCCTTTAAAAAACGGGATACAGTCAGGAGGTGTATAAAACGCAACATAAAATGCAATCAAATTTTAATTTTCGTTTTGTTAAAGATTTCCGCTCGTTTTAAACTGTTTGCAACAGTCGCTGGTGATAACATGCTGTTGTTTCATATTTTATCATCTTAATCCCGTTATTTTTTTTTATGTGTGTATACCCTCATACTGTTGTGTGAGATTACAGTTTTACTATATTTCAACGGGGTTGTTAGTAATTTCTGAACGTTATTTATATTGAAAATTGTTCATGCCTTGAAGACTGCTGCAATACTGCTTGCTGGACGTTAAACACCAATCAATCAATTTAACTGCGATTGCTAGTGTAGAAAATAAAAATTTCATTGTGATTTTCGTATTTTTTAAGATTCTAAGTTTTGATGGTATAAGCAAACGATTAAAAACAACATAGGTGGTCTGAAGATCATTATTATCTGAGTTTTAACTTATGTTTTCTTCGAGATTGAAAAAATATTGTTAATCGAATGCAACAGATGTCCGTTATGATTAACGTTTTTAAGTTGGCAAATTCCTTTTGTAAATAACATAGTTGTGATGGAAACTGGCAAAAAACAGCATTTAGTAAGGACGGAAAATTTAGCTCTTTGTAGCGTCCTAAATGAGCTTACTCTTTTTACAAATCTACAAAACTGGTCTTTGTCGTGCGTTGGGTGTGCCACTCTACAAGCACATCAACCTCTTTGAGCTGCAGTTATGCATTCCGTATAACAAGGGCAAGTTAAGGTTCTAATGTTGCAAAACTAATTAACTACTATTGAATTATTATAATGAAGAGTTAAAACAATTTATTGTCAATAAAAACGCTATAATGGTAAAGTATCATACAAATGTCTTTTTAAGATGTAATAATATTTTGTTGATGTAAATATTTATTTGTTATTCTTTTTAGGATTAGACTTGTTTTGATATTGCAACGTTTATCTTTTGTGTATGACTGTAAATTTGAAAGGAAAGCTGTGAAAAGTTCTTAAATTATTTAAAACTATATATAGTTTGAAAACACCGTATAAGACATGGTTAGAGCAAAACAAAAATGATTTGAAAATAATTTATGTCATTTTTTAATTCCACAATTCAATTAATGTTCGTTATGTAAACATTTATAATTTGCCTCTACTGGTGCACAATGCCTGTTTTATATGATATATTAGCTTCTCTTTACTTTTATATCTTAAAGACTGTTATGAACCATCAGATAAAGGCAAAAGTTACGAAGGGACAATGAATTTAACAGAAAAAGGTCATACATGTCAAAATTGGAACATAAACACACCTAACGTTGTTCAAGTTCATTTATACGAAAACCACAACTATTGCCGTAATCCAGATAATGCAGACAGACCTTGGTGCTATACAACAAATGGCGATAGATATGAATATTGTGATATCCCTGTTTGTGGTAGGTACTAAGTAACATATCATATATTTAAAAACGTTATATTATTACCTGGATTTAATTTTTCACATTTACGGACTAAACTAAGACTGCAAATGTTTTGTCGTCTTTCACTCACTGATGTTGACTGCGCAAGGCTGCGCAAATGTTTGAAAATGACTAAAACACTGTGACAGATGCTTATTTTAGCTGTGACACTCGTTTTGTGTCTGTTTCGGGTACATTTGTTCTGTCAGTCTATTTAATTGTTTACTTTTACAAAGTGGAAATGTGACTGTAACAATGATATTTGTTTTTTTCTGTCAGTAAAATAATGTTTTTACAACTAAAAATGTTCAGGAAACATTTGAAACTAATGGCTTTATACAATGTTCAATGACAATAGGATTGCAGTGTGTACTTATACAGTAGACTCATTCGGCAATACAATTTAAAGCCTCTATACTTGAATTTTTTTATATATGTTGTCGAAAGGCCTTTACCTATGGTTGCAAACAAATTCCTCCTCAAACAAAACATAAATATTGTCAATTAAAAGGATTTATTCCTCTCGCTTATTCAATTTTTTAAATTGAACAAAGTTATAACAGCATTATTTGAATACTTTAAATAATGTAAATGTAAATTAACGGACTTTACAACGTTAGTAGTATAGACGATGTAAAACGCTCTTTCAGATATTGTAATTACTGTGTCCCATTTTAAAGGAATGTGAAATGTGAGTAAGAAGTGCCCTTTTTGTTTTGTTTCTGCTAATTGTGTATGCCAGTAAGGTAATATTTTCGGAAACACCAAAAGTTGTGCAAGACTGTTTTGACTATTAAAGACATGGCCGAAAATGATAAGAACAACGTCAAGACTATTTGGACTTTCTAGATCGGTCAAGTATAGGACAGCAAAGGTCTTAAGAATTGTGGGTACTATGGTTCTACAGTTAAGAACATAAGTCTTAATTGTAGAGACTGGTACTTTGCAATTATGTATATGTTTAGATTTAATAAAATAGAAATTGGCATTTGTCCATCTCCATTTTAGTTTATACGTCCGATTTTTAGAACGTGCTTTCTTATCGGAACAAACAGTGTTGTTAATTCAATTTTTCAGCTGACGCCATAACTGCTTTTATATCAAATACGGTGTAGTTCAATAAAGTAAAAATCTGATTATTTTACTAAACTAATATGTGTGTAGCCGGAGTTACCTGGCCTTCGCTGTATATAATTAGTTCATACAACTTGTTAAGAATAAGCAAAGAATGGTATATGCGACATAAAAATTTGAACATTATTTGTTGCAATGAGGTTAACTGAAAATAGTGGTTAATTATAATATTCCTAAATTAAGGTTATTCCGTCAACTATTGACGCGTGGTCTGTCAACACTGAGATTGCGGGATCGAGTCTCAATGCGCTCGATTCTAATCGTAATTTACAAGGATTTCTAGTTTTCTTACCGAAGGTCGGAGGTTTTCTCCAAGTACTCCCGCTTCCTCCCCAAATAAAAACTGGACGCGATGATACAGCTAAAAAATTGCTCATAGTGGGGTTAAACAATTTTTATTCAATTCAAACACACATAATATTTCTAAATAACTTAGAGGATGTTTGCTCTATCTATGTATATATCCTTTTATTAGCCTTGGTAACCGTTTGTTTGTCGCGCAGTCTTAACCTGTCTTTATTAGTATGAAATATTGTCCGCTCTTTTCTTTTTCTGTTTGCCTTTTTTATGCATTCTTGAACGGTAACTTGCATGAATGTCGTTGCAGGCCGTAATTATCGTGTGCAATGTCTTAACTATTTTATTTTACGTATCTTTACTGTGGCCAGGTCTTTATAAGGTAAATTGGCTTACTTGATTCTGTTTTTAACTTCATCGTTCGTGGTGTGATCTCTTTAATCTATATTTTGATCATTCCAGATGGTATTAATCTTGCTGACTTTCGTTTGTTTCAGTGACTTTACTGCTTGTTCTATGTAAGCAATCATTATCGAATATTACAAAGCATAGTGATTTGTTCTTTCGCATTTGGTGCATACATATGCTCCAAAATCATAGCATGTGTTCATCGTCCCCACTCACTCCCCTGGTCGCGATTCCGCCATATTTAAAACATTGAAATTGAATGAAAACGTCCGAAAAGGAGTAACACAACCGAGAGAAACTGATGAGAATAAACTTAACTCTATTTATGGAAAGGATATGTTTACACTACACTGTAGCATTCTAAACGAGTTTTGATAATTTGTCATGTGGTCCAAAAATGAAATACGGATTAATCTCAACTTCTTAAAGTTTATATGGGACTATAAATTATATCTTAAATTGATGGTAAAGTGTTTGTTAGTGAATGCCTGAAATATGTCGGCAGAATTATTTCTTTTCTTGTTCCGAACAATTACCAGAAAACGTTTCTACTAATCAATTTAAATCTTGAGATTAGGTTATGGAGGGTCACTCAAATGTTTGTTATCAACTTTTAAAATTTTCAAGACGGAGGTCACTGAAAATAAAGTACATTTCAGGTCTAATAGAAATTTATACATTGACAAAGTTGACTATTCTACTCATTTTTACAGAGAAAATTGACGCTAAAGCAGCCTTTTTATAAAGGCGGCCGTTTAACCACACTCCCCCAAACAAGTCAACTTTGTTGATTGTCAACGAACAAATGTTTTTAAGCATTACTGTTCATAAGGGATTTTGGTCGACTTTTGTGTTGGCATCCCACTGACCTGATGTTGTACAAACAACTTTTAAAATTGTCAAAATGACCGCTGATAGAATTGAATATCCAAAACATATTTGCGGAGAAAAAATTAACGCCAAGGCTGACATTTTCTAAAGACCGCCATTTTACAACACTCTCTCAAAGTGTCAGCTAATCCAATTTCAACGAAATTTTGTGTTAACGTAGATTGTAGTTTCCTGAGTTGAATAATATACTATCCCAGGTAGTTTTGGGCTCCGTTGAAACATAGGTATCCCAACACAGTTATTACTTGTTACATTTTGTTTTTTGTCTTGAATAGTAAAATCCACAAAGTTCAGATCCTTTAAAGTTGCCTTTTTATTCAAAATACGAGAAGTGATGTCTACGTATGTCCACCTTGCAGGAATTGTAATATCAAAAGCCATGTTTCCAAATATGCGGATAAAAGTATTTTACAATAATTTGTGTTTAAAGATACAATATGAATGAAGTCTTATATCATATTATTTGACAGATTGCAGACAATCAACAAGTGATTTATCATACAGTGGAAAGACCCATATTACTAGAAATGGTCATGCATGTATATTTTGGAATACAGCAAAGTACTACAAAACTGAGGCACAAAACTACTGTAGAACGCCATCTGGCGATAAGGATAACAGCGGCGGTCCATGGTGTTATATAGGAACCACTAGTTGGGAAAGGTGCAATGTACCAGTATGTGCAAGTAAGGAAATTTCAAACAACAATAAGTATTGTAGCCTAAACGACCGCCGCTGACGAGATACTTATATGCGTCTCGTACATAGCTAGTTTTTTAAAGAACACAATTTTATATTCATACATGTACTGTACTCTAGGTACTGCAATATAAAAATTAATTTAATAATGTAATATTTCTCGTCATTGTTTAAACCTCAAGACGGGTCCTTTTATACCTTCTTACTCGTCACATTATTGCTTTAACAAGTTGTGTCCATGTGACCATTTGAATACATTGTTATATTTAGCATCGATATAGAAGTAATTTGTTAATTAACCACTGCTCTGATTTTGATATAATTTATGTGAGAATATATTACGTAACAAACCAGAATTTTCGGGTCATATAATTGCATTGTGTCAAATATTAAGTAAATAGAAAAGATAAAGATCCCGCTTTTTTACTTGAACAGACATATCTCCATATTTTTAGTTAAGTAATATTTTTTAAACAATTAGGGTTCTTACATCATTTCTTAACAGTCTTCATAAAAGGAAAGTGAAAAACAAAACTCACCTTGAATATTTTGCTGCACATACAAGTATATGTATATATTGTATACATGTTATACAAGAAAATGCTCATTTGAAGTGATACCACCTTCAACATTATTATTCATATTATAATTTATATTTTCAAATTTATACTGAAACGCCTATTTTTGTTTTACAATTATATATTCAATGGCGTTGTACAATAAATTATACATGTTGAAAACATAACAGAAAATTATATATTTAATTATAGGTAAGAGTATAGAATATTAGCATGCGCATGTAAAATAAGTTTCTAAAACACTGTCTTATACTGCAGTAACAATTTATGCATTACAAAAGATATAAAACGCCGATAGGATAAATAAAGAATATAGAATAAGATGCGCATTCTATTACATTAAAACAATGCATACAAATTCCTAAAATAGTATGTTTGCAGATATTAAGTGAATTAGATTGTATGATATATAATGGTTGTGCAGTCCGGAGCCTCGGTCCGACCGAGCAGAAACGTCCGTCACTGAATGACTTTCTCTGATTGAAAGAAACAACGTAATATGAGTCAATGTTGTCGGACGATCTTAGTCCATGTCGTGAAGGGTTATACTTTGTCAGCAGTTCTTTAAGATAGATTGGCGCTTTAACGACTGAACAGTTGTACATTATTGCCAACAGTTAAAATTTGATTTCTGCTTTTACATGCAGCCAATGTAGTTCATAAAGTGCAGTTTTGGAGCTTTCAAATTTGCCACGGTTGAGAACAAGTTTCGAACATATATTTTAAATTCTTTTCAGTTTGTTCAGTTAACTTTCTGCAATGCCGTATATTATACAGTTACCATAGTCCAAACCACATATTCCTTAAGAAATTTTTTTAGCGTCCTCTGTCAAATATTTACAAATACAGATTTTTTACATACTATTTAAGGTCAACATACACTTCTATGATTTAACGGACAAGTGGAAGAATTATTATATATATCATTAATAAATAGATTAGCGTCAATAGTGTTATTATTTGTTTCAAAAGAATAGTTTATCGTAAGTTCATACAAATTATATTCCTTGTACAACCCAGGTGCAGCTTGTCCAGATATATCTAAGAATCACCTCTTATCTAAAGATAAAAAGATCGTTTATAAATACGGAGAAATAGTCATTATCGATTCTTGTGAACCCGGATATCAATTTACAGAACAAAATATAAAAACACCTATCAATTTAGAATGTCAACTGTCAGGTCAATGGAATCACTCGTTGCCTAATTGTGAAGGTACGTATAGTCTCTAAGGTAAATTACTTAATACAGATTTATAGTTTCCAGTGTACCATTTTTTTTGTTTGATCTTAGTATTTGTTTCTCTATATCCGATAAATATCTGCCTGACCTGCTGCTTTGATCTCGCGAGAAAGCAATTACACATACACAGGCAGTGTCATTTAACTGATTTGATCAGGACATTATGTCCTTAAATTGCATTTTCTACTAAGTTAATATAAACTATATCAGTTATTATAACAGTAACACGGCTTTGTGGCACGAGGTACGAGGTATGAAAAATCTCTAATTGTGACTACTAAATTATTGTTTCACAAACTGGCAATTCGAATAGTTTATTTGTTAGCAAAACCCACGCATTTTGCATAGATAGAATCTGTACTTGACAAAACATAACCAACTTATTTTTATATAATACTCATGTAGATTGCAGAAGATCAACAAATGATTTATCGTACAGTGGAAATATCGACACCACAAGGAATGGTAACATTTGCATGTTTTGGAATACAGGAATAAACTACAAAAGTGAGACATTAAACTACTGTAGGACACCAATGGGAGATGGGAATAATGATGGAGGTCCTTGGTGTTATATAGAGGGTGGTAGTTGGGAGAGGTGCAATGTACCCATTTGTAGAGGTAGGCAATGTATTCATATGTGAATGTCGTCGATATATGATGGCAAAAATGACTTATATGCAGGAAATTTCAAAATACAGTCGAACTTCAGTAGCTGGAACTAGGACCGCTATTACAACGGGATTTCTTGAACACCTATAAAAGAACGGAACTTTTTCCCTATATAATCAATGTTAACATTGCTACCATTTCTCGCGCACCCATTTCTAGAAAACTCTAACTAAATTAGCAGTACCAATAGTGAAAATCCATGCGTACCTCAAACTAAATGATTGACGGCGTGGATGATTAATGGTCGTATAAAGGTTTGAAGATCGAAGCCATACCTGTAAAATGCCAAGTTATTCTTTAGTGATATAATCCCTAATAATTAATTTGTCACCAATTTGTTTTAATCTACGCCTTTGTCAGCAAATTTGTGGAAATAGGTTTTGATTACTTAAAATGTGTGCTAATAAATTGCTATCAAACCCCAATCGAGGCCTTTGACACAATTACATAATGCAATAATACTTATCAATTATTGGGCATAAAAATTTTACCAGAAAAGTTACAGTTACATTTTTATTTAAAGAAAACATAAATACGTACCTAAGACTAAATTTATATATTAAAATGCAATAAAGAAGCACAATTTTATTAATCCAATGTGACATGAAACTGAAATATGTAAACTGATATCGATTCCGGTTCGCTCGTGAACAATTTCCCGACATCTCAAGCCCCGGTTTCTCGAACTCATGATTTCTCGAACAATTTATGTCGACCCCTTCGAGTCATCGAAGTTCAACTGTACCATAAAAGAAAGTTCCTGTAATATACAGAAGTTGTCAATATCGAGTTCGCGATTGATGCTATCATTGAATTGGTTTGTTTGTTTGAATGGTGTTTTAACGCCACTTTCAGCAATTTTTTAGCTATTACATGGCGTCCAGTTTTTATTTGGGGGAGGAAGCCAGAGTTAACGGAGAGAACCCCCGACCTGCGGTAGGAAAACTGGCAATCCTTGTCAATTAAGATGTGAGTCGAGTACACCCTGCCTGCAGTGAGAATCGAACCCGCAATCTCAGTGTTGACAGACCACGTGATCAATAGTAAACGAACTACCTTGACCACTCGGCCACCGAGGCCCCTTCATCGAATTGGTAAATGTTTCCTAAATTGGTTGTTGGACACCTAAACAATCAACGTTTGTTTTGACATTCACATTTCGTATATCTTTGCAAAACAAACTTTTGCAATGATAATTGTTCATGTTTTAAAAGCAATATACTAGATGATGTATATTTGTGTTTCAAATGAGACTATACTATACGGTAGGGTCTTGTGTCGTTACCAAGATAATAGACAGGAGGAGTTTGTGAATATTCTCTATTACGCCTTTTTTGAAAGACTTTGCTTCAATATATCTCGGTGGTAGTTTCGTAATTAATTTTATCCATGTATTGAATTGATTTATCTATTCGCTCGTTCTTATGTAATTGCTGTGACATAGGAATAACCATTAGTAAACACTTATATTAATTAGTTAGATGGATAATGCCGAGTGAGCTGCATTTTAACTTTTAACTATATATGAACATTCAGGAAATGTATTACACGTAGCAAACAATAAATTAAATAGGGACACAGAAAAGGAATTGCACTTTAGAAGAATAGAGAGCTAGGATTGGCCAATCGGATTTTACGTGCAAGAAACGGACCTGAAACTCTCGTTCGTTATCTCCAATTGCAGTCTTTAACCAAACTTTTTTTATTACAATCTGACAACCTCCCAACAAAAGGGAATTATGTATCCGCTACCTGTAGACACTTTTAGCATCTCTGTAGGACGATTTTTGGGAGCAGCTAGTGTCAATAAACCTTGTATAACAAAAGCTGTCTTTAGGATTCACTGAATACAACTGTCACTGAACATCAACGTCGCATCATGCTGATTTATATATTGTTATTGACAGTAAAAAAGGCAAACAATCTCATAATATTTGTTCCAATGTCATATTGTACAAATCGGAAAATCTTAACTGAATAGTTATTTTTTTAATGAATTAAAGAGAATATAATTAAACAGTAAACGCTTATATAGTTAGCGCATGACTTTTATCAGATTTAAATAAAGTGCAATCAAATGTTACAAAACTTACTTTGCCATATGTTCGTTTTGTCTGATCAAAACTCAGTAGCACACAAACGAAAAATACTTAAAGACCAAAAATACGGATTTGCAAAACTTTTATTCCAAAAATTTAAAAACTACGAAAAGGTCATTTACACCGTGCAAAAACCTTAGAATTTAACAACATTTTCAAAATTTTATTACGGTAAACTTAGACAAAAATGATATTCTTATTTTGACAATTTGGCTGGTGGTACCTTGTGCGACTTACAGTCCGCAGCAGCAGAGGCTATCGACCCAGTGGTTGCACATACAACGTCATCAAAGATACCAAGGTTCTAATATTTATCAAGCGTACATTGTCTAATTCAGACTCATAAATGGCAAAAAACCAAACGTATTGGAAGACCAACAAGTGAACATGTTCAATAGCTTTCTTTAACCAACTTACAAAAGTTATACCAAATGTGGTTAAGCCATTCACAGTGCGAAACAAAACCTTAAGAAAAATTTGATAAGTACATTAAGTCAACTAAAATGTCATCTAATTATTAATAATATGTATGCCACCTCCAAAGTGTGACATCTAAGCTCTTGGCACATTCCCATATGACCAGTCAAACATCAGAAGCAATCATCTTTAAAGGTTTCATCTTTAAATCCAAGGGCTATAAAACTACTGAGCTAGACGTGCGCTTCACATAGTACAAATTAAAGAAAGAACAAGCAAAATCATATTAAGCAATCAGCGTTCTTTTTCATTTAGACATTCTTGCACTTAAATTGCAATTAAATTTGAATTTTAAGCAATTTATGCAACGTTTATTAAGAACTACCTTAGTTTATGAACGTTTTTGTATCCAAAATAATGATGGACTAACATTTCATAAAGAAGATCTGTGGAATACATTAGTTGGTTTTCCTATTCCTATTATTATGTTTGTGACATTGTTATGAAACTCATCAATTCGAATTTTAGCATGAAGACACTTTATTTATTCACTGAACGAATAGAGTCATCAGTTTGAGTCTTATGATAACATGGACGCCAATAACATCAACATAGCTTCAGTCGTTCTATGATTTAAATCTCCTGATTAGCCATGTTAACAACAAAGCTGTTTTCGTCACTGACTAAATATAGACCAAAGTACATAGAAACTTTTTATCGCTGTTTAACAAGTGCTAATCATTTACCGCCCGGCGCCTTCTCGAGGAAATAAATTGAAGACTTCGACATTCTTTGAGGAATAGTTGGAATATTTGGATGATATAAGATATAGTCCCAATGAAATTGTTATAGTCGGCGATTTCAACCTACATTTAGATGAATAATCTGATACAGATGGTCGCACATTTATTGAGACACTAAGTGACCGCGGATTAAAACAGCATGTAAAAGGTGCAACCCATATTCGTGGGCACACTCTCGATCTAGGTATAACCAGAGATTACAGTCCAATCGTATTAGGTACACCGATAGTCGCAGACACTTGTATAATTAAACACAAAGATTTGGCATCGCTAGATCACTTAACAAGAATAGACCAGGAAAACAACAAAAGACACTGAAAATACGTAACATCAACAATATTGATATTGAAAGCTTCACATCAGACGTAACTGATAATCGTATTGTTAACAGCTATGACTTACAGCTCGATTCATTGGTAGATTCTTACAATTCTGGTCTCAAGTCACTACAAGATGATCATTCTCCATTACAAACAAAACTTATAACTATGCGACAAAACACTCAATGGTACTGTGAGGAACTTCGTAAATCTAAAGTTTAACATAGGGAAGCTGAAAGCACTATCCGTAAAACAAAACTCGATGTTCAAAGGGAGATTTTAAAAAAATTCTTGCACAAGATCAGCAAACTTCTTAGGCAAAGCACAATAGACTATTACTCAAACAAAGTCCCGGACATCGGCAGTGATCATCAAATACTGTTCCGGTTGACAAATGGACTTTTTGGCAACAGCAACGATACCCCGTCACCAAAACATAAAAGTGAGTTTGAACTCTCAAACCGGCTCGGAATGTTGTTCATAGACAAAATTGAAAGTATCAGAAGCGGCTTAGCTTTAGCGAGCGAGGCTATTATTAACATCGATCCTCTTCGAGCAGATATACGATTTGATGGAGTTTCACTTACTAATTTCCGTCCTGTGTCCATCGACGAAGTAAAGAAAATCATTTTTAAGGCACCATGTAAATCTTGTGAACTAGATACGATTCCAACGACATTGTTGAAAACATGCGTGGACAGTATTTCTGAAACCATTACAACTATTGCTAACATGTCATAATAAACATCTGAAGTGCCAACATCATTTAAAGAAGCAATAGTTCGACCTTTATTGAAGAAACCAGGGCTGGATAATTAAATATTGAAAAACTACCGCCCAGTGTCTAATCCATCCTTTTTGTCCAAAATTCTGGAAAAAGTGGTCGAGAGTCAACTTGAAAATCACCTAGTTTCAAACAAACTTCACGATCCTTCTCAATCTGCATATCGAACTGTGCATTCTACTGTAACTGCGTTAATGCGAGTACACCATGAGATAACATGCGCGCTTAACAAAAACAGCTGTGCCTTTTTTTAAGCTAGACCTTTCAGCGGCTTTTGATGTGATTGACCATGTTATTCTTCAACAAAAGTTGCAAGTTTTAATTGGAATTTCTGGGAATGCGTTGAAATGGTTACTTTCTTACCTTGAAGGAAGGATTCAATGTATTGCCGTGGGCTCTGTCATCTTCGGTGTGGTGTGCTACAGGGTTCCGTGCTTGGGCCTAAGAAATACTGCATCTTCTCAAAGCCAATTGCCGAAATTTGTAGACGACATAACATGTCCATCAATGTTATGCTGATGATACTCAGATGTATTGGTTTTCGGACCACTTGATGATTGGTTGGATATTTCGAAACGGTTGGAGAATTGTTTATCTGATATTATATGACATCAAACATGTTAAAACTGAACTAATGCTGTTTGCACCAAAACATCGTGGTAAAGACCTAAAAAACTGTAATTTAGTCATTAAGGGAAACATTTTTACCAGTCCCGAGTGTATTAAAAATCTCGGAGTTCTTTTTGTCAAAATACTTTCGATGAACCAACAAATCCGCTCAGTTGCAAGGTCGTGCTATCACCAAATTCGTAATATAGGCCGAATACGTTCGTACATATCTGAAAATGCCTGTTAAACTTTAGTTAACTCTCTAGTGGTTTATAGACTAGACTATGGCTACGCATTGCTCTATGGTATTCCTGGGTGTGTTATACAGAGGTTGCAGAGAGTCCAAAACACGGTTCCTAGATTGGTTACCAGGTGTAGAAAAAATGACCACATCTCACCAGTATTAGAATTATTGCATAGGCTGCCGATACACTACAGAGTGCAATATAAACTCTTGCGTTATGTTTTCAAATCCTTAAGATAGGAATCG
Source organism: Limnoperna fortunei (assembly GCA_944474755.1). NCBI lineage: Eukaryota > Metazoa > Mollusca > Bivalvia > Mytilida > Modiolidae > Limnoperna > Limnoperna fortunei. The sequence goes on from OX104111.1 coordinate 7,683,356, forward strand.
CCAGCTTATTTTTATGAACTCGTAACCATGTACAAGCCATCACGCACATTAAGATCAGAAAACAATTTGATAACACCACATGTAAGAACGAAGAATCGATAAAGCGGCGGCCACCCTATAGAATGACTTGCCTTGAAACTGCACAGTCTGTGAATATTTTCAAAAAGAAACTGAAAACACAGTTATTTAGACAAGCGTTTTTATAAACTCCTGTGATATTAAAAATTGATGCCAAAAGACGTTTTTTGTGTTTTATCAATGTATTTTTATCAATTAAAAATCCATGAAATGATTTTTAAATGCATATTATTTTTACTTTAAATTATCTATATTACATTTCCATGTCCTATGAAGTTGTTTTTATGCTTTTTATTTTCTTATAGGTTAATAAATAGTACCATGTTCAATTGGATACCACATTTATATATTTTTTTTCTGATAAATATTTTTATAATAATTTATTTCTATTTTTCATTTTTACTTTTCCCCATTTCTTTTATCTATTTTAAATTTTCTATTTAACTTGATGGTTATAATTTTTAAATTGATCTTTCACATTTCATTTCTATCTTTGAAATTTTACATAACATTCCCCACTTTTTAATGTGTGTGTACATATTTGTAGATAAATTTATATATATATTTTAGTAGTCTTGTGTGTAATTTATTATTGATTATGCCACTTGTGTCTTTTTATATCTATTTACTTTTTTATGGTTATGATGTACAGCGCTTTGAGAAATAATATATTTGATTTAGCGCTTTATAAAAATTGTAATAATAATAATAATAATAATAATAATAATAATAATAATAATAATAATATTCATGAGGTTAAATTTTAACGAACATCGTTATGATTAACTCGACTAGAGTATTAATAACGACATGTATTTGTTGAGTCTATGTTACTCATTTCTGGTTGTATTGTTGTTGTTTTTGTTTCCTCTTAATACCGGGTATGTCTCGCTGAGTAAATGGTAGTGTTTCCTATTCCTAGATTTGACTTTTCCCTAGACATGACAATGAGTAACTCGACGGGTGTCTAATTAGAGGCTTACTCGTCTGGAGCACCTGAGTGCACCCATGGTTTTATTGGGTTCGGGTTACTCTCTGTGTTTTTTTATGATTTTTGTGTTGCGTTTGTCTATATTCGGATTGTCCCTTGACATTTGGCTCTTGTTGTTCGGTCGGGTTTTTGTTATTTGTCTTAGCAAGGTTGGTAACAAACAACAAAGAACAGCAAACAAAATAGGTAGAAACTGATCAAAGGACATGATGCGTTAATGGTCTTTTGTTGCACAGTGATTTTGCACATGTTTTACCAATATTCTGCTAATATATATTTTTTAATTCTGCTGAATTTAACTTTATTACTGACGTAACAATAGGCAGAAAGCATCGATTTAGGCAAGACTGATTGATAACATGTCAAGACTAGTCGAGATAGAGCCAAGACTTATTTAGCATTGTCATGCTGATTCGGGCTGCTTTAGAACATGACAAGACTAGTCCAGAATAAATCGTGATTTGTTCATGGTTTTTTTAATACCAAATAAGAGTCTTCGTACTGATCACACTTTTCTTAGTCAAGCCAATACAGAAGTTAAGTAAAAATAACATAGACTCAACCTAGTAGAGTAGAATTCAACACCAAAGTAACATTTTAACACTTTTTAGTGTTGCATTGAATAAATTAAAACTACGATCTATTTTCCATTAAATTCATGATATTTTATTATGTCTTACTTCATTCAATACGTATTGCTCACATTCATTTTGCATATCATTACAACCACATGTAATGAATAAATAAATAAGTTCAATGTACTTTACAGGTGCAACATGTCCTGATATATCAAATCACCTTGTGTCCAGAGATAAAAAGACCACTTACAGATATGGAGAAATAGCGATTGTTTCTTGTGAATCTGGTTATCAATTAACAGGACAGAATGCACAAATGCCGGTTGTTTTAGCATGTGACCATACAGGACAATGGAATTCTTCGATGCCTACTTGTGAAGGTATAAATTATTTCTACCAACCGTGTACACAACAAAACAACATATGTTATAGTCTTTCGTCCTTATATAATATTATAAATATTAACTGTAAAATGTTTAAACTGCATGATGCGAAAAGTAGTTTGTGTATTTGATATTAAAATTTACATTTAAGTAAAATACCAATTCTGTTCTGTTTTTTTACGTTTGTATGCACAATCATATGTTTAAGAGAAAAATGCAGATTTTTGGTTTAACGCATATACCGTTCCTATTACGTTTTAACTTAAACATACATGTGTTTAAGGATCTTTTTTTAGAAATTAGTGTTTTAATAAACCGCACGCATGCATGACATGTTTCGTATGATTGGACGTTTTTTTGTGATGGAACATTTCAAACTACAGTTTCCGATTCATTAAATTAAATCAATTACTTTTAATTTCTAACGATTAAAATCCCAGTGTAAATATTTTCCAAGTTCTTTTCGGAACGAAATATTTTAAGGAAATCCTGACCGGTACATTTATGTGTAAATACATTTTACAGTGTTCTTGTTTTAAATTGCAGATTTGGTATAATTTTAAATTCATGTAATAAATTAGATATTTTTTAATGGATGTAGTTGAAAACAATTTGCGAAATGCAGTGGATGCATAATGTTTCGTAAACCTGGTTCTGTATACAATGCTCACTTACGTAAACCTCAATACAGATTTTAAAATGTAGCCTACTTATTGTCATCGTCATAAACCAATACAAATAGTGTTTTTTATAGTACATGTAATTACGTCAGCATTAAAAAGAATTAAATAACTTTAATACACAGGTGTACCTTGCCCAGATTTATCAGGTAATTATCTGGTAATAAGAGATCAAAAGACTATTTATAGATATGGAGAAGTAGCCATTGTTTCTTGTGAACGAGGTTATAAATTAACAGGACAATATGCACACGAACAGGTCAATCTAGTTTGCCAACAGTCTGGACAATGGAATTCCTCGAAGCCTACTTGTGAAGGTACGAATGATTTTTACCCACACATTACACATCAATACGGATGACTTATATTGTGTTCTCACCTTGAATCCAGGGCCCATAAAGGTTTTGTACCAATACACGACTTTTATTTTTTTTTAAAAGATCACAGTATTGTTTGACAAAATGTAATTCATTATTTAAATGATGAATTAAAAAAAAAATTGTATAATATCAAACAAATTGCAAAACATATCTACACTTCCAAAAGAAATACACAACGATAGAATTCACCAGGACGCGCAAAATATTGCGCCATTGTTAGCCCCAGAAATTCACAGGTGAGGGGTTACAAATGCTAAGTATTACTATTATCCATAATTAGGAATACTTCCCCCGCAGGGCATCGCTGACATTATTTCAACACACACCATATTGTTAATATGACGTCAAATCAATTAAATTATTTTCAAAACCAGATCGTCTGTCTTTAATTTACTACTTTATGCAAATTATATCCATAGAAAAAAAACTTAAACATACTTAATCGCAGACTTCAAAGAACAGAAATAAAACTGATCGACTACAAACTATGTTGATGATGCAAGCTAAAGATGATGACAATGAATAATTGGTTTCTACTGCCGTCTAAGTGAGACTTCCTGCGTCTTAAAGAAGAAGTTCCACAATGTTTCTCAGATTTATTCTTCGTGCCAAAAATAAAATTATATCCTATGAATGTGGTTATAGTGTGTCGATCGTCTGTTTCACAATGGTATTCGAGTAAACTAAAGTGTTTAGGTGTTTAAAATGACAAGTAGTTTTACTATTGGATATTGAGATTTACAAAGTCATGCAATCACGTAAGGTACAATACCCGTTTCTAAAGTTGTTTAAGACAAACGATTGATATTTTAAGGTAATTACGTTTCTACCGTGGATTATACGTTTTAGGTTAAACATATAGGGTTTTACGCATATTTTGTGTCATAATAATTTTAAACAATGCATGGCACGCTTATTATTTTTAGTATGAATAGGGATTTCTTTGGAATGGGACATTTAAACACAAAAGTTTCCTTCGTTTTAATCAGTTAAATTTCGATTTCAGAAAATGATGAAACAAAATAATTTTATAAATTTTCGTTTTGTTTTCTATCAAACAAACAAAACTACATTAAAAAAATAATAAAGTATTTACAAATGAAGGTAATGGCAAATAAAGAACACCAATGAAACTCAAAAAGATAATGTTTACGTACTAAAACCTCCGCAAATACTATAAAATGTAGCACATTCATCATCAGCGTCGTCATATACCCTTATAATCTTGTTTTTGGTAAAGAAATACAATTGACAACTAAAAATAAATAAAACAATTTTTCAAAACACAGGTGTACCTTGCCCAGATTTATCAGGGGATAATCTGGTTATAAGAGATCAAAAGCGCATTTACAGGTATGGAGAAGAAGCCAGTGTTTCCTGTGAATCTGGTTATCAATTAACAGGATCCCATACACAAGCCAATCTAGTTTGTCAACAGTCAGGACAATGGAATGCTTCGATTCCTTCATGTGAAGGTATTAATTTATGGTTTCTAATAACAGATTACATGAATGACACATTTCAAAGGCATAAGTAGTGAACAGAATGATTTAATATATACATTAAACAGTAATTTAATATGTATTGATTATCGCATATATTTAGGAACTAACATAATATACTTAAGACTTTTTTGTTACATTTGTTTGCTCTTTAAGATAAGAGATACATGAATCTAATTCATTGAAGACATATACATGGCCTACCGGCGAAGGAGAGGTTAAATAGGAAATATAGGAGTTTTAACACACTATGTTATTGTAGAAATTTAACGCAATGATGGAAGTTTCCCTAAAAAATACAGTTAATAATTCCTTAAAGTAAATCGATCTTCTTTTCTTCATATCGATAATCCCACAGGTCTACATGATTTCTAAACTTATACATTTAACACCTCAAATATGTTGTAAAAGTATTTAGCATTTTGAAAATATCTTTTTCATTTCGCATATTATTATACAAAGAGTTGTTTTTAACTTTTTTTATGTATTTCTAGTAATGATTTTATCAATTTTAAAACATTATAATTATACATAACACACATATAAAGCTGTAGGATGCATCAATGTTACAAAAATTCATCATATGATAGCAGTAAATACAACCAGACGTTACCGATACCAAAATCTTATTTATATATCTTGTCAATCTGTTACACATCAAATGGCTCTGGAGTAATAAATTGCAGGAAAGAGCGTAAAGCCCCTTCGTACCATTTTGTGAAGTTTGTTAACCACATTATGATATACATTTCTGCATAAATGTATTTATATCGTCTACTTTCTTTGGTTGTTATTTTTCATAAGTGCATTTCTGCATTTAGAATTTAAACTAGCTTTGCATGTCTAAATACTGTAAAAAAAGAATTTATCAGACAATTCATAGTTACAATGATAAATTAATGTGTTTTTTATTTCCACGTTATACCAGACATATTTCTCAATTGTCAAAATAGGTTTGCTAAATACAGCGATATTAAAGCACGTCAATCGGTGGCTTTCCTTGCTAGCTACTAATGAATGGAACGATTGTTGTAAGCACGTTTCTTAATTTATACAAAAATACGCTTTATGAGATATGGTCGTTGCAGACCTCAAGTTTAAATGTATTTATTAAGTTCGATCATTCAATACTGCGCATTACAAATAAAACGACAACAGACTTACGAACATGCAAACTGAATGCGCATTTCAAGGTATCTTATTAATGCACTTAAACCAAAGATATTAGAATCACAAATAGAAAAAAAGCGTGCATATCCTTATCTTTACACATTATGTCACGATTAGCTACTGCTATATTCATCTTGGCAATAGATAAACCAAAACAACTAAAAAAAACAGCAATTTGAGGGCGGTAAACTGAAGTAATGATAATATCAATAAATTGATCAATATTTCATCTGAGGACGGAGATGTAATACTGGGTAGTTGATACCTTCTGGAATTGAGATACAACCTGCATTTACTAAGTGGTTGCAAATGATATCATAATTGACTACAGAAATACAGAAAACGTGCTTTTGTCTAATAAAGTAACTCTCACTGTAAATACCAGTAATTGTAATGATAAGGGTTTTTATAATCAAAATGCATACTATGACGAAAATCCGTACTCCAGTATATTTATTGTCGGATAGTTTGATTGTTGAATGAAGGTAATAATACAATACAGAACACCAAGGAAACTGTCAAAAAGACAAAACACAAATAAAAATTCAGGAAACCGGCACTCTTGATAACCAGCAACCAAAAATATAGCAACTACAGCAATGGACCCGACTTGGTGAAGGCATTGCAAAAGAAATGGTGGGTTTAATAAGATTTTATGGAATGCCAAAAATATTGATCCTAAAATGTATTTAAATCTAAAGGTGACACTCATTCATAACGTTTGAAGATTTATTCTTTGTTTGTTTGATAACGTATTGATGTTTCTTAAACATTATCCATTCTAAAAACTAACGTTTATATAACGACCACTTATTTTAATCTTTTTAGCAGTTACACGTAATAGTGCGTGGTATATTAGTGCCCGCCTTATTCAATATTTTCAATAATATGCTCATTTACTGTGTCAATATTATCATGATTCTTTTCAGAGCAGTAAAAAATAACCTATATCCAATTCCATGTAGTATAGCGGCAACTGTGGGTTTATTACATAGTACGGAACGTATTATGTTACGAGAGATGGATGTGTTAAAATATATCCGTATATTTTATATATGCTTAAAAATAGATATTTATTTCAAAGAAATGTCTTAGAATCAATACATTCAATAAACATTTTTTCCAGAGGTACCCTGTCCAGAAATTAATCTTACGGAGCACTTTATAGCTCCTACAAGAATAAGTGGATACATTTATAAAGAAACAGTTATATTTTCCTGCATAGATGGGTTTGAAATAAACGGTGAAACAACTCTTGGTTGTACGGCTTCTGGACATTGGAACACTAGCCAACCAACATGTCGGCGTAAGTTGTACTGTTATCTATGACAATACGCATTCTCATAACTCATAACATTCGTTCACTTCCCGTGTGTAAAAAGCGAGCATAATGTAACAACTACGGGTCAAGCTGGTATCGGTAAAATACCTATAATAAACTCGAGTTTTGAATAAAAATGGTTTGATTTTTCTTATCTAGTTTTTCAAGACATATTTTAATACCTCACGTGCTGAACAGTTCACTTCATATATATAAGGGACTTTGAATGAAGGTTATAACAAACTAAAAACGCGAAAGAAATTGTAAAAGACTGAAAGATCGATTTCGTTAAGACCTCTGTATGTTTTTTACACTTTTGGGTCTTCTGCAGAATTGTATGTTGTTGACATTCATAATCTTATAGCAATTTATAGGATCTTACATTGGGGCGAATGTATTATTGCATTTCTTCAATCCAGATATTTATTTTTTTTAAATTGCCTAATTTAACTTTCGAGATTAGAGAAATCTGACAATCTAAGAGAATTAATGTAGGATTCTGTTCCTCCAATTCTAAAACGTAGTGAATTTTCAACATGAAATACAAATTTCCCCATATTTAATGGTCATGACTTTAAACTTTTAATTATATGTAATAAATTCATAAAGGAATTTGTTGCACATTTTGTGATTGGATCCGTCCATTTAAAGTCGTTGCTGCTAAAAACAGGCAGACACGGATTGTGTGTGAGGTTTTTCAGTAGTGACGATTTGTGTGTATGTATAGTAATTTGTATGCTCATATTGTAACACTTTGTAGCTAAAATCGCATTCCCCCTTTTATGCTCATCGTTCTATACATTCCTGGAGTTAAAGCGTACAACACATCTGTTAGATGTTGTGTTAATTCTATTTTTGTGCAGATTGGTATATTAAATCTAAAGCATGACGATCTGATAAGGTCTTCAAATACCAGTTTCAGTCCTTTTCCGTCTGACGTTGTATGAAAAAGACTGTAACAACGTATTTAAATGACGTTGTGTCAGACATTTTGCTGTCACATTCGTTTTTGCGTCTGCCATGGACACTATTTGCCTGTCACTGTCTTTATTAATTGCTAACTCGGTCCAAACTCGACTTCTTAAATAATTTCGTTGCGTCATTTAATAAATGATTTAATGTATTTTTAATACTGGTCACTTACATGTTATATTTTATTTTAATTGATTTGTTCTATCGTTAAACAAGCTCAGGGTTTTATTAATTTGCACATAACTATTAAACATTTTGACATAACATTCTAGTGGCACAGGTTTTTACGTATCGAATATATTTCGTCTATTTAACATTTTTCTTTTATTTGACCTTTTTAATGTATTGTATGCAGCGAAGACGACGTTGCATTTGTCAGAAAATTAATAGAACAGAGAATGAGAATTTAACCTTTTGTACCGGCTACAACGAGCTTGCATTAATCGACACACACAAAAGAATCTTTAGGGTACACGGAGCGTGGCATCATTCAAACATAAACATACTACCCACTTTTGTCTGTAGCCCAGCCTTCCGTATGATGACCTTAACGACAACACGTCTCTTAAGCGCCAAATAAGGAAATTTAATTTTATTAAATGCCACCACAAAACAATATTAAAAGTACCAAACTGTTTCAAATACACGATAAAGAAAGCATCTATCAAATGCCATATAATACATTTAAGAAATAGGCAAGTTTTTTTGTTACATGTTTTCCTGCAATAGTTTAGATAAATGGTACTTGTATAATGCATATCAATGTTAGAAACGATGTTAACATTTTATCGCAGATTTGCAATACGCAATGAAAGCAATGGGAATGCTTATAATATTTTCTAAAAACCACTTCCTTAGTTTTTACGACATGTGTATGTGATGATTTGATATAAATAGGTTTTAACTATATAATATTATAATTTTTCTTGGAAAACAATTTTTTATGTGTGTTGTAGTTTTTTTTTGAACGACTTTTTTGTATCGGAATAAAATTTTAACGTTTAAATGAACTTACAAACTAAAAATTACTACTGTAAAACATGTGGCCACATTTGCGTTTTTTTCTGTGAATACCAAGTTTCTTCCAGGAGAAATACAATGTGTTTATCATTTCAAGTAAAATTAAATTCTTATATTTAACACGGCTTTAGAAGCTTTAATTTTCTTTTATCTTTGATCACATTTAATTTAAGACCTCTGGGTCGGTGCATCTCCTCGGTGGCTTTTAGTGCCCAAGGGTATCAGCAACCCGGTAGACTCATCAGACAATCACCAGTGTAATGATGTTATACATGTTTGGTGAAGGCAACTACTATATATGCATATTTTACAGCTGTGCCTAATTCCATTGCAATTGAGGCGGGAACAGTAGCTGGTGGTGTTGCTGGTGTGATTGTCATAGTGCTATTGGCTGCTGCAATCGTCGTGTTTCTAAAACGGCGGTATTATTATTGTGTTTATTTTTCATTTATGTTAAATTTATTCAAGATGTGTGGGGTAAAATATAATTTTTCATGGAGAACTTAAGTGACTAATGGTTTAATATTTTCAGTCGTCGTTAACAAAAATGTGGTTTTCATAGACTTATAGGATTATAAAAGAAATTGTTATTGATTGATCAGGCTAGATTTAATAAGTGTTCTAAAACTTACACGAGTATATAAAATAAAATGGCATTAAATTATACGCATGTTTAATGTTAAGAATACCATTACACGAGTGATAATAGTTATACATGAAATGAAAAAATATTCAAAATTAAAATTTAGAGTTTTGTATACGGGTGTGTTCTTAATGTTACTTTTTAAAACAATCATGCATTCTGTAAGAAACCGTTACATCATCAATATTTTAGATACGTATCTAGTATTCTGATCGCAAAACAAAATTGTTAGAAAATATTTTTACAGACAAAATGCACATCAGTCAAGTACAAAATATGAAGAAGCAGTGAAAGAAAAAGAAATTGTTACTGTATCACTAGAATCAACATCAAACAATACCTACGCTTATGTCGACACAGAAGGTAGATATATTATTGTCAACTTATTGATTAATTTGTGCTTTTCTTACTCTCGTTCACGACTTCACGCCGGTTTAAAACATTGGTAATTTTAAAGGAGCCACATGAAAAGCAGGACATGCTGACATTTCCTGCTAGGTGTAGATTATTGGTATAATTTTCTATCAGACAAACTAAAAATTAATGTATCATTTAGAGTTTATCTACATATCTTTAACTGTTTAAACAGTCTAAGAAAGATCTTCGTTTGTTTATTATGGTACAGGTAGTAAAATGGGTGGGAAGAATATGCAAACGAAGAAAAAAAAACAAAAGAAAAAAACGTCAGTTAGCCAAGATGCAACACATTCTCCTATCTCTGAAGAAATCTTAACACCAATTCTCCATAAGGATCAAAGGATTTCCATATAGGGTGAGACATGACATGTCTCAGATTTTGCTTATTTTCATTTTATAAGTTGAAATTGACCATTGGATCACAAAATAATGATTGTTTGTAATGATTTGACTTCGGTTGCCATGGTAACTGTGGCAGCCATTTTGGGCCTATTAAAATACAGTGAAAAAGGCGATATTCAAATCCCAATTTTTCAGGGAAAAATCAATTCATATTCAATAGAATTTTTTTATTTGCTTAATTAAATATCTAATTGACAATATTCAAAACAGTTACAACACTTTCAATATATGTGTGGTCAGAATGAGACTATTGAACATGTCAAGAAATAGGACACTATTCTCTTTAATTTTTGGTTAAAATTATTACCATTTTTGCCACTTTTCTGACTCCATTTTCAGAAAATGCACCCATCACAAATACTCATCGTGAATATAATTACATAGATTGATGATTAATATTAAAAAAAATTAAAATCTCAATGGGGTAAGAAAAAATGGATGCCGTCACAAAGCCGACAATTTTTGACAATATTCTTTAACACTGTTTAAACAAAGAAATAATTGACAAAAATCAAGATAGCTGTGTTGAATGGGTTTACGTTAGCCACAAGTAATACAAAACAGTAGCAAACATCAACATCTTATCTCAAATGTCTGTATCAAGTTAATACAACAAAATTCAGAAGCGATAAATCCCTGATCTATGATTTGTTTGCCCTAGAGACTAACGTAAAAAGACCTACTGGTATTAACCAACAATTGTATAGCAAGTAGTGATCCCAACATTTTGTGTTTGTTGTTGTGATTTCGAGTTTTCTCTTAGTGATTACCTTTTATTTCATACGCGGATCTTGCTTTGCTAACGTGTACCTTTTAGCTATTGTTAGCATCAAAACAGAACTAAGTGGTCATATAGTCAAGGTTTTTATTAATTACCTATTGACCACCGGCGTGTTAAAACATATGTTGGGAGTTTGAGTTTAATCAAGACAAGGTGCGCTGGACACAGGTCTATCCAGTTTTTGTACCAAATGTCGGTGTTCTTACCAGTTATTCCGGCTGTCTCCACTAAAAAACTGGTCGGCGTCAAATATCTAAACAACTTGTAAAAATGTAAAGTCTCATTTAAACAAAGAACCAAGGCACAATAATACCAAAAAGGTAACAGTGACATCAAAAAGTATTAGCTGAATTGTGTAGGGAATATTCCGAGGCAGTACTTAGATGATTTGGATTCGTTTTTTGTGTAGATTAATCGATCTTCAAAAACATTTATTGAACCTCTACAGTAGCTGTCCTCTATTTACATATTTATAAATAATATGTATGGTGCGAGATATTTACAAGATGCTAAGACACATTCATCGAAACAAAATTACACGTAATGATCGGTAAACGCTTGCTGTTTGCATTGACGAAATTCGTTTTCAGTGGCATAATTCAGACGCAAAGACATGTTTAACAAGACTTCTATTAGATAATGATAAGATAATACCACACTGAAAATATTTTAGCTAATATTATTTGGATAACAAAAGCAACTTTAAGAATGAATGTATAATCTGAAAAATATATAGCACCTGTGTGCACCTGTGTGCACCCATGGTTTTTAGTAGGTTCGGGTTACTCTCTTTCTGTGTTTTATGTTTTTGGTTTTTGTGTTGTGTTTGTCTGTATCCGGGTATGTAACTGTACCTTGGCTTTTGGCTAATGTTGTTAGTTCGGTTTTCTTTGCTATATTCTTTGTAATAGACGTAATTGACTTGGAACGTCATATAACAATTTCTTTTTTAAAATAATATGAAAGTGATACATCAATCATACGTTCATTTTTAATATTTGAGACACTGGTCTATTAACATCTTGGCGAGCACACTGGGGAGTTTAATGACCCCACTGTCCCTGCCTTTTGACATATCGTGAAATTCATTGGCAAAGGCTGATTCTTAATTATGAGTATTGTTTTTAATGTCAAAAGACGTCAATGGGTCTGCATATGAAAAAGACAATGTTTATTACAACGAAAATGATACAGACAGAGATGGATATTATGCATTTACATCAGATTCACAAATACAAAATAATGCTATCAAGATACAAGATTTCTACGATTATGTTGAAAAGGGAAGGATTAAAGAAGGGAAAATAGAAAAAGAATTTTCAGTAAGTATTATACCCCTTGTAGATAAATGTAACCGTGTAGAAACAGACTCTATAAATTACTAATATTGCTATACAGTAACGTTTAGCCCAGAAATTAAACGTTAAGTCTTCGTATCAAAACTTGGAAAAGGTATTACATGGGTAGTACAGTTTTGATGTGAATCACTATCATTTTCCATTTGAATATATTATTTACATTTATGACACAACCCTGAAATGGGTGCATTATAATATTATAATTGATTGCTAAATTTAATGTTTTAATACAGTATGACGACATGTTATATTAAGTACTGTAGATTTGATGATATAAATGATGATTTGACATAAGCATTGTAGTGACTCCACAAGAACGGTATGATTTTTAATTTTTAACAATCAGGAACTTGTTTCTAATAGAATCTTTTAAATGTGTTCTATACTAAGCACTTTTTATGATACTTTAGTATGAATATTTCAAATTTCAATTGTTTTACACTTTATTGTTGACCAAGATTATATTATTCTCTCACAAATGACCGATTTAGGGTTGAAATAACGGAGTTCAGATGAGTTCACACACGCGCATTCATTTTTATTAGTTGTGTTACCCCCAAAAAAACAACTACAAGAAGAGCGTTGCGATGGTAACATAACAAAAGTTCGTGTTTTCATGCGTTCTGATTGGAGATAAAACGTTTGCAGCAGCAACAATTAGTCTACTCTTTTTCGAAATATACAAAAGACGTCTTAATCCTACACGAACCTTGGCACTCTTCACTAACGTCATTTACTACGGTCCGCAGCAAAGGTTTCCGTGTTATGATATCCCAACCTCCCACCCGAAGGACCCCATATATCTGCAACCGGTGGACGCGCTGGGCAACGCTGTGGGTCGAACACTGCTTACCTTCCCAGTATGTTCCCAGCCGCTTGATTAAACATAATTACATGTAAAAGTAAATGGCAAGTATCAAAGCTAAATAAAAACCCAGCATTGTCGCATTTAATAAACATATTCATTTTAAATGGAAGAAAACATTTTTTAAACATAATATAACCAAATAGTTATCCATCAGTAGCGCTTGAAACAGAATGGTATTGGGTGTCATTAATATATATTAGAAGTTGAAATTAAGTATTAAAGCTCTAAACAGGATATCGAATTCATCTATTCATATCTTGCATTATGGAGACAAACCTTTATTTGAAAACAAGAAAAAAGAATCAAATATACCGAGAAGTATTCAGGAAACGCTAAATGCTGGACAAACAAAACCATGGTTAAACAAAAGAAGGTTTACAAAAAGCCAAGAAAGAAAATACACAAACACACAAACAAACACAGACATAAAATAATTGGTAACAAGAATCCTACTGGAAACCATTGGCTAGGCAAGGTGCTTTGGAAGGGTAATTATCTCCTGCGTCATGCGTTTCACTCGTTGTAGCACTCGGGTTTAAATACAAAAATTAGTAATATCAAAGAGTAGTAAAAATCTACTAAGAAAAAGGGATGGTGTATATCATAAACGGTACAAACCAATGGTCATTTGTAACACAGATATTCTTTATTGGTTGACTAAGTCATAATTTAAAACGTTAACATTTCAAATGATGACTTCAGTCTAGCCCTTGCAAGTAAACGAAGTACACTACTTTCAAAAGTATCAAAATATGTTCGACGTCAAGATATAAATCAAGTAAATTAAATTAGAGAAATTAAAACTGCTTGTGTAAATTTTAGTTTTATGCTGTGTCGGATATAGGAAAGGTAAAAAATATAGGGTGCAGTGCAGTTCTTTGCATTAAAATGCAATCAACAGGTGATCCTGTCTTCCTTTTTCAAACTTAATGTGACATTGTATATCCAATTTAATCGGTAATGTAGTACACGTTTCCAGTTTTTGTACTGCATTTACACATATATGGCAATATAAATGTTACATGCCACGCTTTTCTGTGAAGATGCGATCCTCTACAGACACAGGTTAGTAATTTAATTCATGAAATGTAACTGAACCATATAACATTACCACATTGTACATTTGAAAGTAACCTACTAAAACGAGTCATTTATTTATGGAAATGTGAAATTAAATAAAAACGAAACATTATTTATCTGCATTGACAGAAGTCTTACAAGAAATGCAGCTTCTGATTAGTGTAAAATTAAATCCGACTAGAAATTCTTTAAATGCAGTTTAATACAACTCCAGGTTGCGACGAAAACCACTATATAAAGACTTCATCAGTTCTGTGATAGCATTTACATCTTCCGAGATATGATGTTATTTTGTATATATTTTATAGAAATTAAAAAGTGGTCTCCAAAAACCTACAACAGAAGCATTGAAGCATGGAAACAAGTTGAAAAACAAATACAAAGACCTGTATGCTTGTAATCCGATTAGAAATTCTTTAAATGCAGTTTAATACAACTCCAGGTTTCGAAGAAAACAACTATATAAAGGCATTAGTTGCATGGTTTTGTTCTCAGACTTCATCAGTTCTGTGATAGCATTTACATCTTCCGAGATATGATGTTATTTTGTATATATTTTATAGAAATTAAAAAGTGGTCTCCAAAAACCTACAACAGAAGCATTGAAGCATGGAAACAAGTTGAAAAACAAATACAAAGACTTGTATGCTTGTAAGTATTCATTAACGTTATATTCAAACCTCTTATCGACATTATATGTAAACTTATGTTCAATAGATGAAAGAACATGTTATTATTAAATACATAATGTCTCGAGGAATGAAAAGAAAATGTATTTGTCTGGTTAATAAAAAGCTCTTAACTCGAGCATCAATAAAAGATACGCAGATTAGGTTAACAAAGTTCAATTTTAAAAGTGTTTATAAAAGCGCAAATAAAATGTATAGATTGTGTTAAAACATCATTGCAAACTTTCATGTTCTACATTACGTAAAATATTTGTTTGGAGGTCCTTTTTTCAGACTTGAATATATTTTAGTACATTTATGTCTTGCAGATGATGAATCGAGGGTTATATTAGACAAGCTCTCCGGATCAGATAATTCTGATTATATAAACGCATCATTTGTTAGTGTAAGTAAATATCATTGAATGTATTGTTTGTGTGAGATTTTACATCATTTGAGCAATTAGTTTAGCCAATTCGTGTCGTGTTTAGTTTAGTAAAGCAAAATTGGCTAGCCTAATAAACATCTCTTTTGGAAAAATGAATTATTCTTGTCAATTTGGGTTGACATCGAGTACTCCTTTCATGTTATCTTGATGGGTAAAAAGTATGGATGTCATTGGTAATGCTTGCTTCTGATTAACTGAAACTCGAAGATCCTCATTACATTGTTATTTGGTACAAATAATGTCTGTCAGGTCACGCAAACAATTCTCATTGGTTCTTAATATTATGAAAGCATGTCCGCCATTGACAATTATAAATCCGTCTTATTTTGTAAAACTCACCTTTTTTGAAACGACAGTATGGTTATTTGATTGCAGGGACCAGTTCATGTCAGACAATACATTGCATCCCAAGGTATGTGTTTTACATGCATTTGTTGCTAAATTGCATATTTTTCATGTCAAAGGACAATTTAAAATAGTAAGCGTAAAGCATAATGGTTTAAAGACAAAACGGTCAACAAGTGGTCATATGTTAACTAGTAAAACTGTAATATTTGACTTTTTATATTACAATATACAAGCAGATATAGTACTTTTATGAAATAATAATTGTATTGATACTGTAGATGAAACTGATGCTAATGAAACGTAGATTCTAGAAAAAGATTATTTGGACAATTTGATTTTACACCATTAAATATTGTTAAACTGACTAACAGAGATACTTGTCAAATGATATATGTAGGTCCAGGTGAAAACACAGTTAATGATTTCTGGAGAATGGTGTGGCAGTATGATTGTGGTAAAATTGTTATGCTTACCAATGTTTTTGAAGATGGTAGGGTAAGGCCACAAAAGATTTTTTAAAGTAATCTTTATAGACTACAGTGCGGTCCAATCTGTAAAAACAAATGTAAACGGAACATGCTGCGTCTTTCTTAAACAATCAAGATATCGAACGCACAGTTGTGACGTTATTTTCAATTCTACATACACAAAACATCTAGACAAGCGTATTGGCTGGGGAGGGATAAAAATTTAAATCTGATTCAATAAATTTGAAAATCCCTTTGTACAATGACATTATAATCGGAACTGACCGGTAATCGAAAGAGGTTGATTGCCACAGGAAAAAAAATTGTTTGATATCTTGAGAAAATTTTGATATAATTTTATCTTATTAGCGTCCTCCTGCAATTGAAAATTACAATGCGACGCTTTGATTGTGTTTTTTTGTTTGATTGGTTTTAAATCATCTGTTTGCGTCCAGTTTAAATTGTAAAAAATATAATCCTGCAAGGTTGTCATGTCAATTAGGAGTCCTTGTCATTTATGGTTCGAGTCAAACATACACTGCCAGCAGTAAGACCTGAATATGCATCATTAGTCAATCAACAAGTTATTTAAATAATTTAAATTTATTATTCGTGTAAACGATGATGTTGCTGCAAAAATGAAAAAGTTATTGTTTTATTTATATATATAACAAATTTTATTAACAATTTTAGCAAAAATGTACTCAGTACTGGCCAGAACCAGACAAGAAAAAAGTAAATTTTGGAACAATTGTCGTTGTATTACTGAATGAAGATATAAACTCAGATTTTACTGTGCGAACATTGGAGATGCATAAGGTATGTATTTTAATAGTAAAATCTTGGTGCATTCTTCTACTGTGACCGTATCTTTAATGTTGAGTTGACATTTAGCTTTGTTGAAGCTTTCTAGTCTGCAAAAACCTTTCAACAAAGGTACTTTTGAGATGTGAGGAAAACTTACCTGGACATTTAAAATGTGAATTTAAAACTATAAATAATTAATTTAAACAGACACAGTTTTGTACCTTTATAAATATCAATAGTAGCCATCTGGAAACGACATAATAAATCGATGTGCAATTTGATTACTTCTGTTAACCTAAATTTATTTTCTTCGGCAAACAAAACCACATCTTCAAAATTGTTTTAATTACATTGCATTCGTCCCCTTTATTTTTGTTGAAATATAACCAGGTCGAAAACTCACGCGTTTGCTTAGGTATTGGAATTTTTTACAGTAAAGGAAATCGAAGATACTGAGGTTTAATCAAGAAATTAAAAAAGGTCAGTCGAAACCATGGTTAAACAAAACAAACCGAACAGTGGAGCAATACAAAACCCACTAGAACCAGAGGTAAATTTAGGTGTTCTAGAACGCCAAGCAACTCCTGCTCCACGCTTGGCACCACTCGTTGTATCAATCTGGTTAAATTCCCGCTTATAAATTATATTAAGAGAAAGTCGTAATCCAAAAACAAAAGGTCAAGGTGTTACAACAAACGGAGCACAGTAATTGCCATTTATAGCATAAATATTTCGTAAAGGCCCAGTAATTCATGATAGCGACCCTCAATGTAATCAAAATCATGACTTCAATATTACCATTCTGGTTATGTAGCTTTAGTTTTAAGTCGGGCTCTGAAGTATTTGAAATATTGTTAGATGAATGTTTCATGTGCAGCCGCTGCTTGAATGTTCTCACACCAAAATGTAAATGTACAAGAGGGTAATAAAAATAGGTCTTTGAAGACGTAAGTTTTGGTTCGTATCCGACGTTTGTGGTCAATTTCTAAATGAAGGTCAAATTATGAGGCTGACGTTCTTGTTTATGCGGTTTACATTATTTTAAATTTAAAGGGCAAAATGCTATTAACATAGTCCCAGAATTTTCGAATATTCAATGAAACACTTAATAGCTGTAGAAACCCTTTAGGTTGTCGGATCGGAATACAAAACACAAACTTGTAAAGGAAAAATCAGTAAACATTGTGTCCAGGTTTGCTTTCAGTTAGCTTAGTGGTTTAAGAGAAGAAGCATTTTAAAACTTTTTCCCATGGGGTTCTATGTTAAACTAAGTCATTTGATAGCGGCCATTTTAAGTTACGAAATTAGCATTAAAGTATACACTTTATAAAATACCATCTGGTAAAAATTGGTTAATTAAAAAAAACATTTTTATCTTACACGTGATTATATGTTAAATTAAGTCCTGCGGTGGCGCTCAATTTAAGTTTGAAATTGACATTAAAAAAATAACATGTTTTAGGACCATCCAATATAAACTGGTGATAATTGGTTAACTGGTTTGAGAAAAGATGCCGTTTTATATTTTCGGTGGCGGTCATTAATTTTTCAAAATTAAAAACACAAACGTTGCTTAAGACTATCAAATACGTTTGATACGTCAAATGGCCAAGTGGGTTTGAGATATGTCATCAATTAAAATGTCAAGCATTTTTTTATATTAGTAACTTTTTGTGAGGATAATAGTGTCCTTAGTAAAGAAAAAATATTCATTTCAAAACGACTAGAACGTTATGATATATCATTCTTTCAATTTAATCCAAAAATTTCAAAAGAACTCTAGAATGCGCTTGAGAGACCGTTTGTTCAGTATTTTGTGTTGTTACATGTTTTAGTCTTAAAAACTAAAAAGGACGTTGGATAACTGTAAACGGTTAATATTAAAAAGACAAGACCTACAAAGTATATTCACTGAAATTGTAAACGACTCTGTTATTCATGTGGACTACTGTCTTTTATATGTAAACTATCTAAGAGATAGATATAAACTGTCAACATAAAATGTGTAACTAGCAAGACAAGGTTTTCAAAAACGTCGATCATCTGAAGTAGTCATTTGAATCCTTATCAGCTTTGCTGCATTTTTGTCGTTTTGGCTTTTGTTGAGATTAATCTACTACTACTTCAGATAACTAAAATCGTAAATCGACTCCTATCGCCTTTTTATAGGAATAGGAAACATTACCTATGATTCTAAGCGTGTAAGTATATTGTCAATTATATTTTAAAGTGAGAGCAACCTTTAGGTCAGCCAGACAGGATATACTGATAAACTAACATCATTGTAATAGATTCATTCCATATAGCAACAAATAAAAATGAAACCTTAAAAAAGTCAAACATATTAAATTATAGGCAATAACAAAAGGCTTATTAAATTAAGTATCCTCTACGTAATAATATATTGTCTAAATTCCTATGAAGCCGGTGTTTGTAAAAATAAAGCATTTTATAGAATTTTGAAGAATTAGCAAACTACAAGCCAAATGCTAGCACACTTAAGGGGATGCAGAGCGCTTTCACTGAAAATAATTTGTCAATGCATTTTCTTTAAATTCGCCATAAAATTAGTTTTTTATACAAGTGATCATAATTCAAAATAACAAATGGGGGTTTCAGAGCTTATTTAGGAAAGCTTTTAAAATATATTACACAGAGAAGATAGTAAAAAAGCACTAAAATAAAAGATTAAAAACAATTCTGTCCAACGATATTTTCTGCAGTTTTGATATAATGTCAAGCAGTTAGTATACATTTTAGTGATGGAAAGAAAAATAGAAATCTCTGAGTTAAAGTTTCGTACATGTATATCTTGTGGATTGGACGTTTGCTTAACGTCCATCCAGCAAAAGTTTTATAAAAGGAACTCCCTTATATATCACCTCGTGCGCGCTGTACATTTCTGTATGTCATTAACGCTCTCAGTGGTAATGTACTAAGCTAAAAGGTGTTCAAATAATGCTATCGCTTACCATCATTTTGTATTGAATAGAATTGAACCAGTATATTGCATATATTTAGGTAGGAACTTGAACCAGTATATTGCATATATTTAGGTAGGAACTAATTGACACAGTAGCTATTGTTTTGTGCCTTTGCAGTTTTTGAGAAATAAATCTAGCAAGTAATAATTACTAAATATATTCGCTTAATTATATGAACAGTTATCACCAATTTGTGTCGGTACCCAGTAGAAGGGCTACTTTTATGCGGTAACTTTATATGCCCAAAACTTGACATTTTGTGTACATATATTACAATAATGTAGCTATTACATGAGGAGGGGGCTTCGGAGGCTGGGTGGGTAAGGTAGTTCTTCTACTATAGATCACTTGGCCTGTCACTGAGATTGCGGGTTCGAGCCTCATTGCGGGAAGGTTGTGCTCGACTCTAATCTTATTTGACAAGGATTGCAAGTTTTCCTACTGAAAGTCTGGGGTTTTCTCTAAGTACTTCGGCTTCCTCCTCCAATAAAAACTGGACGCCATGATATAGCTGATAAATTGTTGAAAGTGGCGTTCAACAATATTTAAACAAACAAACATCTTTTAAATAAGCAAAGTAAAGATATTTACATAGATAAAAGGTAATATATCATTGGTAACATGCCGATAGCATAATTATGAATTCATATAATGTTTAATGACTTTTGGCAAATAAAATATATAATTTAGTGTTTAAGACAACTGCTTTTCAACTACACACTGTCCTAGTTTACATTTACCTTCAATTAAAATTGTTACTACATGTAACGTGATTTTTATACTGCGAGACATTAATTCTTTTTTAAATTTCATTATTTAAAACGTTACCTATTATACCCCAAAAAGCACGGTACAATTCTAAAGAAATACCATCTAACCCTGGTTATTTATTCAATTTCATTGTCCGAATCCTGCTTGTTAGGTTCTTTAATACATTTTTTTCGCTATTCATTTTTTCTCGAGTGCTAAGACGTACGAATTTTTTTTCTCGTGTAGCTTAACCCATTGCTCCCGTGATCTAAGATGCGCCCCTTTAGCTTTATTTTCGTATTTAATCTCTAACCGTTGTTCGATATTAATACTATCATATAGAGTTTTATTTTCAATTGTGAGCACGTTTCTGTTCTATTTCTATTCTTCTGCGAGGTTTCTCGTTTCTACTTTTGTAAATATTGATTCAATTTTACAATATGATATTGTCTGATCCCTGATTTCGATTTTCAAACTATCCCTAATGAGGCAGACATCTTCTCCGTTACAATGTATTTGTTGCCATTCTATACGTAAAAATGTCATTAATCAACGCTTGTTATTCAATTTCTTGTAATACAAAGACAAAAGCCATTTTCCGTTGCGCCAAAACCAATTCGTACTGTCAAAAAACACGCATGTGTTTCTTGCATAAATCAAATTGAAATCTTAATATTTTTACCCATTCTTAAAATCTATATCTATTTTCTGTATTCTTTATACCATAAACATGCAGTCCCAAAATTATTCGTTTTACCCATGGTTAATGTGTTGCTATATATACATTGTACCTACCATTATTGTGTACTGTTACTAAGTAATCTTTTCTACAAAAAGTTAAAACAGCAACATAATACATCGCATATACAAACAACATAAAAAATATATAATTATTAAACATAAAATAGACTTGTACATGTATTTAAATAAATAAAGACTCATTTTGTAAAATGACACTGTATACGAATTTTAATTTCTAAGACCTGCTAGACAATGCGATAGTATGGCGAAAGAAAAACATTACAAACAACACATAAACCAGGTTAAATCATAATGTATTCTCTAGTTTGGAGCAAGTCTTAATGCGGTTTTACTTAACTGGTTAATTTATTCACGCGTAACAAAATATAATGTGCGTGTATGTGTGTAGGGGTGTGTCTTTAACTATACTGGTTACTGTGTTATGTATTCGATTATCCAGGAAAATGTGGCCAAGAGAGTGATTCAATTTCACTTCACAGACTGGCCAGACACACATGTACCTAAGTACGCATCATCACTGGTTCATTTTAGACACAAGGTGGCTACCACACAGATAAAAACGACTGGTCCCATGATAGTCCACTGTAGGTAAGATAAATATGTCTTGTTATTCAAACATTATTCGAATGGTATTATTTTATGCAACCCACAGAATGTTTTTTACATAAAAGTTGAAAGTTAAGTAAATGCAACGCAGGAATTCAAATTATGAAAAAAGTCCTTAAAATTCATATTGCAATCCTTATCCAATCATTTTTGTTTCTTCCAAATTCGAAATTTATGAAAACGTAGAATAGTTCTACGATTGTCGTTGACAAAGTCATAGTTAGGTATGAAAGTAAACGAATTACCCAACTTAAATTCCCTCTATATTATCAGATTTAGCAAATACGTCGCAGCAAATATTTAGAATACATGTACTAAAAATATTTATGTGACATAGTCTTTATTATGTATGTAGTGATTTTTCTATCAAAAACCAAAAAAGAGGTTTTATCAACCATGACGTCTTAAGTGTTTGCAGTTTTTATCAACTCTTAGCCCTAGAAAATCAGCAAGGGATTAATATAAATACGTCGTAAGGTACTCCTGCAGCTTATTAACACTATTGTTGTTTAATCTGTCTCGGGGCAAGGTGCAATTGACTGCAACTATAAAGAATAACACTTTGTTTCTGGCAACGATTAGTGATCTCATTTCGTAGTTATCAACACACCTAATTTTCTAAAATGATTTTGCTACACTTAGAACACTAATTAATTAAAAACAAGGTTTATTATTTACAAATTGATTTATTAAATGCTTTCGAACTGAGCAGCGAGGTTTATTTGAGCTAACTATAGGTAGGGTAGCAAGGTAGCAAAACATTATAATACATTATAATAGAAAAGACCAATGGGCAGACAATTGTGATTTTGCACATGAAAAATAGATTTATTTGTATGCGTTAATAGAATTATTATTTATGTAATTGTAATCTACAAACGGTCACTATATCACATAAACGAACCTTACTAAAAGAATTATATATATTTTAGCGCTGGTGTAGGACGGACAGGAACATTCATTGGCTTAGATTACCTTGTCGATCAGGCTAAAGGCCTCGGCTATGTAAATGTCTTCGCATGCGTCGAGGGTCTTAGAAATCAACGAGTAAATATGGTGCAAACTGAGGTAACGCTTGATTATATATACTTTTACCTGCAATGATGTAAAACAATGTATAGTGATACTGGTATGCAAACCGATAGTGGTCAAAAGATTTTACCCAATGCATTTATTTAAAATATATTAATGCCTTTTATAGTCATTTACTGTATAATGCATATTTAACTTGTTACAGCGTCAGTATGTATTTCTGCATGAAGCTATTTTGGAAGCCCTAATGTGTCCAAATTCCGGAATACCAACCAGGGATTTTCTTGAATTCTACAAAGATCGTATGCTGTTTGATGATAAACAAAATAAACACAACATTGAAATTGAATTCGAGGTAATTTATTATTTCAGACGCTAATAATGTGTTTAATCTGATTTTTAAATACCCTTAAATAACGCATTAAATGCATTGACAAATACATATAGAATCTATGCGTTTCTATATTGATTAATGTGTACCTAAATTTACTATACAATCATCCCGGTCTTAAACTAAATGTATATATACATTGTTACCCCAATTGCAGCTTATGAACAAAATATCTTCAACTCATGAAGAGGAGGTATTTAAAAGGGGCAAATCGTCAGAAAACAAAAAGAAGAATAGATGCAGTAATATAATTCCAGGTAAATATCCACTAGCTGCACATCACAAAACTGTGATAGCTAAAATTTACTTGGCATTATTATATCACAATTGTAAAGTATCAGTCACAATTGTATAAGTTATATATCTGAATAAGCCATGATATAAAAACAAACATTCTACACAACATATTTAGTCACTTCGAAATATGTTTTGTCACCTAAAATCACGATTCGTTTGGCATGTTGTTAGTAAACCAGTTTTAGATCATTTGTAGACATAAATCAACATGATCAGAACACGTTGCATAAGTGTTGTTTAGGCTAGGTTATATGTTAAGCTGCTGAACTTTTATCGTCTGTAATTTGAACTGCATAGAAATATAGAAAATAACTATAAGGTATAAATTCGCAGTATCACACTGATGTTTACAAAGCAAGATTGTTTACATAAACGATAAACCAGAGGATAAGTTGTACAATATTCAATTTATCACGTGTGTTAATTCAAAATGTCTTCCATGTGTTTTTATTATAAACCTTTATGCTTTTTTCTTGGTATTAAATGTGCACAGCTGGGTCTGAAATGCCAATTTTGTCCACTGTAGTTGATGGTCACAACGAATACATTAATGCCGTGTTCCTACCGGTAAGATATATTATTTATTAACCAGATGCTTAAAATCAATGTGAGACTGTCCATAAAATCTGGAGCTAGTGGAAAGCCTAATACAGAAAAAACGAGGGCCAATACGGCAAAAGAGGCCCAATACAGGAAAAACAGGCTTAATATGAAAAAAACAGGGAAAATACAAGAACATCACTTACGGCAATTTATACATAAATATTCCTTTTTCAAAGCAAACACTTTCGTTTTCATCACGTAAATGTATGATTTTGAACTTCGCCAGATGGATTTAACTTGCATACATGAAATTAAACCTTCCAGATAACATTGATGTCAAAGTCTACGTACATTGTAGCATTGCTCTTTCAAGAGGGATAATTTATACATTTCAAGATAAACTTATAGATACTGTTAGAGCGGCATTTTTAAGGAAAATATTACTATTTCATGCTGAGTTTTTTTCATATTGAAGTTTTATTATGTCTAAGGGAAGCCGCATTGGATCGTGTTATGTCCTCGGGAAGCGATATTGGGCCTCGGATTACCGTAATAACCCTCGGAGTAGCATTGGGATAATACAGCTTCCTTTGGACATAATACAGGCTAAATAAAAAAAACAGCCATGTAATAACACTACATTATTGCATTGCAAGTTGTACATAAAACATTATGTATTGTTAATTGTGTTCAAAACTTCTACACGCACCAGATAAATCATTGCTAAAAGGTCTCATTATTGTATTCGTATAGATTATTTCAAATGTTTTTTTTGTTAACTTAAACCATGTAAAACAGCTCCGCAACAAAACACATGGGGAAAGTTTATTCATATCTATTACAGTTACGCTAGGTGCACGTTTAGATAAATATGTATCATTACTTTCGTATAGCGCAAAGAGTTACAGCACGTACTTATGGTTAACTGTTACTGTTGGACCATATATACAATAAGTACCTACAAAACAGCTCCATCTAGTGTTAGGTGAAATTGCTAGCAAGAAAATCTTATTTGTTGTTTAATATACACTTTATATAGTAGCCACCGTAATATGATTTGTTTGTAGGATCAAACACAAATTTATGTTTATTACATGTATCAGTCAGTATAAATATGTACATATTTGTTAACACAGGGTCACAGTAACAAGAAGGCATTTATTATCACTCAAATGCCCCTTGAGTCAACTATAATAGATCTGTGGAGACTGATTTTAGACTATGAAATTAAAACCATAGTTATGCTGAACCAAGGCAATCAGGCAGAGGTTAGTACAGTGTTTCGACAATTCTAATAGTTGTAAATATAGACAATGGGATGCCTAAATCAAGTGTTGCTTTATAAATTCATTACACATTCTAAGGGAAATTCTGTTTTGAAATCTCAATAAGAGGTAAGATGACGCCATCATATAGCTTGGAACATCAAACCTTAAAATGTTCTATTGTTGCTTGAAATTTTCATATTCATCAATACAAATAGAAATAGGTAAGTTAATTAAAGCATTTCAATAAACACATGAACACATCTATTTATATTGTTTCCTATTATTTTTAAGGAGATGCTATATTGGCCCGAGACAAAAGCTCCTGTACATTTTGGACCATTTCGTATCGAACAAACATCAAAAGAAAATGCAGAACTGTTTACCTGTTTGTCTCTGTTGATGCAATACAAAAGTAAGGTAACTAATATGTATATAGAGGAAGGTCAAGGAAAAATGTGTGTTTTCTAATGATACAGTTGTCAGAAATTTGAAAGCTTTCC
Organism: Limnoperna fortunei; assembly: GCA_944474755.1. Taxonomy (NCBI): domain Eukaryota; kingdom Metazoa; phylum Mollusca; class Bivalvia; order Mytilida; family Modiolidae; genus Limnoperna; species Limnoperna fortunei. The sequence continues at coordinate 7,709,851 of OX104111.1, forward strand.
CTCCAGTTTCACATTAAGCATCAGTTATTCCTTTAACACTAAAATAATGTTCAGTAAAAAAAATCAGTCGCAATGTAATTACCTAATTTGTTCTTCCAGAAACCAAGACAATTACAATTATATCAGTCCAAATTTTGGGATGACGATAATGTTGTACCAAAGTGCCCGACTGACGTATTTGCATTCATGAATGTAATTGAAAATTCACATAATGGTAATGGAGGCGGACCAATTCTAGTTCATTGCCTGTAAGTGTTAACAATCGCCATACCAGCCAAGTAGTTAATATGTTTTTAGTACAAGAATATGGATAAAAACCTTTTCTTAATTTAGGTCTGTATCACTTGTTTCACTTGTTAACATTCAGTTTAGCATTTTAGTGAATCTGTATAAAACATACGTATATCATTTCAGCTTAACATTATAACACCTATTATATATTTATTTTATAATGACCATTATAGTGTAAATGACATAATTTTGTTGAAGCATGTCAAAAAATATTCTCACTTGGCTGTTATAAAGTTCTTTGTAGATACATACAAATAATTGATGCAATTAAGGTTCATAGAACGCTTATTGGACACCATACTTCTCATTATAATCTCTTTCTGACATTAAAAATGATTTCACATTATTGAACCAAGATTGATTGTCGCTTTTTGTTGCTAACGTAGATAAAACGTTTGTCGTATTTATTGTTAACCTTGATGATACATTTCAAAATGTGATTTCGTTATTCTTCTAGAAACGGATGTGACAAGAGTGGACTATACTGTGTTTTGGCCACAGTGACCGAACGTCTTAGGATTGAACAGGATGTGGATATACAACACATAGTCAAACAGATGAGGAACAGGCGTCCACAAATTATTCCTAATTACGTAATATTTTAGCTTAACCATTTATCTAAATACATGCAAAGATCATATTGGAAAGCTGGTTCTTGTATTTATGCCAAACTTTAAAAAAAAATAACAGGATTTATTTTCATACTTATTTGATTTAAATTACCAAATAGTGTATATGGCTATTCGATTACAGCAACCACATTCAATTTGATTTGGTTTTTTTTTCGAGCAGCGTTCTACTTTATTAATATCTGTTAAAAAGTACATTATGTGTATGATTTTAAGACAAGTAGGCTGTGGAATAAGAAAAATAGAAAGAAAACCGACCAAATAATGAGCGCCAAAAGTCAAAAAACAATTACAAATGTCGATTTAAACAAATTTTTACTACAAAATGAAAAACCAAAAAACACAGGAACATAAAGTGAGTAGCCCTAACCCAATAAAACCATAAATGCACTCAGGTGCTGCGGACGAGGAAGCATTGTCTCTCATTAGATAGGCATTGATTCTCATTGCCATGTCTAGGAACAGTAAAGTAGACCTATACATATAACAACGAAAATGTCCTATTAGGTTTGTTGCCATAACCTTTATGTAGAATTAACACACAGTCTCTGAGAAAACCATGCAATTTCCTTAAAATGAGTCCACAGGGTAGGTTAACCGATTTTAATGAAACTTTGCAGGCTGAACAGGGTTTATGCGCGAAATCTATACTAGGTTGGAAAAAAATTGTGGGTGTTGTTTTTATTGTAAAACAGCGCCACCTATAAAATACATAAATATGGCGTTGGAATCATGAAAAAAACAAGCGCTTTTCGTTGATTTATTTTGAAAAGTTTCAAACAATTGTTTATGGAATTAAGCTGTCCCAAAGGGGATTCTTCTAAAAACAAAAACTAAATTTTTTACCAGTTTTTGTTTTCTAATACAAAATCTAAATCTGAATGATAAAGAAAAGGACAAAAAAGAAAAACAGGATTTTTATGCATAATCAAATGAAATTATCTTTTGAAGAAATGCTTTTATTTACAACAAATGTCTGGCATATTTTCCACTATGATCCTTTCTACCAACTGTATGATTTTTTGCTGGGCAATTATTGCATGTTGCCATGGCAATTATTCTAAAATACGATGTATTCGACAAAAATTTGACTTTCTTCAAAGGAATTCTTTTTATTGTTTCTCTTGATTAATAGGCATAATTAAGGTTCACAATATATTAATGGATTGATTTTTAACAAAACGAACTTGCAGATTTATTTATATTTTAACATAAAATGAATAAATTACAGGTTGTTTTCATAATATTTTTATACAAAATTCTAACTCATTTATGCGTTTTCCAAAGACTCCAACTAAATATAAGATTTGATGGATGTTGCAATAAGTTAGTTATGTGAAAGTATAACCCTCTTTATCTATCCACTTCTGTAACAGTTGTAGAAATAGTAATGGTAACATTACTTGCTGTATAAATATACATAAATAATAAACTGCAATCAAAGTCCGTGTTTTAGCATCACCCCGAATTACCTCCTATTTTTAAACTTTCCATTTCCTTTAAACCATAAACAAACAAGTAGAACTGAAAAAAGCAAGTTATTATTGTTTTTATACCCACCGCTTGAGAAGCGGGGGGTATATAGTGATCATGGTGTCCTTCCGTTATACTTCTCTTATTTGCAACTCCTACTACACCACTGAAAGGAATTTAATGAAACTTACACAGAATCCTTGTCACATAGTGCCATTGTGCAGGAGATATTTAACATTTTGATCGGAATGATATTTGGGGTTTCCCATAGAAAAACATGGACTTTGTCATTGACCTAAGGAGATACCTATCTCTTATGTGCAACTCCTCCTACACCACTGAATGGAATTTGATGAAACTTACACAGAATCCTTGTCGCATAGTGTCATTGTGCAGGAGGTATTTCGCATTTTGATCGGAATGATATTTGGGGTTTCCCATAGAATACCATTTACATTGTCATTGACATAAGGCGATGCCCATCTCTTATGTGCAAATCCTCCTACACCACTGAATGGAATTTGATGAATCTTAAACAGAATCTTTGTCACATAGCGCCATTGTGCACCTGATATTTAATATGTTGATCGGAATGATATTTGGGTTTTCACACAGAAAAAAATGGACAATGCTATTCGTTGAGGTGGGGGAGGGATGGGGGTTCCTATGTTTTATCTGCAACTCTTCCTACACTAGATTAAGTCTCAAGTTCACAAGTGAGAACACGTGCATTTGTGAAGAAACCATGAAGCGGGGGTATCAATGGTGAGCATTGCTCACATTTTTTTACTCTAGTTTTTACAAATTTGACGATCATGCATGTGGACTCCCAACATTTAAACAAATCTCCCAGCATTTACACAACAGTATCGCCGTTTAATTAATCTCCCGTTCAAGTAATTTTCAGTAACCTGAAGTTATGGACGTAACTCAAGGAAGAAGTAAGAAAGACAATGAGTTAATGCTCTCCTTACATTGATTTAAGACGTCAAAAAGGTTGTTACCAAAAATGGGAAGCAATTTATGAAATAATTTGTGAGGGTGAAAAGATCATCATATGAATAAGTTAGTGACAAGCTTTGAAAACAAAGAAACCCAGATGGAACTAGAATGTTGTGTCAAGTAAATGGCTATCGTGCAATCAAAATCCAAATACGTAGTCTCTTTGGCATATTCACTATGAAGTAAGCAAACATGGAATCGTCTGCTAAGTCTACAAAATCGTGGATAACTGAGGTTGATGTTTCAGATAGTCCTGATTTTTTGAACATATTGCAATTATGGAGTTTTGAGAAAGAAATGAACATATTGAACAAAGAAAGATAATGAAAAGGATGCCATGTGAATCAGGTTTCCATTTTTATTCCTAAATACTGTACACATTCTTTTAAAGAATGCACATATGAACAGACCCCTTTTTTAATGAATTCTTTATAGATTTTATAGATAATATAGTTCGATTTTTATGAGTTTTAGTTAGCTTTCCTGGACCAGAAGTCCATGTCAGCTTTTGTCATCACTGTGCATTTCCATCATCATTGTCGTAGTCTAATATTTTTTTCCTGAAATCTTCCCCTAAACTGCTAAAAGGATTTAAACTTGAAACTTGAACAGTCACATCAAGGTGCCTTCTATCAAGTTTCTGTTTGTTAAATTTGCCAGTATATTATAATAATTGGTCCAGGTCTATTATTAATATTAATATTTTGGGTCCTCTTTCGATCGATTTTTGTCTATAACTATAGGTCCGTGTATTCTGGTACTCTGACGATGATATCATCTTTAGCATAAGCAGCCTTCAGATATAACATCAGTTCAGGAGCATTGGGTTTCAATGGTGACAGCGTTGAAATTTGATGTAGAATATTTTCTAGCTATGGACTAACAAAGATATATAGATAATATAGATAAGTTCAAAGAGACCAAAAGTATTATGACGTCGCTCCCTTTATGACGTTCAATGTTTACATTTCTCAGCTGTTTTAGATTTAGATTTCATAAATTAAAAGATAAGTTAGAATATAATTTAAATTTGAAAAAAGAAAAAAGTATTCTCATTTCTAAAAAAAATGATTGACATTGTACATGTGACATTAAAATGCATCATATTATCAACCATCAAAAGGTTCCATGCATATTTTCAAAGATCAACGATGCAATCACGTTCCTTTCCCATTTCCGTACAAATTATGGTGACACTTAGAGTTTATGCCACTGACAGCGTCCATATTGTAAATGGTGTAAGAATCCTCTGGTCTTCGTGGACTTCTTTTTGAAGTGCAAACAAGATATGAAGTCCCCCAAGGCATTGAACTTTATTGTCACTTACGATATTTTTTCCCATTTTTAAGGTACCCATTTTAAAACACCATTTGGGGAACATAAAAATTTTAGAGTGGTAGCTAGTCAGTATTAACAAAAAGTGGTAAAATATAAAATAAAATAGTATAATTTATTTTGTAAGTCAGTAGTGTGTTCGCACATTTATTTAATATGTTAACTAGTTGGATTTACAACCATCGCCAAACAAATATATATTTACATAAGGGAAGTATTAATTATTCCTGTAAACATGTATAACCCGGATGTAATATAGCATGTACTGTAATCATTTAAAATTCTAATAATATAATAATAATAATACAATAATAAATATCCTTTATATATCTAGTATTTTTGAGTATTGACACCACTTACTGTATTTAATAATCATTATTTGAACCCACATAATGCAAATATTCGAATTTAGGTTATTGTTTAGAATGTACTTGAATATTCATATTTGAAAAATAAAAATAAAGAAGGAAAAACGACTCGGATATGTAAATTGTGTCAACCCCGGACCCAAAATAATAATTTTGTGTATCCAGCCGGATACGTAAATTGAGGGAACCTATAATTATACAACAATTGTCAAACAAATGGCTGCCATCGGTAAAAATATAACATTGTGGCCAAAACATAGCTTTTTGCAAATATCTAAAGAAAATGACAAAAATGCTACATTTATATTAAATCTTGGAAGGATAAATTTGTTCAGACAGATAGTATTGACCTGTGTGCAATTTCAAAAAATGAACCTTTAAACTAATGTTAGAGTTTGTATGTTGATTTTTTCCCATTTTTTGCATTTAAATCAGTGTTAAAGCCTATTTTTCAGAATCTGTTTAATGAATTAAATTCCAATATGGTATTAATCATATCTAGGTGCTTCCGCTGATGATTTGTAGTGTACTGGAAAACAAAATAAGCAGATTTGCTTAAAATTTTAATTTTTAACATTTTTCAGAAACCTGGCAGTGTACATTTGTTTAAAATGGGGTTTTTACAATATTGGCCTACAACTAAACAACCATAGCAGATTAAGAATATTGTCATTGATAAAAATTTTTACCTAGTTATGGCCCACAACAGTTAACTTATAATGTATTTCGATAAACAAAATAATTTTTAAAAGCTCAGCAACCTAAATAATGAAAAAACACAGGCAAATTATCTGCCTGTATAAAAGTAAAAAAAAAGAATATTGATGAATTGTTATGACTCTATATAACTATAAACTTCACAATATGTTTATTTGTTTATAAGTCTCATAAACCAACAGTATATTGGGAAAAAATTAGCATTCTCATAAGCTGCAAATTATTTGAAAGAACCATTAATTATTGAAGTAATAGTATATGAAAATATCAGAATATTGGTCGTATTTATTGTGCAAAGGTTTTTTAGTCTGCAGTTTAATTAACTCTGACTATTAGAGAATGGTGTAAAATTATCAAATGTTTTTGTAAAATTAATTATAACTTGGCACTAAGATCAATATTTTATTGGAAAAAAAAAATATAAAAGTGGCAACTTTGCGGTGTGCTTACCTATACCCGACATCATTTGCCCAGCAATTTCATGCCATCAATTAATAACACTATTAGGGTACAATAAGAGAGAACCAGTAAAATAAGAAAATATTCACTGAAGCGCATCATACAGTGAATGAATGTGTGCATATTTTGGCTTTTTCTAGATATGGGTTTCAGAGGAGTATCTCCCCTTATTTCCTCATTTTGTCCAAAAACATAATTGTGTTTTTTTCATTGAAAGATAAAACAAAATTGTACCTTATTCAAGACATAATGTTTTCTTTATAATTAGTTGTCTCAGTTGAAAATTTTAGCTGTCGAAAATTTGATATTTTCATGGAAAAAAGTGTAAAAATGCAGGAAAACTGGTTCCCGGTATTTAACAGGCCATTGCCAAAAAAACGGTTTGTATACCAGAGGAAATATTTTGTCAAAAAACATCTTTTGTAGTGCCCATTCATCACAGAAAAATTTTTCAAAATTGGTTGACCTCACTTGTGGACAGTTTTGCATTTATTTCCTCAGAGACTGGGTGTTCATGTATTATATTGCTGGTATAAGTTGGCAAATTGTATCATTATAAAATGCGTTGTGTCTCTAATCACTTGCATACGCCCCTCTTGTGTGCGCAGTTGTAAATAAAACCGCAATTAAATCACATTCAGTTCAAGCCATAGTATTATTCTGGGCGAAATAAAAAAGCATAATGATGTCTTTACTAACTATAAAACTAAACTCACCACCGATTTGCTTTGGAGGAAGTCTTAGATACATGAAGATTTTATTTTGCAGGAACAGTTCAAGTTTTTGTATGAAGCTGTTGTAGAATATATGAAGCAGTTTGAGACGTATTCTAACTTTCAGTGATACTTGGTTGATATAAGTGTGTTATATATTATAATCGGAAAACTTGCCAGCATAATATTACTTTATCTATGTTTTAATATTGCTTTCATTCTTAATTTTATATTATCGGGTAATTGATATCCATTTATTTTTTCTGCACACTGATGGAAGTTTCATATTTCAGCTTCAATAAAAATTGATTTGTATGCGAAGTTATGTGTCGGGATGTTTTGCACAACATGTAAATAAACGTGCATACTAAACAAATGATATGTATAACACAGCCGTTAACTTAAAATTTGACATGTCTTATTTCTATTACAATGACAATTATTGGTTAAGAATTTAAATCATAACAAAATTAAATTGAAAACGTGTAACACTTACGATTTACGAGTTCTGGATTAAAAGCGCTGAATCTGTAATCCATCAAACAGTAGAAAGTACATTTAATGTTCTGAACAGATGTGTCTTGGAATTTTTGTATGACTTATTGTTTTTTAGAATACTTATACAACTATCTTTACTTCGAGGAGAAAATAGAGTTATTATTTTTTTTTTACTGCACAAGCAGTTAGAACGGGATTGTTTGATTGCATGAATAATGTCCTTTTGCATGATCCTGGGATGAAATACTGCATTTTATTTTCGACAACACTGATAATATTCAATTTTATATTTTATGTTATTTATATAGTTTGAAAGTATATCACAAATATATGTAAACGGTTTGTTTATCAAAGAATCTCAATCTGAATAATATTTATAGTTATAAATTATCTACATGTATAGCTCATACAGCAATTTCTTCTACGTTTACCAAAGAATTATGATTGTAAAGTTTAGGACTGATTCATGATTTAGGTGTTTATGTAGTAATGGTTGTGGACAAATATTGCTTAACGCATAAAATTGTGATATAAATGTGTTTATTTTGATAAATAAAACGTTTTTTCTGCCTCTCTTTTTTATGTTTGTTTGTTTCTTAGTATAGATAAATAAAACTACGGGTATAAAAATTTTTTTGTTTAATGCAATGCATTTTCAGCTATATCAAGTATCAAGTTTATAGCTGAATAGGAAGCCTGATGACCCAGATAACAATACCTTCGGCAGTACATTGAAGATCCTTATCATTTAAGATTGTAGTCGATCGTACCTTTCCCGAAGTAAAGCTCGAACACGCAAACCTAATTGTCTGCAGGTTATTATTGATCAATATAGTATACATGTATTACTGAATATTTTAGCCATTGGATCGTCGTGACCCTTGTTCAAAATGAGTTCCAAGGCTTGACTCACAGAGCTGGGCAGCGCGTCCTAAGGTGTTGGATAGATTAGGGCCTCGTTGGGTGTAAACAGGTTTTAATTGTAATAATAATAAAAAGAATAGCGTGAACTAAACTCTGTTTTGAGAATGTCACGTTCCCCAAGCGATAAAGAAACACATGTAGATTGCAAATCAGTGCATGCCTATTGTAGCCGCTATAAAGGGCTAAATTTTCCTTCATTACTTCGCTATATACTTTTCCCATTGGCAGTTGAAATTGTCTTCTTATGTTGTTACATCTATTTTCACCGTTGATTTATTGTTTGTTAAATTCTTTTCGTCCTGCATCAATCGATCATGACGAGAAATATTGATATTTTATGAATGATATAAAACCACGCGACTGATCATGAATATTAATGACGTTCGTAACATCGTTTGCATTGGGCATTTGGACGTTGACATGAAGGGCATGTTAACACGGAGTAAAGTAATTGATTTTAAGGCCCTAGAAGACGGTAGTATTAAATTAGAAATAAAGAAGAAAAAGCCCAACGAAAAGTGTTCGATCAGTTGTTTGAGGTTGAAAGATTGACTAGCAGAAGAAAAGTAAATCAGATAGGCTTGTGCAAGTTCCCAGAACTTCTCGCAATCTTGGCGAACCATGCTATTTGGCATCTGAATGTTGCACAGGTTTCCCCTGATAATATAACGTGTTTAAAACTGAGCATGTATCTGCAACTTATAGGGTCTAATTTTGTATGGACTTTGTTGTTTTCAAAATATTATATGTCATTATGTGTGACCGTCAGAGAAAAAACACGTTGGATATGGGAGGCCGATAGGGGTTTTATTTAAATGATGCTAATATCAATGATTTAAAAAAGACAAATCCGAATGATTGGTTCACTATTTTTTTTCTTAGTCACCATTTTCGCTAATCGGTAAAACACGCCGGGTATTTCGGCACTCAGAACAAGGTGGAACACAAAGGAACGGGTGAGGTGGATGAAAACATCGTGTTCAGGTAGGTGTGTTATTTTCTTTCTGAACGTATTGAAATAGGATTAAAGACAGAAATAAGTTTAACAGCCTTTTGCATGTCCCTTAAATACTAGTACACCAAGTATTGACTGTTTTTGCTGGAGAAAAAATCCACGGGAACGTCATGAACACAGAAATGACTTCGGAAAAAGTAGACTTCCAGCTTTCACTGATTGTAACTTCTAGCGAATTGCAAGTTACAAAGTCTTTTTGGTCAATATAGATACTTTAAGGTATACTTGATAAAGTGAAAAGTTGAACTGACGCGACGTATTAAGCACAGTATTCTTCATTATCCAAACATAGTTAGCGAAATTTTGACACAACGGACCAAGGGTGATTCGAGATGAAGATCACTAATAACGCGGGTGTTGGACACACAGAACAGGGAGTTGACTAACAATGACCTGGTATTAAAGAAGTGTCTAAACATTGTTTCATTTAGTTGTCTGTGTCCAAATGTTGTAGAACACCAGTTTACGTCATGTTAGTCGTATATCTTTGTTATAGAATACATTTTATGTGTTAACTTACATATACTAAGTTAACCTCATATATTACGGTGGTTACATTGACAAACCTACATAGATTCTCTGTAGTTAATATATGTGTTTCGTCAAATTAGTGAAGTACCGCACTGCTTATATATTATTTTTACAAATAGTATTTTTCAGGCAACATTTGACTCGAACACTTATTAGAACGCGGGTGATGCACACACAGAACAGGGTGTATGTAAAACCGTCCTGAACAGTTACGCTTTATCCACTTTGTTTTAGTTCAGATGGAACGACTCCTGCGTGAATTTTAGTTTGATATCTTTTGTTTTGTTACCCGTTGCTTCGTCTAAAACAAGTTGTCTGTATTTTAGCGTTTCGGTGCCATGATCAGATGAACAATTGTCTATAATGTTTCTAAGCAAGTTTCTTTTACGCCAATAAAATCATTTATTTATATATCATATCAGTGGATCGACTTGACATAAACCATGTATATAAGGACAGGGCTTAGAAACGGATTATAATGGCGAGGCTCTGCCCAGTCTTCCCAGTTTCGTGCTGGGTCCTTGTATTGTGTTTATGTCAAGTCGATATACTAATGTTATGTTTATCCTGCAATCTAGCCTAAAATGTTTCCCCCCAGAAAATTTTTATTGTATCATTTTTAAGCCTCTACACATCGTGCGCATTATTTTAGTAATCAACCTGATTGACGTAAATTTAGTGATGTGTCAAGAACGAATTCTGCTTTTCAATGTGAATTATGAATATATAGAATCTTACATTGGTACGAGTGGATTATAGGATTTCTCCAATCGAAATAGTTAGATTATGGAATTTTATGTCCAAGCCTTGGCGAGGACTTAAATTTTCATAATTTACCTATCGAGATTGGAGAAATCCTATAATCCAAGAGTACTAATGTAAGATTCTGTTTCTCTAATTTTAAAAAGTAGTAAATTTGCGAAATGAAGTACAAATTCTCCCAACCTCAATTTTATCTTCATGACTTGAATTCGCGGTACATGGAAGGTGTTTTGTTCATGACGTCATAAGTACTTATTATGACGTTATTATTTTAAACCAATAAACTGCTGAGAACAAGAAATTCACAAGTGAAGAGAACGATATTTTCCACACCGGTCAAGCGGTTGAAATATTACGTCAAAATTAAAGAAACATAATTAATGCACGTAACAAGTTTAGTAAAATAATTATCAAGAGAAATAACAACAAGATATTAATTTCAATATTACATAAGTTGTACTGTATTAAGAAAATCGTCGATTCGGCGTACAAACTTTTCCTGTATGTTTAATGGTGGTCGCACATACAAACAATATTTGTACATTGTCATAAAATATACACTTTATGTGTACTATCCTTAGAAACAGTAAAAGAGCCTCGCATTTTTTACCTGTTTCGCGGCGAGTACAAATAAACTGTATATTTTGCGACAATGTACGAATATTGTTCTTATTCTGCAACCAGAAAATTCATTTTATACTAAAAACATAAAAAGTGCACTTTATCCGATTTTTGACTCCTAATCATGTGATAGCATGCATCATAAACAAATATCGTATTCGACAACATGCCGTAAACCAGAATACTAAATACCGTTAAAAGTAAGGACAAGAGCACCAGGAACCGACATCATTATTAACAATTCTATATATGACGTCCTTCATACTCTTTGGGCCGCCATGACGTCACAATTAGAATTCCGACGTCATATGATAATAGCAATCGGAACATCTCTCGGCCATTTCCGTCAAGGGTCGGGGAATAACCGAGGTGGTCCAATTTATGAAAATAGCAAAAAAAATCGACCGATCAACACGAGCCAAAAGTCAAGGGACAGTTACAAATTCTAGGGAAAAGTCAAAGCCAAGAATAGGAAACTCTACATATGACACAGCGAAAATGTCAGATCGTATTTGAGACACTGATTTCCCCTAAAGATTAATTAAGTCATGGTGACTACAATAGAACTTCTGGAGAGATATCATCAGCCTAGGAACAACATACCCTTAATTGTTTGAGACGTTTTGCGGTCAACAGCTGTGATCAGTCTAGAAAATCGGAATACCGATCGCAGGATCTAGAATAACGTATAAGTTGTGAAATGTACACACCAGACTCTCGAGCTGCTGGAATGTTGCTGTCGATGAGCGGGAAATTGACAATTGGAAAGTTGAAGTCGTCGCGTTTGTTGTAGTCTAGTTTGTAGTTTTACCGATTGTATGTTTAGAAGTATACTACTAAGGAACTCAGCCTCATAAGAGTACAAAATCGGGTCGGCGAGGAGAGGATAACAATTAGTACCCATTGGTATACCAACAGTCTGTTGAAAAACATATCCTCCAAACATGATGAATATGTTGCCGATCTAACATACGACAGATGTGGTCTTCAGTATATTTAGTATTAGATTTAGAGTCATTGATGACGACGTAAGTTCTGTCATAAACTCAAACTGGAACAATGCAATTTTGTTAAGATTTCTCAATGTTTTTTATTTAAAGGTAAGTATATTCAATAAAATGACGAGTATATATGTGTTTGTCAATTTTATTTGCTTTAACATACTGTTTTGGGATATCTCTTATAAGTTTCAAAAAACAAAATTACCACTGAAAGCGTCATCTATGAACCGCTTCGTAATTTTAACTCATTTGTTATACATATTAGAATTGAAATCAATTATTGAAATTGGGGTCTATGCGAATTAGAACAGACCTTAAATTTTTCTTCATTTTATACCTCGCTGACAAATATAAGGTATGACCATGTTTGAAATCGCATAGAGCCCGCTCGCAATGATCTATTTCTTAAATAAAGCTTTGCTTTTTTCGTAGGGTCGTATTTCTATAGTGAACCGGTACAGAATGTGCAGAATAAATAGACATTCATGGTCTAGATTTGCAGGGTTCCGCAATAAAACTTTGAATTTTGCCTGTTTGAAGTGTTTATTTTAGTAGAGGAAAAAAATTAAAATAATATATTTTTTATGGATTAAAACAAAAACACGCATTTGCGCGATTGCAACATTCCGTTTAGTTTACATTTGGCAAGAAAGGTCAAACAAGTATAATACTGCAATACACAAAAGTAGTTCCTAAAGTGGGCGTGGCTTAAACTCGTTGTATAGCCAGTGTCAGTGAAACACATACAAATTTTAAGTTGCTCTAATCGGAGGATTGCAGGATAAACATTGTTCCTCCTCTATAAAAAGCATTCCTGAATTGAATAGAAAATATACGGTTGCTCATTACAATAAAAGAAAGGGGACGAAACAGTTTTTCCGGAGAGAGTTCAACGAAAGCTGGAAGTCTACTATTTTCAAAAGTTATGTCCGTGTTCATGACATTACTGTGGATTTTTTCTCTGGTAAAAACATACATTACTTTGTGTACTAATAGTTAAGGGACATACAAAAGGCTGTATAGACTTATTTCTGTCTTTAATCCCATTTCAATACGGTCAGAATGAAAATAACAAACCTACCCGAACACGGTGTTTTCATCCGCCTCACCCGTTTGCGTTCCACCTTTTTTGTGTGTCCGAATACCCGGCGTGTAAAAGATTTCAATATTGGTGTGGTCATCTTTCCTTCCATAAATTGTTCAAATTAACATGTTTATAATAACTTAAGCTGACACTCTAGCTGAAAAGTAAAAAAACATCAAATTCCAAATTTTTAAATATACCATTTTATCTTCTTTTTTTTGGCTTTTTTTCATCACTCATGTGAACCTGACAACCTCATACCTAGTCACTTAAAGGACGAATTTAAGAACCCATCTAATTACACTACAGACGAAATACAGTCTGCAAGCGATAAATTTTTGTGTTCAGAACATACCATCGGGGCCTAGGTGGCCGACTACTTAAGATAGTTCGTTTTCCTACCGGCCATCACAGTCACTATTATAGACGTTATTATAGACCTTGAATATATAACCAGTCCATTTCGAACAAAATATTAAAACGATGGACGACATAGAATACATTATATAAGTAAGATAAACAGTCAACAGCACAGATAATGTAGCAATATTTGTCTTCTCGGTACATATTGCCAGAAGAAAACAAAACTTTGTAAAATATCTTGTAATATCGTTGTAGCTGTTATATTAAAATATACCGTTTTTCTTTTATAACAGAGAAGTTTCAAAAGTTCAGATTTTTATACTTAGTTACCAAATTAAGTCGCCCAAAACGAAGTTTAGGCGACTTATTGTTTTTGCACCGTTTCTTATAAAGTCGCCCAAAAACGAAGTTTTGGCGACTTATTGTTTTTGCACCGTTTCTTATTATTCTTCTTATTATTATTCTTTCGGTTTCCACTTTTTCTAGACCGTGAACTTGTCCGACACATTTCTCAGAGACGCCTAATAGAATCAAATGAAACTTGGCACAGTTGTAGATCAATATATTAAGGGGTGCAGTCAATAGTCAGAATTTTGATAATGGCCGCCACTTGACGACACCCACCCAAAAATGGCAAAAATTTTCCCGTGGTCCGAATTCAACGAAATTAGGTATGGAGGTAGATGTTAGTATTTCGAGTGAAACGCTACCTTTAAATTTTTTCTCTGACGTCGGGTTCAAAATGGCCGCCAAAAACGTGTTTAATTTTCAACGTTATGCGATCTCGATGACATTTCACGTGCTCCGATTGCAACAAAATTTGGTGTGGAGGTGGATTTAAGTGTATCGAGTGGAAATCCAAATTCAGAATTTTTTTCCCACCAGGCGTTTCAAAATGGCCGCCAAAAACACGTCAAATTTTAAACTTGGTCCGATTTGAATGAAATTTGATATGTAGGCACATCTTAATGTCCTGAGTGGAACGCAATACTATCCATGGGGATTTGGGGCGACTTCTGTGCTTGCATCCCAACACATTATTTTAAATTATTATTATTATTATTATTTCGGTTTCCACTTTTTCTAGATCGTGAACTTTCTCAGAGACGTCTTTAATAGAGTCAAACGAAAATTGGCACAGTTGTAGATTGATATATGGAGGGTCTATCAATAGTCAGATTTTTTATAATAGCCGCCATTTTAAAATGGCCGCCACTTGACGACACCCACCTAAAAATGGCAAAAATTTTCTGTGGTCCGATTCCAACGAAATTTGGTATGGAGGTAGATTTAAGTATTTGGAGTGAAAAGCTACCTTTGAAATTTTTTTCCGACGTCGTGTTTCAAAATGGTGGCGATAAACGTGTATAATTTTCAACGTTATGCGACCTCGATGAAATTTAAATTGCTCCGATTGCAAAAAAAAAATGGTGTGGAGGTAGATTTAGGTGTCCCGAGTGGAAATCCACATTCTGAATTTTTTTCGACCGTGTGTTTCAAAATTGCCACCAAAAACGCGTCAAATTTTAAATATTGTCCGATTTTAATGAAATTTGATGTTTAGGTACATTTGAATGTCCTGAGTGGAATGCAATACTATCCATGCGGATTTTGGGCGACTTCTGTGTTGGCATCCCAACACATCATGTTTAATTAACAGAATGTTGCAATCAGATAGAGTAAACCTCAAGATCGAATATTAAGTAGACTACATAAATGCTTGAGTGATACCTATTTTTAATCTTCTATTTACGGAGATCACAAACCATTTTTAATCTATTAATACATCTAGTAAGACATCTGTAGATGTTTTTGAATTGAATTCAGAGGTAAAAGATGAAATTGCGGAGTATGCCGACTTTGGTAACCTAGAAGACAAATGTTCTAACTATTGTTAATAATTTATTTTATTATTTTTCTGTATAATTATCGATTATCTATTGGATTAAAGGAAATCACGTGATATTCTATTTTTAGTCGTACAGCATGCTGTAAAATTTTTTTAGACTTGACCTATGACCTATCGTCTGTAAACAGTTGTTTTCAAAATGGCGACGTCTAGGTTCGCTACCGTAGAGGGCGAGGAATTGAACTCACTTTTTGAGAATGAAGATGCATTAAATACAAAGCGGACTACTATGACAGCGGTAAAATTGTTCAGGGAATATTTAACTTCCAAAAATTTGTCAGCGGAATTTGAATCTTTCTCCTCGGACGAGTTGGATGCGAGACTTGCAAGCTTTTACGTTGAAATGCGTAGCAAAGATGGCCAATTGTACAAAAAATCCACAATGGCATCTTACAGAAGTGGTCTTCAGCGGTATCTTCGAAACAAGAGGAATGATGAAATTGACATTAAAAGCAAAACTGTATTTAATAAGTCATCAAAAGCATTTAAGTGTATGGGAAAAGAATTGAAACGGCAAGGCAAGGCGGCAGTGGACCACAAGCCTCCTATCAGCGATGGCGATCTGTCAACGTTATATGACTTTCTACTTCAAGACAACCTGGAAGATGCCCAATTACTACAATATAAGGTAATAAATAAATTTTATTTTGCCCTTGGACATTTATTTCAAAAAATACAACAAATGTATTGTCAGATCATATATTTTCGTCCGTCATATTATATATGAATTCGTGCTTAACATTTCATGTACATGTAGTTAATTTTCTACATTTATTTAATTTACATGTAAAAGAATTTTATCAAACTAAATTTTAATATGATTTGTTTCATTTTATATTTACAGGTATTTATTGATCTCATGTTGCATTTCGGGAGGAGAGGTAGAGAGAATCTGGCAAATTTAACAAGGTCAGATTTTGCTGTTAGGCGAGATGATGAGGGATGCTTGTATGTGTACCAGACCAAAGATGAGCAGACCAAAAACCACCAAGAAGATTCAGAGAAATCATCTGATGGCAGGATGTATGAGAAAAAAGGTAAAATTGATTAACTGTGACCTTTCTTTAAAATGGGTAGAACAAAATTACCTGAAAATGGAAAAATCTATAGAAAATCAACAAATTCAGATAACAGAACAGGTGATAAACTACCAGAGCACTGGCCATCTCAATGGTTTGGACATGGTTCAGCCATTTCTATAGAAAAGATGACATAAACCTTGTATTACGACACGGTCGGACAAAATAATTCATTTAATTTAAAGTTTAAAGTTTTTACAAATTACAACATTATTCACATAAACCATTTTCACATATATTTTTTTAACGTAGACAAATATTGAAATAAACTTCAACCAAAGATTCTCTGAAGCATCTTAAACATTGTTGAACACACATCAGGCTAATGTTTTTTGTGTATTTGTTGTATGAGATTTTTTTATATTGTACCTATAAAATCTTTTTATGCCAAAAAAGAGTGCTACTAGATTTGATGCCTAATTACATTTGTACTGTTTTCGTCGGTTATAATACTTATATTAATGACTGCCACAACTCAACTTTCTGTTGACCAAAAACAGAAATAAGCCTATCAAATGTCATGAATTTCATGCCCAAATGGTGTGATATTTTTTATTGAACTATCGTAAAAATAGGTAATATTTAATAACAATTTTTTTTCAGCAACATTGGAATGCCAAGTTAGGTCATTTGTGAAATATCTGCGCCGACTAAATCCGAACTGCAATAAGCTTTTCCAAAAAGTGAGGAAGGAACCAGTAGATAGAGTCTATTACGATAACGTTCCTCTAGGACACAATAGACTAGGATCTTTTATGCCAGAACTTAGCAAAGCTGCAAAGTTAAGTCAGATGTATACAAATCATTCACATCGCGCCACAACAGTCCATGTTCTTGACAGCGCTCAGATCCCTAGTCGCCATATTATGACGGTCACTGGTCATAAAGCAGAAACTTCACTCAAAACTTACTCTGGAAAAACAGATGAATCAACCAAACGTCGTATGTCATAAATTATCAACAAAAAACTGGAAACAAAGTCAAAAAATGTGCTTGTCAAAAAATCAACAAATGTTATTGAACAACTTTTGGAGGAAAATGACAGTCATGGTATTCAATTAACACAACTGACCAGTAGCCAAACTGAAACATTTTTCAGAGATATTTCAAGTGATAAATTACCAGTTAATGAAAACACCGATACAGATGACAAAGAGAACTTTCTAAATGATTTCATGTTTAACGATCAAGAAAACAGTGTTGAAAATCCGTTTAGTTTGCAATTGATAAACACTACAAAACCGACTTCTACTGACATATCAAAAGCTACATCTACTTTTTCCACCAATACATGTAGCTCATCACTTTCATGTGCACCAAGAAACCTGCCTATGCCAGTGTTCAACAACTGCTCTAATATAACCGTTAATTTCATGCTTCCATTTCCAAAACAGTAAAAACTTTCATTAAGTTCACAAATGTTATTTGATTGAATTGTGTTGTTGTGTTTTCATTATATAAAATTTGCTCTAAACAACTTTATTTACTTGCAGTGCCCATTGGGGGAAAAATAATAAAGCAATTGTAGCATGTTGCTTTCGGTCGGTACGAAATTTTATCGCACTGACCAAGAACAATATCGACCGCGGACTTCGTCCTTGGTCGATATTGTTCTTGGTCAGTGCGATAAAATTTCGTATCGACCTCAACACCATGCTATATTTGTATAGAATAGACCCCTTAAAAAGCAGTTCTAAGTAAAAACACATTGATGTTTTTTACACATAAGACGAAAGATGGTTATATGCGCGATATCTCGTGTTATTTGTGCAGTTGAAAATAATTTTAATCAGAAATGTTCTAGTATTGTTACGCGTCAACTTGATTCATTAAATGTAATAAACAATTCAAATGAAGTTAATAAAAATACCAAGGAAATGAAAAAGCAATCCATAAATGAAAATACAACCAAACATGTAGCAATTACAGAAATAGTTCTGACTTGGTACAAGCATTTCAAAAGACATGATGTGTTAAATTAGTTTTATGTCATGCTAAACCTCCCGCTTTCATTACTCAAATGTATGAGTTTATGTGTTGATGAAAATGGGAGGTATAATACTGTAATCAGTTTATAATAATAAAAAATCACTAATTAGTAATAGATGTATCCAATAGGATTAAAGACCAACCGCTCCAATGATAAAACCACCCCTACAAAAATCGCTATAATATGAAAATAAAATTATATCGCTTTATTATGTCTTTACCTATTCGTTAAAATAAAACTAAAATTACTAATAAATTGTTCCGTTAATTATAATAGTTTGTATACTTTTACAGTATAAGAACTAATTCCTCGATCATTATTATATATTTTATATATTCAGTAATTTTTTTAGTAACTGGAGCGTTTTAGTAAGGTGGGGTCGTTTTTGCAGCGGGACGATTACAGGGGGCCGTTTTTGGTTATAGTTGGGACCAGTTTACAGTGGTCATTTGATCTGTTCCCATCCATTAATAATCGCATTATTGTTTTGTATTGTAACCTTGGTGTTTAAGTCTATCTGAAAGAAATTAGTGACGTTTGCAGTGTTCCGAGTAATGTAGTTTTGTTAACAGTTAGAGTAAATATATTTTTAGGAAATCGACGGAAGAAATAATACATACTTAAAATGATAATGTTAATGAAATGAAATAGTGAAGGGTCCTTGGAAAGTTCGCTTTGAATTTATTTTTAAGCTATAGTAACCGCTATAGTAACCAACTTTATATTTGTTCCTGACCTGGGAGTTGGAACTCGATGATGAAGTAGATATATTTTTGAAGCATAGCAATTAAATGTATACGCACCAAAATGGTCAAAAGTGTTTTTAATGAGGAGTCGAAGTCAACTAGGAAACAACTGTGTCAATAATGAGAATACTGCGTGGTTGAATTTGACACTTTAAATTGCAAGCACGTAGAAAACAAGAAGCATAATATTTTTATAATACATGAACATTTGCTTTATTTTATTTTTATCATTCATTCAATTTTTTGAATCTGTTATAATGAACTGTCGGTCTACACACAATCAATACTAGAGTATAACTAGTATGTGTTTAGTTTTTAATGCACAATAGAAAATCGTATCTGTTGCGTATATATATATATATTATATAATCGACAAAAAATAGATTTGTATACAGAAGAATATATTTAATACAATCAGTCCAACATGATCGAATATTCACAATTTAGTCACTAGTACTTTCATGCCTTCTGGCAATCTTCAGGTGAACTAACATCGTAAATATATATAAATATATTTAAACGTCTAAAGAGTCTACCAACCAGTAAAGCTTATTAAGTATCGGATCGACAAACATGACGATACAGCATAACAAAAAATTAATATGCAAGTCTAGAAGATTATGCAACGATACAAATGACGGTGTTTCTTGTCAAAAATTTAGACAAAGACTGACCAACGAATGGCCTTAGTCATTGAATGTCAATATAAATAAATGACGTAAACAAGTCATAACATATTAATCTTAAACTTTCTCATTTCCAACTTAACCCAAAATAGTTGCTTTTCAAGTCCGCCAGCCGCGGACATGCCGTGCTGTTACTTGGCTTTCCTCAAATATTCCAACAAGATGTAATAAAAATTACCAAGGTGACAAATTCATTACGCCAGACGCGCGTTTCGTCTACTTAAGACTCATCAGTGGCGTTTAACTCTAAATGCTTCATGTATTTTGTCATTCGGTGATGGAATAATTTAAGTCCACTGGGATCGTGTAAAAACACAATACAGGTAGTTCAAAATATTATATAAACGTCTAAAGAGTCTACCAACCAGTAAAGCTTATTAAGTATCGGATCGACAAACATGACGATACAGCATAAACAAAAAAATAATATGCAAGTCTAGAAGATTATGCAACGATACAAATGACGGTGCTTCTTGTCAAAAATTTAGACAAAGACTGACCAACAAATGACCTTAGTCATTGAATGTCAATATAAATATATATATATATATATATATATATATATATATATATATATATATATATATATATATATATATATATATATATATATATATATACAAGTCTAGAAGGTTATGCAACGATACAAATGACGGTGTTTCTTATACAAGTCTAGAAGGTTTTGCAACGATACAAATGACGGTGTTTCTTGTCAAAAATTTAGACAAAGACTGACCTACGGATGGCCTTAGTCATTGAATGTCAATATAAATAAATGACGTAAACAAGTCATAACATATTGATCCTAAATTTTCTCAATCTAACTTAACTCAAAATAGTTGCTTCCCAGTCCGCCACCCGCGGACGTGCCGTGCTGTTACTTGGCTTTGCTCAAATATTCCAACAAGATGTAATCAAAATTACCAAGGTGACAAATTCATTACGCCAGACGCGCGTTTCGTCTACTCAAGACTCATCAGTGGCGTTTTACTCTTAATGATTAAAGTATTTTTTTCATTTAGCGACGGAATAATATAAGTCCACTGGGATCGTGTAAATACACAATACAGGTAGTTCAAAATATTATATAAAAGTCTAAAGGATCTACGAACCAGCAAGCTTATTAAGTATCGGATCGACAAACATGACGATACAGCATAAACAAAAAATAATATACAAGTCTAGAAGATTATGCAACGATACAAATGACGGTGTTTCTTGTCAAAAATTTAGACAAAGACTGACCAACGGATGGCCTTAGTCATTGAATGTCAATATAAACAAATGACGTAAACAAGTCATAACATATTTTCACAATCTAACTTAACCCAAAATTGATATATATATCAGATATCATAGTTATTGTCCTAAAATATTGTAAAAAGAGGGGGTCTGGATGAGGTTAGTAAAGGAAAAAAAACCAACCTATGCCCCAGACAGTCAACTTACAAAATATATATCTAAAATTTCCTGGTCAGACAAGATAAGGCACAAATCAACATAAAGTCTAAAATTGCTAAATATAATGAGCAACAATGCTGAAAATGCTATAAAAAACAGAATTAAACACTTTTTTGTTCTAAGATGAAACAGGGACATTATATACTAAGTATAGGCTGTCCATGTATTTCACAATCTCAAGTGGAAATCTTAAAGAAGATCATAATTTAGTAACCTCAATTGCAGGCAATTGCAGACTCCCACCCATCTTAAGACTAAAGTGCCTTGAAAACAAAATATTATTTTAACAAAACGAGGTAAAATGGTAACATTTATATATTGGCTCATAAATTAAAAAAAATTTTACAGTGAGAGTTATACTCTTAGTATATAATATGAAAATAGTATTACTTTAATTTCCTTACAATATCTAAAATACACAGACAGTACCTGAATCTGCAATTTACTAATAATACTTTTTGTATGATCTTTTTATTCTTTAGACCAGTACAAGTACATAAGTAATTAAATGTAAAAAGATCTTTTATAGATATACTCATACTAGATTTTTTTAATGTTATGAATTAAAATGTTTTAGAAACATGCATCAACTGTTTCAGTTATCAAAAAAATATGTTAAGATTGTTTAAAACTATTACAATTAGTTTTTAAACACTAAATGTCCCTGATTTTCATAATTGTCTTTACAAATGTGTAAGATTTCAGACAAGATAAGAAATCATATACACATACTTTTCACTTAGTACACCCGGCTACTTTAAATAAAAACAGTAATGAATACTGAATTCGGTTTGTCGGAAATATGAAGAATGGATTTATTTTCTCTTTTTTTTGGGGAGGGTGGGGCGTTTGCTTCTGCTATTTGCCCACTTTGCACTAGGAAGTATAAAATGATAGCCTGTGGATGGAATCGAACCTTTATGCACAGTATATCCCCTGAGAAGATAGACAATATTATCTTTACAATTTATAATTTGGTTGTTAAAAAAACTAAATGATGATACAAAATTGTTATAAATGTGGATAGATTATGGTCCATCTTGTCAAGAACAAGGGTAAATGATGTATATACATGTAGGTTATTTAATTTCTTAGTGGTATGCTAAACCTGTCAACTTTAATTAACCAACCAACTCAAAAAGTACAGTAAGGAATCAGGAGGTTTGGCATGTCATAAAACCTGGTTTACCTCACCAATTCTTTAGAAATGCCAGTACCAAGTCAGGACCATTGATGTAGTTTCTATATGTTTGGCTGTTGGTTCAAGAGTTGCCGGTTTCTAGGACTTTGATTTGTGGATTGGTTTTTTTGACAGTTTCATTTGTGTTCTGTATTTTGTTATTACCTTCATTTAAATATTCCTTGTTGTAAAAGGGGACTTAGAATTACAACAATTTTCCTCATTTCCAACAGGTGGCGTTCTGTATAGAATAGATTTTTCAACTTATAATCAGCATATAGAGAGCTGCTTTAGCTGTTTTGTTTTATTTCTCTGAAATAAAAAAGTTTGACAAGAATATTTGCTTAATACTTGCAGCAACTTTGGCCTACTCCAGAAAATATACCAATAGAATGTTTTCACAACTAAATGTGGAGTGGAGATATTGCAGCTAAGAAGCAGAATGGATAATGGATTTAGTTTCTCTTGGGTAGTTTCTGTTTGGGGCCACCAGGCAATTTGCCCACTTTTCACCAGCAAGTATAAAAATGAACCTTCGTACACAGTACATCCCTTGAGAATATAGATCAAATTGCCCATACCATTTTTAATTTGTTACTTAAAAATTAGATACTTTCACAGGAAATTGCGTTAGCCCCCCTTTTCTGAAATTAAGTTAAAAAATTTATCTTTTAACCTTAAGAAATGTTTAATTATTTTAAACTAAAATTTATAAATTCAGTTTATCAGTTAAATTTCAAAAAGCTTATCACTTAACACCAGCAAGTTTTAAAATGATAGCCCGGAGAGGGAATCCTACCCTAGTACTCAATACATCCCTTGAGAATATTAAGCAAATTGAGTATATCATTTTAAACGTGTTACTTAAAAATAAGATACGTCCTTTACAGAAAATTGCTTGAGTCGTTTCTTTCTTTTTTTTATCTTTCTCTGAAATTAAAAGTTTCGACAAGATGATTAGCTTATTACTTGCTGCAACTTTGGCCTACTCACAACCAAACGTGGAGGTATTTCAGCTGAAGAGCATTAAAAAAAATATCTTTTAACCTTAAGAAATATTAATTATTAAAACTTCTATTATTACAATACTCAGAATGAGAATTCAAACAGTATTTTGTAATCCTTTCGTGGCAGGATAACTTAATCATTTGCAAAGAGAAAACTCCAAAAGGAAGACTCGATCAGCTTAATTGCTTTAAAAATACAAGACACACAATATCTATATATTTAATATTAAACAGAACTAAGTGGATATTTAAGTGTTTACCAAGGCATAGCAAGATCAGGGTTAAGAATACAATTGTCAAATCATTAAATGATGACAGAGTTTAATCACTTAGAGTTATATTGGGATAACACAACCACTGTGTCAGACATCTTCAACTTTGTCAAAATTAGAGAAATCCAGGTCCAGAGTACTGTAACAGTCGTTTCCATGCTTGGAAACAGCACATACTGATATTCCGTTATTAGTGTTGTATGCAATATGTTGAAAGTGTGATATTTAGTGGGTTTTCTTGGTAATGAATAGGTCAGAGACTGAGATTTACATTTCTGTCCAGGTACCGAAGTGACAAGGATTCCTGTACATGTTAACCCTAAAACATACATAACGTGTATAAAAAACTGACAGTTTGTACAGTGTATATAGTACGTAATGCATTCTTATTTTGATACATAATGCATACTTATTAAGCAAAAGTTTGTTCATGTGCATCATGTACATGTATATAGACGATAATGAGATGTGGAATTAGTTTACATGTACGCAACAACCTACATAAACAAACAGCAATTTAAAAAATCCCAATTGAAAACAGTCAGCAGTTTTTAACGTGACCAGCGCTCTCTGCTCCCCGTCTAGCATTGTGTGTACATGTATATGTCTGCATAAGGTCAATATTTATACATTGACATAGAAGTGTGCATGACAAGAGCTGGTAGTAAAAAAAGTATATACCTACATACGTTTTAATAACTTTTTAAACTGAAATGTTTGTGTGTAGTACATTCTGTATATCTATATGTGTAACTTTATTCATTTTTATCACTTAATCATATATTTTTATTATTTCATTGATTGTGCCGCTCAGTTTTGGGCACCAATAATTGGTTAAATAAAATTATCTGTATCTGTAGTAAGCTTCTTACTGTTACATGAACATGTATATTATATTAAACATGTAAAACTCTCTATGCAGATCATGTAGTGAGCATGGGAAGTTACAGTTACACTAACATTAACATCTACCTAAGCTAGAAGTAAGAACTCCTGTCATTCTGACTTTGTTGAAGGTAAGTTACACAACAAACATACATTCTTAATCCCAATTAATATTCAAAGCAATTACAAATTATTTCTTCACCTTTATCCATAAATGAAATTAAAACTTAGTCATGACAGTATTTATATATTTGTGCATTCATAAAATATAACTGAGTAACTAAACTAGCTGCACCTAACTGGATGTTTGTCCTTCTTAAATGTCAAGCTTACTAAGATATCAAGTTCATATTGGCATGTCATGAAAAAACTAATACGTCTGTAGTTTGTCTAATCCATAAATAAATGCATGATTGTAAGGGTATAATTAGTAATTTTGTCACCATTTCTTTTGAAATTCCTGTACCAAGTCAGGACCATTGTGATCTTCAATTTCTCTGATGTGTATTCACCTTGTTGTGTCTTTCTCTTTGGAAATTTGAGACCTATCATCCAAGGTTTGGTAGTTTTTTTATTACATTTATTTTCAGCTGAACAGACTCCTAAAGTTTGCAGTGACCATTCATACAGCAAATATGTAATTACAGAATGTAAAGAGATGCCTGAATTCATAGACCAGTCATGCCAGACAACCCTCACAGGCCATGATATGACGAACTGCACAATCTTAGAAATCAAAACAAAGATGTATTTTTGCGTGAACATGTAGTTGGCATTGTAACCAACGATGATATATATCAAATTCTTAATCACAACTTCATCTCTTGTTTGGTAAGATAATATCGATGTTATATATGCATATTTCTTGAACAAATTACTTTGCGTTCATGTCAATAAAATGGTGAATTTGTTAATGATGTATATTGCTAAAACATAATTATAATGTGTCTCCCGTTTGTTGTGGGCATTTGGGACATTTTAGATAAGACATCATGGGCTCATAAACAAATATGGGATTATATATCTCTCTGATGAGCATAGATGTTGGTTTGTCAAGTGTCCCACTTGTGTAATAACAAATACAAACTACATACCCTTGTGAAGCACCAAGTTTATACTGGTTCGGACTTTAGTTTATTCATTTTACTAATTAAAGTTTAGTGGCTGTTTGTCTTTGTTTGTTTTTGTATTGCTTTTTTATGTCTACTGATTTTCTTTGCCTTTTCGGACAAGAACTAGAGGCTTTAAGCGGCCATTATGATTGTGTTGACATGAGTTGGACTTATTGTTTTATTTACAAACATTTTTTGTTTCGTGTGCAACATAATTAGTTCATAATTTCCCAAAATACACACCCCTTTCTTCTTTTATTTTGTTGGTTTTGTGCTTGATGTCTTTTCAGCAAATAAAATTTTATTCCTTTTTTTATGAACATCCTTTACTTTTAAATTTATCAGATATATTGGAGTATGTTGATCCAGAAATTATGTTCTGGTCAGGAAGAAATTCTGCAAACAATGTCCGATATGAACATGAAGACACAGGAAAAAATGCCCCCTGAAAGAAAAACTGCCCAAGATTAATGAATATATTCTAACATTGATGAAACGTAGACTTGCACTGTTGTCATTTTGTGTTAAGTGACCTATTTGCAGTGTCTGAATCAAGAGTGTCCCAGATATGCACTAATTGGGTGAATATTATGCATACTGTTTTCAGCCCATGTATAAAATGGCTAACACGACAACAAATTCCGAAATTTATGTCAAAAACTTTCAAACACAGTTTTCCAAAACAACAGGAATAATTGATTGTAAAGATGTGTTAATTCAGAAGCCAAAGTTACCAACAGCCCAATCCATTACGTACAGTCCGTATAAATCACACAATAGTTTAAAATTTCTACTTTGTGTCACACCTACTGGTGCTTTTTCTTTTATATCATTTCTTTGGGGAGGAAACGCTTCTGATAGATTCATTACAGACAACAGTGGTTCCTTAAACATATACGGCCAGGTGATAAAATAATGGTCAATCGTGGCTTTTTAGAAATGTGTTGATGGAGAGTGTACATGTATTACAAAAACGAGCTGAACGAATCATTTTAAATGTCCAAGATACTATGACACCATCAGATGTACTATTCAATCAATTACGATGGATGCCAATAACTGATTATTTTATATTAAGAAAAGTTATTCTTGTATTTAAAGCATTACATAAATTAACACATGAGTACTTAAATGTTTTTAAATTTGTCAATTAAATTAGTACCAGAACTACCAGACAGAGTGAAACAAACTTGCTATTTGTACCAAGAGTGAGAACTGAATATTGTAAAAGATCTTGTTATATCCGAGAGTTTGCTTTGGAACAATATGCCACAAAATTTAAGAAATTGCTCAATCTTAGAAAGTTTCAAAAACGCATACCTAGAAAACTTTTTTATGAATGCTACATAAGATAATTGTATTTTAACTCTGTAATATTGTATTTTCTGTTCTATTACATGTATGTATTGTTTTAAATGTGTCTTATTCTTTATGTGTAAATATGTAAATAAATACAGGACCATATTGTAAACTAGTCATAGGACTAAATATGTTATTCTGTTTTTTTTTCAAGTAGAACTCTGCATCACCAATGTCAAATATTAAAAAAGTTAAGCTCAACAAGAGTTAACACTAAGTACTTTGACGGCACCATCAGTCAATACCTAGTTATTCCAATATTAACTCATTAATTCATTAATTGTTGAGAACATAAATTACTTAAATCTTACATTCCTTCAAAATACCAATAAAAACTATCAAAGTTACTTAAATGAAAATCCAACGTCAGGGTCAAAAAAGAGGATGGAGCTGTAACAGTCTTGCAATGATAAACATGCATATCAAGTTTTATAGAACAAAACTTATCTAAGTTTCTGCTCAATAATAAAAAAATAATATTGCTATATTGTTAGGTATTGAAAATTGAAGTCAATTCACCGGAAAATCAAGGTCAAGATCAAAAGATAGGAATGCAACTGTGCTATGCATACCAATTTTCATCAACCTAGGACTTGTAGTTTTTGAGATATGGAGGTGCTCATAAAACATTAACACTAAAAGTAAATGCCCGGCCGCTAGTAAAGTAACACCTGTGTCCTGCTCCGCTTCGCAGGAATTGATGTATTATAAAATTAACAACAATGGACATCCATGACAAAAAGATCTTTAAAGTGCAAAGAGCCTTTTTAATATACTTATGGAAAATCCTTTCACATTTGGAAACAATTTTAAATAGATACTAGTGAGATGGTACCCATCTCTGTGGGTCCCGCTGACCTTGAGGTCAAGGTCATATGTCATCAAACATGGTATGCGACACATGGCCTTGATATTATCTACCTACATTCCAAATATCAAAAGCCTATCTCAAAAGATAAAAAAGTTACAACTCGGACATGAATTTGTTATTCAGAAAGCAATAATGTGACCTTAAGGTCAAAGCTAAATGTCACATGTAAACATCCACGTATGTGACACATCGCCTTGATATTATCTACCTTCATTCCAAATATCAAAAGCCTATCTCAAAAGATAAAAAATAAACAGCTCGGACACGATTAGTTTGACGGACGGACGCACGCACGGACGGGTGCACGGACGGACGGACGGCCACACTGATCACTATAGGGCGTCCGCCACAAAGTGACGGGGCCCTTAAAAGTAATTTACATCAAAATTAATTCTTTCTACGGAAATAGATTTGTTTACAATACAAAATCACACCAGTCTAGGTTACAAATTCCCATCTGCCTTTGAAGGTGTGTAATGATCAGTGCTTGGTTCAATATTGGTGATTGAGTTGCGAATTATTATTTTATCAACAACTGATGGTTCTGTTGTTTTTCTGGCCTTATCCCATACACATAGTACATCAGTTCCCGCTTCAGTACTCCTGTCTCTATGTCTGTTAGAGAAGTTTTTTAACTACACGAGATTGCAAAATGGTCAATTTCGAACGACCCTGTGAGTTGCCAATTGGTGTTTCCACAACAGAAGGTATTTTCGAAATAAGTTTGGATTTTTTGTGAGTAATTACAACGTCTATTGTGTGGCCTGTGATATGAGTTGCCCTTTCAACTTGCTGAATTAATCCGTGATCATGTATCGATTCAAGAAATCTACGACCATCAGGATAACTAAGTTCTTCTATGGGAAAGTTCGAGGCACCTGTGACGATAATATCGTCGGTGCTGTCAACCGTATTGTCTATAAAATCAAACCACTTTTCAAAAAAAAATGTTGACCTTCTGAGCTTGTTGTTTTTTTATGGCAGCGATCGATATATGAAAAAAAGCGAAAAGTTTCTTTATTACACTATCCGCTGCATTTTAAAAGTTCAAAGTTTGCGGGTTTAACCTTATAAACGAATGGGTTCAATGGTAATGTTCAATTTATATATGATTGCGACGCCTCCACTATTTCCGTTGTCTATTCGATTGTTCAACGTTAGAACCATTTGGAAAAAAATCCAAGTGCCAAGTCACGTCTCAGTAACGGCAAATATATCAGTGCCACAAGATATTAAATCTGATCGAGAGGGATTTGTTTCTCATAGATCTGTCATTCATAATTGTCAACGATAACGATTTGGATCATCTACAATATGAGGTTTTTGCACTGGTAAAAGATTACTAAGATTCGATTATTTTTTATATAAGATGTCTGTTCGCGCAATTTCGCGAATAATGGTCGTAATATGTGTTTAAGTGGTGGAAGTATATGCTGATTGTTTGATTGTTGTAATTCTAAGATCAATCAAATTACTATGGTCAGCATCTCTGCTGTAACTCTTTGTCCCAACATGTGCAAATTTCTATGAAAGTACGTATTGCTCGTAAGATTTTCCTTTCTGCACTTGTACCACGACGCGTGGATTTGGTGGATGCCTCTGTATATGCACTGTAGGCGGAGCAAATCAATGTGATATATTTAGCAAATGATAATAACTGTAGTTTAAATGTCAAGACCATTGGCTATTTGTAAACGATAGTAAACATTGTTTATGTATTTCTGTAGTTGCTCTAAAATTCAATGTTATGGAAAGTGTTCGTTTCCATTCGAATATAACTAGTTGGTTGTTTGCTTCTGTGCAAAAAAGTTTCTTCTACTGCAAACTTTAAAACTAACAAAAATTCACTTACACAAGTGGGAGCCGCTCAGCACTAACCATATCCGGTCATTCATTTTTTTCGCTTAGCGCGTTTGGTCGATAAAAAAAATTGCAAATTTAGTTCAGCAATTATTTTCCACAGTTAATCAGCGTTTTAAAATACGTTGGTTTTTTCATGTTGATAGGGAGGTTTTTAACAGTAAATTTTGACAGAAGAACGGAGGTATAAGAGCAGAGGATTGTTGTGTTTTCGAAATCTTGCGGGAAATGTCGTTTGCAGTTGAGGCGGAAAAAGTCTCGCGGTTTGTCCGAATACCATTGAACGGACTTTTGTCAACAACACAATGTCCCTTTAGAAACAGGCATGGCTGACTTACAATGTTAAAAATTCCCATAGCAAAAGTTCAGATTCAGATTTCTTGTTATGTCTCAATAAATAATAATAAATGTTTCAGATATCCTATTTTATTTTTCGTAAAGAAAATAAAGGTACACAATCTATGTGCTGAAACTTTTAATCTGGCGTATACTCAAAATCGTTTTACATTCTATTTAACTTTTCAATCTTCAATACAATGTAAAACGATTTTTGTTTGTTTGTTTGAATGATGTTTAACGTCATTTTCAGCAATTTTTCAGCTATATCATGTCGTCCAGTTTTTTCCGGGTACTCTGGCTTACTCTCCCAATAAAAACTGGACGCCATGATATAGCTGAAAAGTTGCTGAAAATGGCCTTAAACATCATTTAAACAAACAAAATCGTTTTACATTATATTAAAGATTGAACAGTTACTACTTACTATCATATAGACTTTGCGGTATGAAAATCTCTTAATTTCTTGATACAAATGCTAAATAGTATTTTTATATGTTTCAACACAGTACTGACGTGTACATTAACCCAATTAAGTGGAAGATGTAACAGGTCTTAGAAGATATTGGAACGGTATTTTATTTAAACTTTTTCTGATTATTGATTTGTCGACTGTTTCATGTTATCGTATATAAGTGTTTGGTTTACTTTTTATATGACTATAATTCCTCTGTTGTCATGCGTTGTAACTTTAAATCTGTTATATATTCGACTATAACAAAGATAAAATGAATTTGTACATATTAATAAAAACACTTCCTGCTTAAATTTTAAACTTTGAAAACATATTTATGTATAATTGCTTTGAAATATTTTTCCATGTCTATGGAATGGTTTATGCTAAAAATGCTTAGTTTTTCATCCAAACATTATATATACACAAAATATTAAAATATCAAGTCAGTGGTCAAAATCGTCCTATTTCATTAATTTTGTATATCAGAATATATATTTTGAATCTTTTGTTCATTTAAAGTTTAAAATAATTTAAATATAACGAAGGTTACGGTTAAGGTTATAATGATTCACTGTGGACCTCGGTGGCCGAGTGGTTGAGGCAGTTCGTCTACTATTAATCACGTGGTCTGTCAACACTGAGGTTAAGGATTCGAGTCTCAATTTGACTACAATCATATGAAGGATTGCCAGTTTTTATACCAAAGGTTGGGGGTGTTCTCTGGGTACTCTGGTTTCCTCCCCTTATAAGAACTGGACGCCATGATATAACTGAAAAATTGCTCAAAGTGGCGTAAACAAAATGTTTCACAATTTGACCTTTCTTATTTTAACTGATATCGAAATGGTTTTACCTAATTTTGCTAATTTCTACAGAGGTTATATTTCAAGGTCATTTAATACAAGTAAGTTCGTTTTTATTGCAATCAGTAGAAAGTCAAATGTTCGTTCAGTAGATCGAATGAACCTATATTTTTGTATATTTGCGGTTTACAGCTAACTATTTAATTTGTTTGTGGGTGCCATATGATATACAAATAAACTGAGTGCCAATAAAAACGCAATACTTTATTTATGATCCAATAGTTATGATCCAAGAAAGTATGTCCAGATTTGAAATTGCTGTAGTACACAGTGTTCTGCTTCAACCACCAAACGTTTTCATTCGGATCACTTTGGTTATTTTCGCCTTTGGTCGAAATGTTATTTCGTAGGTTAGTGTATTTTATATAATACGATTAGCCTGTTAACACAGCAACAGAATTTCACAGAAAGGTGAAGTGAAGGCATAGAGATGAACGTTATATGTATTCTTGGGTTCAAGAGACGTATTGTTGGGAACAATCACGCCGTGATTGTATAGTCTTTTATCTCTACTAATCATCTAATCCCACTGGTAGTGATAAATGATAATTTGGCAGTTCAATCCTACAGGAAAATAGTCTGTACTTATTACAACTGTGTTCCTCAACAAAAACAACGTTCGAACTCTGCCATGTCCAGCATTTTCTCCTGATCTAATCCCTACTTCTGGGAGCAGATTAAACAACCGGTAAGACGACGGCGGACTATGCTAGTAACCTTACTTTAGCTGGAAATTGCCTTGCACGAGAAGTGGAACAACATAAAACAAGCCGGAATTCGTCGTTTCATTTATTCAACGTCCAGGAGATGCAGAGAGTTTGTGGCCACAGATAGGACATATTTTATATTGAATTGATTTTTTAATGTAGACGTGATAAAATTGACGATAGTTTTCAGCGATAAGTTTTGATATTGTGATAAGTTTGTTTTCATAGATTTAATGTTGATATTCTTCCTATTTGCTCGATAGTTTGTAATTTATTTACATTTTGCTATATATAACTTTATAAAAAGTTTTATTATTAGTGTTGCGTTTTTAATTCATTCAGAGTATAGAGATCTTAATATAAATCTGACCTTTTGGCTATTTTCTTTTTAAAATCAGAAATGACACAGATAAGATTGTCTCAAGATTACTTTCAATGTAAGTAAAAGATAAAGACGACTTCCGGATTGGATTTGAAATGATGAATTATTATGTATTTCTTAATTTATATATTATTATGAGATTTTTCTGTATTAATGGTGAAGATTATTACAGTAAGTACGAAAATTTCATATTTTATATTTGTAATATGTGAAACATATGGAGCATTAACTTTTTTTAAACAGTAGACTAATATTATCATTGATATACTTTTAATTATATGTATAATAGAATTTTTAACAGTGTGACCATATTGGGAGGTTAACCTGAGATCGACCCCCAGGTGGCAGATGGATATAGGCAGCTCTCTTTTTGGGGGTTGTTATAATACGAAAAGCCTGGCTGACAGCGGAAAGTATTGGGTTACATGTTAGGAGAATGCGACGATCTTGCTCTATTAGACACCTTATGTAAATTTTGAGTAAGAGTAGGCTCTTTGTGGCCGTTAAAAAGGCTAAATTAACGTACCGAACCAATTACTCCATATCTTTTCAGTGGAAGTCTAAATTATTAGCAGTGTAGATATATAAAGCTAGTCATGCCTCTATGCGCATTGTTCATGTAAATATACAAAACAAATGTTTTCTTTTATTAGTATACAGCATGGAATGATTTACTGCCAGAAACTCTTGATACTTTTATGTGTATCTTTTTCTTGTTCACACAATACTTATTGATTTTGAAACCTTTTTCTGCAATGTTTTTATTCCGCAAGCTGCTTTATCTGTTTTTATAAAGAAGAATTATATATCTTTTAACATAATCCTTAAGTGAAATAGTTTTGTTGGTTACCTGAAAACCATTACTTTTTACATTTTACAGAAAATGATTGCAAAGTATCAGTAAACGACAGAAATTACAGAGGTCACATTAATGTAACAAGATCGGGCCTAACATGTCAAATATGGAGCAAGGGTGTAGATGGAAATGGACAAAAAACTTCACATACAGACCAGGAAGGAAACTACTGCAGAACACCATCAGGGGATGATACACCAAATCCATGGTGTTTCACAACCGATCCACACAAACGTTGGGAGGAGTGTAATGTTCCTGTTTGTAGTAAGTTGTAATACCTGTTTATGTGTTCAGATTAGAAATTAAATTTCATAAACTTCTTGAATTAGACAAAATACCACATACTTTCGTTCTACACGGAGAAGTTCACTGCGTTGTACAAACCACAACTCCACGGAGTATGTAACCGCAATTGTGCAATCTTATAAAGGAGTATAATAACAGTACGTATATTATCTTCATATATATGTTCAAATAACCACAGCAATTCGTCGACACGGGCAGGTCTAATTAATGATCGTTTTGATATAAAGCAGGCCTATTTAAATATTAAATATAATGAATAACTTATTTATGACCAACAAACAAGCGTTTTTCGTCATTTTGTTAGCAGTTAGAACTAAAACTTTTTAAAAGTCAGTGTTCATAGTGTATGTAAAAATGTAAGGGTCAACATTTTCAATCTATTTAAATTTATTATTGTATATACACTCGACATTGACCATCAACTGTTGTAGCAACATAAGAGAGAAAAATTAATCAAAATACCATTACGGTTTAAAATATTTTATTGAGCCAATGTTTAACGTGAATACAATCCGTGCTCACAAGAACACAGAAGTTAACACGCCAAATTCAGCGTATACAAATACGTCTGTTCAATATAAACTAAGCATCCACATATGAAAACTTTTCAATCATACCCCTAGTTCAAAAACGAAACTTTAAAGATAAAAACACTAGTGAACGGACGTCATAAGTACTGATATGAGTTAACTGCACGTTTATATTGGAATGTTTCTTAATCCGTGCTAATACCTGTGACGGCAGTGTGCTTACTAGTGTAGAGTACCTTATATATGGTATTTATTGAGTTCCGTTTAATGACTTTCTATCAGCTACTTTTGTTTTTGTGATAGTCCCCCGACTTTGGACTTTTCTGTTAGCGGTTTCTTATACCTGGGCTCGATTCGCAAGTAAAATTTAAAACATGCAATGAAAATTGTATTTGTATTTCATTTAGTAAGTTAAATACGGCGCACCATAAATTGTTTTTATTTCCAACTGCATGCAATAAAATGATACACCTCAATAATTTCAGGATTAATTTGGCGTTGTATTATAGGCACTAAGGATAACATTCATTTCTTATAGATTGCGTAAAAGGCAGATATGGTGAAAACTGCGAAGAAGAATGTCACTGTATAACACCTGGATGTGACGTACAAAGTGGACACTGTAATGATCTAAACGAATGTTTAGCCGGCTGGATTGGAGAAAGCTGTAACGAAAGTAAGGTGTATGATTTAAAAAGTGTTCCGCATACAAATAATCATTTATTACCATCAAAAGTTGGCTTCTACTTGTATTTATTGTCGTTCAAGATAAGTTGTTTTGGTAGATATTTACAACTAGGAGCGATTGAGATTTAAGATATAAGTTGTTTGGCAATTAAGAAACAAATAGAGTATTGACATACATCGACAAATCTGTCTGAAATACGTTAGAAAAATTGAACATTTTGCTTAATAATATTATTTTATAATTGTGTCACAGACCCAAAGAATCATACCGACAAATCATCAAAAACATCATCTATCTAATTATATTTCATCAGGAATTAAATGTGCCCCGTTTAAGACAGACACACACGTTATTCGAAATGTAACGCTTAACATATACAAGTTTGAAGACGTCTTAGAATTTGAATGTGATATTGGTTACGTCGTACATGGCACCTCAACACTACAATGCCTATCATCCGGAAAGTGGAACGGAACACAACCTGTCTGCCATCGTAAGCTTTTTATCTATTACTAATATATTTAGTCGCTAAATATTATATACATAAAACAAATCTTTAAAAAATATTATTTTCTCGCAAACAACATCAACAGTAAATGCATCTTGCTACTAACAAGAACTCTTAATAAGCAAAGCACGTAGCTAATACAAAATGTAATTTAATGTAATCTTTTTGATGAAATTTTAACGACTTGAACAATGATTGCTAGTTGCATGCTTTAAAGAGCAATCGAGGTGATTAACCGCCAACGAATTTATTACCCAATTTTTTCCATGATTTCGTAATAAAGGTTATAAATTTGATTACACTATTTATCAATTATTGTCAATTTATTTGAATGGATATATAAAAAATACTTCATATAACGCACGCAGTAGTTAGAAACTTTATCAGACACGAGCTACGCATAACGAACTCACGGATTGAATTTGGCAACGTCCATCGATTTGGACACGATGCAAAACCGGGAAGAAGATGCAACCCTAGACCAATAATAGCGAGATTCATCTATCACGGAGATAAAGCTAGAGTACTTTCTTACACATATAGACTAAAGGGAAAACCTTTCAGTGTAAACCAGCAATATCCAGAAGTAATCGAACAAGCACGCAAGTCTTTACCCAATTCTCAAAGAAAAACGGGATCAAGGTCATAGTGTGAAACTTGTACGAGACACCTTATTCGTAGATGGTGACCCTTACAAAGACACAGAAAATGATGATGACTTTTATGAACATGCAACCAGAAAGACACACAACACCAAGTGATAGGAACAGAAAACGACGACGAATGTCAACTCCAAGAAACAGCCGATAGGAATCCCATGGAGAAATCAGCAACAGAAGAAAGGACTTACACCATAAAACTATTATTAACACCAGAAATGAACTGTACTCGAATTTGAATTTTTTGTCGTTAAATTGTTGTGGTGTTGTCAGAAAATCACAATATTGTGAGTTTGTTGAATTAATTAACCATTATGATTTTATATGTCTAACAGAAACAAAAACAAATGACTTTGATGAAATAAACATAAGGGTATATTGTTAAATTAAAGAATCGAAAAACGAAATCCAGGGTTAAATCTGGAGGTATTGCCTTCTGTTTCAAAGAAAACTTTAAAAACTATGTTACTGAAATAGAAACCAATAACCCACATGTACTATGGGTCAAAATATCAGCTGATTGTTTTAGAACTTTTGAAAATGATTTATTTATTGGAAATGTTTATGTTTCCCCTGAGAACTCAGTGGACAAAGTCCAAGACGTAGACGTATTTAGTGAAATAGAGAAAGAAATTGTACATTTTTCAAATTATAAATATATTCTGCTAAAAGGTGATTTCAATGCCAGGACTGGTGTGAGCCTGGACTTTTATTATTTGCATGGTGATAAGTTTGATAACTCTTATGATAGTGTTGTTTGTCTTGCTGACAGTTTGTATAAATTTGGTATGAAAAGAATAAGAACAAGTCAAGATTCACCTTAAAAATACAAATGCTAACTTGTTTCTTGAGATGTGCAAACATAATAATATATTTATATTAAATGGACGTTAAATGGCGACTTAGAAGGTTTATTTACTTGCCGACAAATCAAGTGTCGTAGACTATTTTACTTGTTCATATGATCTGTTAGCATTCGTTACTCATTTGAATGTACAAGATTTTTCTTATCTTTTCTCAGATGTACATTGTCCAATTTCTTTATTCTTTTCAATGTGCAAAAATGCCTGTGACCATGGTGAAACTTCTTTTGATAGCGCTCGACCTGTTTCAGATAACCAAGAGAAAACTAGGATAAAAAAGTGGTCACAAGAAAAAGAAGCAGATTTTATTGCTTCCATAGACAGGACAAAATTAAACGATGTATTAGTAGAACTGTCCTCTAAAGATTTAGAGGTAACACAGAAAACTATAGATAGATATATAGAAAAACTGAACACTGTTATCTTGAGTTCGGCAGAACAAGTGCTAAGCACTTTTACACCAAGTAAAAACAAAATAAGAAAAAAATCCAAAGACAAGTAAACCATGGTTTGACAACGTATGTTGGAACCACAGAAAAGAGTTCAGATATTCAAAGAAAAAATATAAGAAAAATAAGACTAGTAGTTATAGGGAGAATCTGACACAGGCCGAGCGTTGTTACAAGAACCAAATGGATAAACCAATGAAAAAGAATAGAAAGCAATTTCGAAAGAAGATGAATAATCTTAGAAAGAGTAATTCAAAAGAATATTGGAAGATTATCAATGGCAACAGGCAAATTAAAAGTAATAATTTCCCTTTTGGTGATTTTTTTATTTTTTCAAAAACCTAAACACTCCTTCTGGCCCCTTTGTTAACCTAAATGACAATGTACCCGATAACTTATTAAACGAAGCAATCACAGAGGAGGAGATTAGAAAATGTGTTAAAAATCTTAAGAATAACAAAGCATGTGGTGATGATTATAAATGAATACATTAAGAGTACTTGTGATATATTTTTATCTGTGTATGTAAAAATGTTTAACATTATTTTTGATTATGAAGTTATTCGGAAGAATGGTTGGTTGGAAATATTATCCCTTTTATAAAAAAAGGGAGACACAAAAGATCCACAAAACTTTAGACCCATCACTATACTTAGTTGCATGGGCAAACAATGCACTGCTATTTTGAATCAACAAATAAACTTCTTTCTTGAAGTGTACATATTACTTGAAAACCAATTCGGTTTTAGAAAAGAATACTCAACCATAGATGGTATCTTTGTCCTACATTTACTTTTTGAATTGCTAAAGATTAGAAAGAAGAAATTACCGTATAAGTGGGTTTTTTCGCGTGGAGAAAATTTAGCGCTTTTGTTTAAAAATTGTGTGAGTTTATTTTGGCGTAATGTAATTTTCGCGGTGCGTAATCATAATGAATAACTATCATTTGTCTTAATATTTCGCGTGTCTTTATTTTCTCGTGCCAATTTTTATCGCGAATATAGCGAAAATTAAATCACTGCGAAAAATCACTTATACGGTATTTTGTGCTTTTATAGATTTTGCCAAAGCATTCGATACAGTTTGGAGATGTGGCCTTTGGACAAAACTACTCTCTGCTTCAATAAATGGCAAGATGTACAACATCATCTTTAATATGTACAAAAACATCAAATCACGAGTCTTTAGTGGTAATGAATATTCTGATTATTTTTCGTGTGAAGTAGCTGTTAAGTAATGTGAAAACCTTTCACCTATTCTTTTCTCATTATAAACATAAACGATCTTAAATCTTTTTTGAAAGATAAAAATATAAACGGTATACAATCTGTCTCAAATGATATTGAAAATGAACTAGATATGTATGTTAACCTTTTTTTGATACTGTATGCTGACGATACTGTTTTAATGTCTGAGTCTAAAGAATACCTACAAATGCAGTTAAACGCACTTTCAGAGTATTGTACTCTATGGAAACTCAAGGTCAATATTTCAAAAAGCAAGATTGTAATTTTTTTAAATGGGAGATTGCCTCAAAATATCAAATTTTATTTTGATAATACAGAACTAGAAATTGTCAATGAATTCAAATATTTAGGAGTTATTTTTTCAAGAACAGGATCTTTTTCTAAGGCAAAAAGGCGCAAGCAGAAAGGCTAATTGCAATGTATGATATTATCAGAAATGGTAACTTACACAATTTATCAATCAACTGCTTGATTGACCTTTTTGAAAAAGTTGTCAAACCGATTCTTCTGTATGGTTGCGAGATATGGGGACATGGTGATAATAAAATCATAGAACGTGTCCATATAAAATTTTGTAAACTTATTTTAAATATGAAAAAATCTACACCTGACTTTATGGTATACGGAGAGCTGGGATGATACCCACTTGATGTATCTATAAAGCTTCATATTGTGAATTACTGGGCAAAACTGGTTACAGGAAAACCAGAAAAACTTCCTGTTCTATTATACTTTGTCAGTAGAATTAAGCATTATTGTGTTATTCCTTAGATTAGAAGCGTAAAAGCTATCCTAGAGCACTCTGGATTGTCCTAAATTAGGATTAACCGTACTTTTGATAGCAATGCATTTCTGCATAATACTTTGAAGCAAAACCTCATTGATCAGTTTAGACAGTCTTGGTATGAATCTTTACAGACATCCCAAAAGCTATTAACTATAGATTATATAAAGAAAACCTAGAATTCGAACAATATTTGAATATTCTAAATGATAAAAATGCTAACATTGTGTGCCAGTTTAGAACACTGAATTTGAAACTGCCTATAGAGACAGGTAGATGGGCAAATATTGATAGGGGGAAAAGGGTATGTTCTCTGTGTAACTCCGGTGATATTGGAGACGAGTTTCATTTTATTATGATTTGTAATAGTATCGAAAACGAAAGAAAACAATATATTAATTCAAGTATCACCTATAGACCTAATATTACAAAATTTAGCAAACTTATGAATAGTACAAAAGTTAACGTACTTGTAAATCTATGTAAATTTACCAAATTTACAAATGTAAAGTTGAATCCTCCTGGGTAACCTCAATTTTCATCATAATTACTAATGTCCACATCTGTTCATTTATGAATCATGAATAATTTGTATTAATCCGCCCACCTTTTGTACATTTGTAATATATATTGATTGATATTTTATTATATTATTATCTTTTTCTCTGTACCATGTTTTTTGTTTGTGAGAATAAAGATATATATATATATATTATTTAGAATATATTAATGTAATGTTTGACCCATACATTAGAACTTTAAAACCAAAAGAAAAACATTAAGTGTTTTTTGAAGGACATTTGTTTAGACATTACGTGAATGTGTTTAATGGTTTATTATTGACCATTAAAATGTCAATATTTAAATAAGTTGTTTAGCAAGTTATAACATTTTGTTAAATGCAAAAATTTTAATGTTAACATATTATTGAAAGTTATATTGGTATAAACGTTTTAAAACTATCTAAAACAATAAGAATAATTTTATTGCTCTCATGGTTGTTTAGTTATTGTATTGCTTGACCTCATGTGAGTAATTTTGCAATAAAGATACACGCAACAAATACAAAGGATGCCGAAGTTAGAAACCAATTCATAAAATAAATACCTTTAGAGTTTTTTTTTTTAAAATCACATAATGAAAATGACATCAAATCATGAACTCGGTTGACTCGGATAGCTCGATATATTTTTACGGTCCCACAAACTT
Source organism: Limnoperna fortunei (assembly GCA_944474755.1). Lineage (NCBI taxonomy): Eukaryota > Metazoa > Mollusca > Bivalvia > Mytilida > Modiolidae > Limnoperna > Limnoperna fortunei. The sequence goes on from OX104111.1 coordinate 7,750,898, forward strand.
CGAGTTATCGAGGTTTTACTGTATTTATTTTCGTAGATTAAATTCTGTGCCAACAATTGACTGAAGTTTTCAGTTTACACCGTCTTCTGCTCCTGATTTTATATTTAGTTGTTATCCACCTTTGTTTCACCATACTCTCACAACTCGCGCATGTCTATAAGATCATTTTTGGAAAATAAAAATAAAAAAGGGAATATTGATTGTTGCTTTACCTCATTAACAGGGTGCGATTTAGGAAAATATGGAAAAAATTGTGAAGAAACCTGTCACTGCGCCGTTCCTGGTTGTGATGCTGTAACGGGTTTGTGTAACAATATCACTGCAGGATGTGTTGATAATTGGATTCTACCTAACTGTTCTAAAAGTAAATATATGCAGTCAATATAAATAAATATTATAATAATTTACTATGGTAGCTAGTACTAAAATTAATTAGATATTAGCAGTAATAACTGTTTTTTCTCGCTCAAAACTGCGCGTGGGTAAAATAACTGTATGGAAAGTTGCACGTAGACAAATAACTAGTTATTTGTTCGAAGTGCAAAAACGTGCAAAATTTAAAATGGTTACTCAGTTATGACTACACAGATCCATTGTTCATGTTTGTAATTAATTCAGGATAATAATACAGTTATTGCCTTTAATTGAATTGAGGTAATATACAAATTATTTAATCTTGAAAGAGTTAATAGCCCTTTTTTTCGACATCATAATTATGGATAGTACCTTGTTTAAAGGCCTTAATTTTATATTATCGAAGATGCGCATTATAATATTTCCGGTAGAACGTAATCAAAAGCATGCGCATTTTTCTTCTTAAACGATGTGCAACACTAATCGAAGCACTTACGTGTATATATGGAGTTTTGTTAAAAAAGTATATTGTATAATCACAAGATCATAGTTGATTAATGTTACGAAAAGTGTATTGCAGCTGTATTCTTAACGATCAATAAATCAATTTTATCCACCAAAAAAACATTAACGATAAAATGTTGACTTGAAAGGTAGAGGAGGTGGGCATGTAAACAGAATTCGGATTGTGTATCAAATACGATTAGCCTACTCTAATTGATATTTTCAACTACCCAAACACGTCATACAATATAATACTCTGCCAAGTGTTTTGTATTATTACATAAAAATCCCCAAATCCAAATGGCCATCCTTCTTTGCCATCAAAAGAGGCATTTATTAACTGTGTGGGTAGAGCTCTGAACCATCCTATTATGAAAGTACATATTCGCATATTTTGTGTTAGTTAATTTGCAAGTATTAAATGATAACCCTGCCTCATGTTTGATTATAGGTAAAAAAAGAAAAAAAGGGGGGAAAAGAAACGTTAGCAATGCTCACTAATTGACAACCCCTGCTCCTCTGTCCATGTTTTTGCTACGAAAAACTCACAATATGTCTCTGGTCAAAATGAAAAAAAGTTTCATCAAATGGCATATATGTCTACATATAAATATAAGTGATGACATTAGTTTCTAAATAATTTCTTTCTTGTAAGACTGAGGGGCGGTTCGAGTCTCACTGTTGGCAAGGTGTGTGCTCTGCTTCAGTCTGAATTATTGCCGATGATGTTTTCCAATGATGGTCTTTGTTTTTCGATGGGTTCTCGGGCTTCCTGCGACAATAAAAAAGCAGCTGAAACATTGCTGAAAGTGGCATTCAATCCCATTCAAACAAGCAATTTGTTAGGACTGTATAATTTATCTCTTTATAAAAATTCTAAATGCATGTAAAATAGTTTCAGTTTTACATTTTAAAAAAGTATTAATAAAGCTTAGAACAAATCCTGCCGTTTTTAAACTCTTTATACGTGCAATGATGCCTGGAGGCATCGCCTGCCATTGTACGAACGATGCATCAAGGCGTCGCCTGGCATGCGCGGATGATGCTTTTAGGCATAGACTCGAGACAGTTGAGAAACGATAGTCATTACGTTCATTTTACTTAATGAAGGAAATATTTTTGTTAAATTAAAACAGAGTACGATTGTAAGGTATCAGACAACGACAAAAATTACAGAGGCCGTATTAACGTCACGACATCAGGACTAACATGTAAAAGGTGGAAAGATTGTGATTCTTATACAGACCAGGAAGAAAACTACTGCAGAACACCATCAGGTGATGGTTACCCCAATCCTTGGTGTTACACAACAGACCCAAAAACACGTTGGGAGTTCTGTAATGTTCCTGTTTGTAGTAAGTTTTTTAATCAAATACTTATTTAAGAGAACAAACAAAATACATTTATTAATTTCAGCCAAACCACCCCTGTCGTGTAGTAAAGAAGAAAGTAAAAACTACAAAATTACACAAATGCTGTAAACTTATACAGACACAATGAATATTCATTAAATTTTATCAGCCCATGGGAACTACTCTTTGTATACTACTCTCCAATTATGAACGTGCAAAAACTATATGTTAACATTCCTGTGACGACCTTGAAATCGTGTATGTTTTGCACAAAAATAATAAAAGATATAATTTACCAATACAAGCTTTTACGAAAAAAGCTACATCTTTCCTTAGATGAAGCATGCAGGTTTTGTTAACTAGTCATCTAAAAATTCATCATTCAAGTTCTTCATGCAAACACAACGGCACGTTTATTAACCGAAACTACGTATGTCTTTTTTGTTTAGTTGTAAACGCATCGACGGATGTGCAAGCGACCAATCAAAATAGGACATTTAATATTCATGAAAACGAGAAAATATCTACGAATGTACCCACGGTTAGTAAGTGGTAGCAAAGCGAGAACGCGACCGGTTGTTACTAAGAAAAGCAATTTTATCATAACTGTTATTTTACAATTATTTATTTGGAAAAATGGTATGATGATAATACAAAGCTAACCAATTGTGAACATAACCAGTACCAACAATAGCAATTAACCAACTGAACCGCAAGAGCCAAAAGTTGATTAAAAAGCCGGATTCAAACGAACATATACAACACGAAACAAAAGCCATAAACAAAACAGAGATTGAGAAACATTAACCCAATACAAACCAAGGGTGAACCTAGGTTATTCATAAGTATATGCACTATAACCATGAAAACTATTTATATTGATAAAATGTTTTTAAAAGGAACTAAACGCAACTCTTGTTTAATGTTTGTTTAATTTACTATTTCTTAGCAGTTTGTGATGCTTAAATTTGTTGAGCATTATTTGTTGTTCCATCATTCATGCTGAACTATATATATTTTATATTTGCAGGTATTTTCTTACATATATATTTATTTTACTTAAGCAGTATATGTTATTTCACACATGGTAAAACAACACATTTAAATATCAAAACGGTGCAGTTTACACTTAAGGAAACATTTTCATGATCACACGTCATCCTTTAATTCGGTTGCTTCACGAATTGTAACTGTAATTTTAAATAAAAATGCAGTTATATAAGTTGATCACTGCGTTTGAACAAGCTGCATAGGTTTTAGCGTGCACACCTTTAGTTTGAGTGCTCATAAGCTCGATTCCTTATAAATTTTAATCACGCAGGCTGGAAGAAGCTAATTCGGGCAGATTCAAAAGAATATCAACATGTCTAGCTGTAAACAGTTAAACATGTGTGCTAGCGCAACCGTAATAATTAGATGGGTATGTGGGTAATAAATCGACGTCTATTTGCAATATACTTGTTCCTGAATTTTCATCTGAATTTACTTTTAAATGTTAAATTGCATCGTTAAGAACGTTGTGAGTATAAGAAGATAAGGATATACATGGAGTGACTTTTGTTAATACAGCATTTTAAAAAGAAATTTTTATTAGAGACCAATATGTAGCAAACGTAAATTTTGCAAAGGTGATTTTAGATTGCTCAGGAAGCAGATATGGGGAAAATTGTGCAGAAGAATGTCACTGTAAAACCCCCGGTTGTGACGTAGTAACTGGACACTGTATAAATAATGGTTGTGAAGACGGTTGGACAGGAGACAGCTGCAACAAGAGTAGGCAGTTTTTTTAAATAAGAAAAATGATTTAATTTCAAATCTATTTTCTGCATTACAATGATCGATAATCTGACAATTTAAATTAGCGGTGCTCTTACAAACATCAATCAACTACCTATACTTCTAAATTACAATAATACGTTCGTTATAATATGAAATACCAAGAATCCTTAGAATGATATCAAGACTAACTCTGCACCACTTTAGCTAATAACACTTTGCTTCCAGAACATGGAGTGTATGATTATTACAAATAGATAATACATACATTGGATTAATGAACATTAATTGTTAGAACTTCTGTAGGTATTAACAACAATTCGTTGTATTAATATTTATTGTGTTTGATTTATTGATTTAATTTTTGCTTAACGTACAGTTGGTAATTTTTCATATATATTTATCACGACAACATGTTTATAGACAATAAATCAATGGGAAATTGGATTGACCCGGGAAATTCTTTTTTGCTGCAACTGGAAACTTAAGAAGTATTGATACAGAGAATTTGGCTTTTTGGCGGCGACACTCAGCCTATCCTTTTCAAAATCTAAAGTTCCATATTTTGCAAAAGGATAGCATTCGGTAAACACGTCAACCCACTATTGTTGCGTTGCCAGGCTTTCCCTTTTAAGACCTACAAACCCCAACAAGACGTCCTCTTAGATGTATAACATTGAACTGTTATTGTTTTTTCATTAAACATACGTTATAATTATGTTTTATTCATGTTAACAGTTATTTAGAGCTTTAATTTATTTTCACAGGTTATTGCTTCATTTCTTTGTGAGTTTGTTTAAATGGTGGTTAACGCCACTTTCAGCAATTTTTCAGCTATATCATGGCGTCCAGTTTTAATTGGGGGAGGAAGCCGGACTACCCGGAGAGAACCCCCGACCTTCGGTAGGATAAATTGGCAATATTTGTCCAATAAGATTTGAGTAGAATACACACCGCCCGCAGTGAGACTCGAACCCGCAACCTCAGTGTTGACAGACCGCGTGATCAATAGTAGACGAACTACACTCGGCCATCGAGGCCCCTTGCTTCATTTCTAACAGTGTTATTATGATGTAATATGATTCCGATTTTTCTCGGATTTCTTGTATCTGTAATAGTAATCATAATCTTTTAATCTAAATTACGTAACTGTATGATTGAATTACCTTTTTTTGTGCAGTATGTATATATTTGTCGTTCTCGTTTCTTCTTTCACCTGTTGTAGAATAAAAATATCACAACTGGTATTTCTTTATTGCTACCGAGAGGGTTAATTAAACTTGATGGACTGCCAGTATACTAGTATATCACTATTCGCCATCGCGTTGGTTTTGATCTGGAGAATTTAGCCATTACTTTTTGCAATAGAGTAGCTTTTGCAAAGTTGTTACCATTTATGTTTTTGATCCATTTCTTTTTTCTCCGATTTTTAATTAAAAATAGAGGAGAGTTTAAATATTGTTTGATAACAAAGCTTTATTTTACCAGAAATACCATGTGAGTGGTTTAAAGAAGACGACCACGCACTAAGAAATGTAACTAAGAAGAATTATACATTTGGAGATGTCGTCAAATTTGAATGTGACCACGGATACATCCTAGATGATACGTCAACAACACTACAATGTTTATCAACGGGAAAGTGGAACGGTACACAACCTGTCTGTTATGGTAAGTTTAGTTTTGTTCGAGTTTAATGCTTGTTATATGTAGTATAATGTATATGTAGTATAATACAGAGGTGACTGCATTGGAATATGAAAAAGAAAAAATTATGCCATTTGTATTTACTATAAAAACACGAGACGTGTTTGCTTTCTTGTTTATTTCATTAAATCTATTACCCGTTGAGTCTGTATATTGATTATTTTGTTTTTGGATTATGAAATTCCTATATTAGTTTATCATTATTTTAATTTCCCCTTAATTAAACAATTCATGTGTCACCTATAAATGAATCAATAATCTCGTCAACATTATAATGTTGTGGAATGGTTTGTCTTAGTTTTCTTTGAAGTTATATGTATATTAATAAAGGTGCAATGTTCAACGGTGCGAGGGGTGGAGCTTATGTGACATCGCAACTGTTCAATAACTATTGTTCCACCACTTTCATCTTTTGAACATCTCATCATGCCATAAGAAAAAACTTTAAGTAGTATATTAACTTCACTCTTGTTTTCTAACCTCAACATGAATCTCTGTAACAGTTTTACGTACAACAGTTTCGGCTTCAATGGATTTAATTTTTGGAATAGTCAAGTCCTTCCGTTGTTTGTCAGTAAATACATGCACATTCTTACTTGTGTTACTTTTTGCGATGACAAAGTGCTAATTTCAATACAGCATTTAAGCTCCTCGTCCAAAATAGATTTAAAGAACTTCGACTAATTAACATAGGATGAATCGGGTTCTTTATTGATAGAATTAGTGCAACTGTCTGTCTCATAAAATCCGAATCAAAATGTCCAGGAGTATGGAATTGTTAGACAGTTTGCATTGTAGACATTTTCCCATTTCCGTAAAAAACATAATGTTCCTTTTTCGTTTTTTAGTTTTTAATCAATTTAATATCGTACTGAACTATCTCACGACCATAATATTTTTGAAAAATCACCGAGAAGATTACTACCACAGACGTTTCATTTGTGTCCATGAAATCTGACATCGTTACACTTATATTTGATTTTTCGTGAATTAAAACATAACGAATTTGACGTGGAAAATTTCATAGGACCATTCAACATTTACAATACTAATCTCATTTACTGTATCTGATTGACTGCGAATGGGCTGGGTACCTCGTCCTATTGGACTCTGTACACGACCCTTCGCTGTAAATTAGATACAGTGAATGACTCGTACTGTAAATATAAATTTTATGTAATATTAAGTTAATGTTAGGAAAGGACTATATTTGATCAAGGTTTGTTACGAAAGCAATGTGACAGTGACGTTACCGGTAGTTATTTTAATTTATAGCTAAACCTTGCAGCAAACTCGGTACAGAAGGACATTTCCTTAAAAATATAACCAACAAGATATTTCGCTATGGCGATGTTGTTCAACTAATTTGTGAAACTGGCTACACCTTAAACAGTTCAATTACAATAGAATGCTTAGGAACAGGAGAATGGAACAGTATACAACAGATGTGTATTCGTAAGATAATTTAACACTACAAATCTTAAACTTTGATAAAAAAATAACACTTACAAATCTTTGTTAATTAATGCAGATAACTCTGACCCTTAATCTATGCTTACCTCTGTAGCTTACGATCTTCAAAGTCTGGTTAGATTTCATAATTCGAAGGAGAACTACTGTACATGTCTTGAGTACAATTATGCACATACTAAAGTTCCAAGTAAACAAGGAAAGTATGCATTATTTTAATTTCGTCTTCAGCTATTCAAATGTCAACTGTTCATGTACATGCACAAGTAATATCGTCAATATCACTATAATGTTAGTAATATTGAACTAATACTAGAAATAGCAGTTAATAGAAAGAATGTATTTGATCATATAGTTTGACAGTGACGTCATTTATTCTATAGCTATGACGTTACCGGTAGTTATTTTAATTTATAGCTAAACCTTGCAGCAAACTCGGTACAGAAGGACATTTCTTGAAAAATATAACCGACAAGATATTTAGCTATGGCGATGTTGTTCAACTAATTTGTGAAACTGGCTACATCTTAAGCGGGTCGAGTACAATAGAATGCTTAGAAACCGGAGAATGGAACAGTACACAACAGATGTGTATTCGTAAGATAATTTAACACTGAAAATCGTAAACTTGGATACAAATTTGCACAACAGTCGTAATTAACACTAAAAGACATTGAAATGTAAAGTGATACTTATATTTTTTTAATTAATGCAGATCGTTCTGACCCGTAATCCATGCTCTGTTTTGATTTCATAAAACGAAAAGGATCTATTTTACACATCATGAGTACACTTCAGCACAAACTATGTAGGAAAAGACAATTTTAGTACGTTTTTCCCCAAAAGGTCACATGAGCAACACAAACATTTCGTTGGAAATAAATAAACAATTGCTTAAACTGGGTAGATGGAGCTTTTTCTGTCAAATTTTGTATAAAACAGGTTTTCATGTAGTATGTCAATTTGTACGTTAATGCAAATGGCATCACGCGTAGTTATTCTGCATGTAAATGAATATGTGCGACCACTATATTACCTATTGTAATGATGGTGACCAACATTAATTTTAAAAAATTGAATTGCGTTGACACTGCAAAAAAACCAACAAAAATGCAAGAACTTATTTGTTTATTTCCTGGCGCAAGAAGGTAGCCTTTTTAATGTGTAACCGTTATTTGGATATATTAAACCACACGTGTCATTTGCAGCGATACCTGGTTTGTTTGAATCAAAAACAGATGACAATACTACATATATAATAGTTGGCGGGCTTTGTGGTACAGTTGCCGGTATTGCGATCATCGTGGTAACCATAGTGATTGTTATTAGGAGGTAACAGTATTAGATTAATGCTAAGTATTGTTTGTACAGAAGAGAACTAACCAAAACAAAGAAAGTGATACACATTTCACAATTGTTATGAACATCTTTTTAATGCTTATGTTTAGACCTTAGACCCTATACAATAACCAACATCAGTACATATTTTACTTATTATTAGTGACTTTTATGACGTAATCGGTAGCTAATTAGGATTCATAAACAACTAACCATGGATTGCTTCATAATTTATTCTGTTGTTTGTAATATTTATGAACATAAATGATCCTACAACAAAAACACAGAATACTAAGAAAGATAACTCTGTCACGACATAATAATTTCTTCCGTAAATGGCCGATTTCTGGTACAGATGACCCAGTACAGATGAGCTCACGCGCACACATCTGTACTTGCTGTGTCGTCCAATCAAAACGCCAGAAACAAGAACGTTGTTATGGAAGCATAACAACGTTCTTCTATGACGTTCTTGTTTCCGGCGTTCTGATTGGATGTCAGAGACAATGGAGTATAAAACAATTGAGAGTCTATAGGGTATAGCAATGTGAAATTTATTGGTTTACGGAAGAAATAGGTACTTTCATGCACTTTTGGGAAAGCCCGTGTGAACTTTCACTCGTGATAGAAATTTCCGCTGCGCTCCACTCGCGAAAAGACATAAAATTTCTATCACTCGTGAATGATCAACCGGTCTTTCCCAAAAACGTATGAAGGAACCTATTACACATTTTACTTGTAGATATATATAATTATTTTCAATAATACAAATGTTCCAAGTCAAGTATCTTGAAAAGTGCAAAAATGCCAATAATTAAAAATTATATTAAAATAGTATATTCTGGTACTTACAATGTATTATCCATTTTTGATGAACGTTGTCAATGACATTAATCGGTTTAGTACTTTTACGTGTGTTTATTATTTGTAATATACTAAATCACTGAGAAGTACTAAAACAATGCACATTTATTTAAAATCTCACATACATCGTCATAACAGGGAAATAGATTTGTTAATTAGAAGAAATAAAACTAACCTTAGTAATAGAATCAAGATGTCTACAAATATAATATACAAGAAAAAAGTGCTAGATAATTCAAAATCAAAATCAAATCTAAGAAAACAATAGCATTTCTCACAAATTAACACATGATAGAAGATAAAAAAAGCTAAAGAATGAAGAAATGTATTATCTTATATTCTAATACGGCGTGCTTTAAAGGCTTTGAGACCACAACTGTGGTACAAAAAAAAAGATTTATCTATGAGCAACACGCGCTAAGAAGGGCGTGTTTTAAATGGCTGTTCCAATTACAAAACTGTAACTCCCACCGGAAAGCTATTGCATATGACGTATAAATCTTATAAATAGCGACACGCGCTATTATTATCCGTTGCAATATATTGTTTGTTACATTGACGGAACAGCCAGTTCATGGCGGAAATGATGTTTTCTATAGGTACGAAAATATTATAAATGTACTCTAATTGTTTAATTATAATAGAAATAATTCACGGAGGCTGTGATTTATCATTGTTTTACCACGGGATGACAATTTATGTCGTTATTTTATCCGTCGCTATCGCTCGGGATAAACTAATACGACATAAATGGTCACCCTGTGGTAAAACAATGATAAACCACAGCCTCCGTGAATTATTTCTTAATTTCTCAAAATCGTTTCGTTACCTTTCCTTCTAATTATTTGTGGTGATGCTGCATTTTTTATATTGAAAACCTATATTATTACCTATCATGATTCACTGAAACATGAAGACTTGCAAATACCCCTAAGTACAAACACAGTACATAATTATAAAATAAAATGATCATTAATAGTAAAAATAAATTTTAAATCTATTTATTTTTCAAATATAAAAAACAAAAATCAAAAATATAAAAATTCAGCATTACCACAACAATTAGAAGAACGATGTTAAGAAAAATAAATGCTTTTTTAAGCGTTTGAACTAAATAATTCCGAAATTATTCAGCAGAAATACGCAATAACAAGTTAGATTGTTTCAGGCGCAAAATAAATGAATCCAAAAGGCTGTATGAAGACATTACATGTAAATTCAACTCGGGTAAGTATCAATCAAATGTTTTGGATTGGTTAACGTAGACTGATTGCCCGAATGTTAGCTTATCAATATTTCAGCTATTTTTATATTTAGGATGAGAACATATTAACAAACATTAAATCAAAGGGAAAAAGGAATTGACCAACGGAAAGTAAAGTTTAACTGTCACTAGATAATAATTGTACATAGACAGGGAACTAATGCTTTGGCAGCGGCTACCATTAGCCGACACTTTTTAGAAATTTTCACAGGGGGTCGTTATCGTACAAGGAGCATGACATGTACCGGGCTAGGTTTTTCGTAGAATGACCTTACAAATATCTAAACTATAGCCTCCTACATCCGCAAACTTATGGCGTCCTGGGGGGGGGGGGCTCTGTGGAGCAATCACTTGGAACCCTCCAAGTATTGGAAGACGCAAAGAAAATAAAATCAAATGGTGTCATAAAATACAATCCTGTTTATTTTCTCGGACAGAAACCATAAAAATGGAATAAAATAGCGATATTGTAGTCAGTACCTAAGTACCTCATTAAGAACCGAAATGTAATCTAGGAGCAGGCGATTATTTGTCTGTTCTAAACACTTCAGGAAATATCGGTTGCGGATTAGGGGCATGAAAAGCCTTGCTGTTTGTCCGTACATCATAGCTTGTTATGTAGGCAGACGAACCTTCGTAACTAACGTTAAATCCACGTAGAAGCAAAAATGGCTGACTTACAATGTAAATTCTCGGCGGCTTAAGTCAAGGACGATTTGTGACATGTAAATGCAGAAGCACTGTATAATATATTGACGTGTTATAGCGCAATATTTGTTCTATTGCATTTTCGAAATTATAAGATACAAAATGGAGAATAACAAAATGCTAACAAACACCTCCATTATACGAGGGTGGGATTTTTAGTACAGATAATTTTTTGTGCCAATATAGAATTAATTACGCTTTCGTTGTTGTTCCCTCTAATAAATTTATATATTGAACATAATCTGCTTTAAAATTGCATGAAAACCGGTTAAAACTACATGCATTTATGAAAGAAAGGATGTGATGATAAAAAAATATGTAAATATGTTGATTCCTTAAGCGATATACGCTATATTTAGATCAAAGGCAAAGTGAAGATCATGTCTACAGTGATCTACATGTATATGGCAATACTATTGAGTGAGCTGATCAATTAAAATATCATCAATACAATTAGGCACTGTAACAACCCACTTTGTTATAAGATTTGGCACTGGTTACTAAATGTGAAAAGCACAATGTGATATGTAATTTGCATAATACGTTTTAAAATAAACAAATTAAAAAATATGTGAACATGATGTTTATTGTTTGTTTCATTGAATAATGTTTAACGCTACTTTCAGCAGTTTTTTTACGCTGTCCAGTTTTTATTGGGGTAGAAATCCGGAGTACCAGGAGAAAGGCCCCGACCTATGGTAGGAAAGCTGCCAATCATTGTTACTTAAAATTGGAGTCGCGCGCACTCTGTCCGCAGTCAGACTCTAACCCGCAACCCCGGTGATGACAGACTACGTGATTAACATTAGATGACTAAATACCCTAACCACTCAGCAACCGAGGCCCCATTATATTATATGATGATCGCTAAATGTGAGAAATGGGAGATCATAATTACAATATGACAATTCGTGTTAAGCTAATCACAATTTTACGATTGAACAGTTCTGTGCTGCAAGTATATGTAATCTGAAACGCAACATCTCCTAATTATAAACTGACATTGCTGCAATGGTTATAACACATATACAAATTAGGACAGACCAGTCAACTTCCATATATGTTTATATGGATATGGTAGACGAGGGGCTTTGCGTCTTAACACCAGAAGAAAATGGTACATATTGCTGAAAATGTGAAAAAAAAAATTTAAAATACTTATAAAAAGTGTTCATATCGATGTGTGTATTTTTGTTTCGATTGTTTGTATATTTGTGTAATGTTTTCCAGAACCCTTTTGTATTTGATTTTGATAAAGTTCTCAGCTCATTTGAACAATTTTCTTGATATTTTTTGTAGTTTGTTTGTAAAATGTGTCTATATTCCTTGGCGGTCTTGTTCAGCGATATTTTGTTCTGTTCTGTTTTATATAGCGGATTAGGCCGAGGGGTCTAGACCGCTGGACATAGTGCAGGCGAATTTTCTTCATCTTCATCTAATATTTACAAGCAATGCAAAGGTGGATGGGGGCTCCACAATGGCCGTCCCAACATAAAAATACACGACTGTACACATAATAATATTAGATACCCGAACCTAACAAAATTGTTCACATAATAATAGGGCCTCGGTGGCCGAGTGGTCAAGGTAGTTCGTCTACTATTGATCACGTGGTCTGTCAACACTGAGATAGCGGGTTCGATTCTCACTGCAGGCAGGGTGTACTCGACTCCAATCTTAATTGACAAGGATTGCCAGTTTTCCTACCGCAGGTCGGGGGTTTTCTCCGGGTACTCCGGCTTCCTCCCCCAATAAAAACTGGACGCCATGATATAGCTGAAAAATTGCTGAAAATGGCGTAAAACATCATCAAACAAACAAACAAACAAACACATAATAATAGTAACATAACATCCAATTGAAAACTGTACACACAAAAATAATTGCATATTTAACATCCAATAGAAAATTGTACTCATAATAATAATAAAGTAAGACAAGAGGCTTCCAGGAGCCTGTATCGCTCACCTGAACCTGAAACCAAACAACCCTTTTTTATTTAGCTTTTCTTTGCTATAAGGAATTTCCCTACACTTTTGACCTTTTAAGGGAAATAATTCCTATAAGGAGGAGCTTTTGATGCTTAGAGGGAGAATGGAGGTTCAATTCAAATTTGCTGTACCTGTTAAACTTTTTTAACTATCAGTCGAACACTCTCTTGACTCCCCCCTTCCCATTTTCTATGTTAAGCCAACGTAGCTATGTACGTCAGGTGTTATGATTTGCACAATTTTGGTAGAGGACGTCCTAAAGATGATGTGTGCAATGTTTCAAAGAAGTCCTTTAATGGGTTAAAGAGGAGAAGTTTTTTATAATCAAGTAAAATTGATTAAAAAATGTTCAAGGAGAATAATTCCTAAACGGTTCATTAGACAATCTTGACCCTAAGTCATTTTTGTAGCCCTTATAGAGCAGAACAATTAAGCAATGCTAACTTTTTCTCTAGTTCTAATAATTTTCAAGATTTTGAGGCAAAAATGTCAAAAATAATCAATTTTGACAATTAAAGGGCAATAACTCCTATAAGGAGTCCTCATACAATTTCAACCCTATGGAGTGTTTCGTAGAGCTTTTGATGAAGATGAAGGCATGTCTCTTCGGTTTTCCTGTATCTGTTACACTTTTTTAAATATAAGCCAAAAACTGTATTTTATCCACCCCTCCATTCTATTTTTAGCCATGGCGGCCATGTTGGTTAATCTGCCGACATGGTTGGTGCAAACTTATTTGAGGACGTTTGACGGATGATGTGTACAAAGTTTCAAAGCAGTACTTTCAGTGGTTTCAGAGGAGATTTGTTAAAAATCAATTAAAACCGATTAAAAAAAAACAGTTCAAGAGAAATAAATCTTAAACGGTTCATCAGATAATCTTGACCATAAGTCATTTTTGTAGCCCTCATAGAGCAATGCTAACTTTTTCTCTAGTTCTAATAATTTTCAAGATTTTGAGGCAAAAATGGCAAAAATCATCAATTTCGACAATTAAAGGGCAATAACTCCTACAAGGAGTCGTCATACAACTTTGACCCAATGGAGTGTTTTGTAGAGCTTTTGATGCTAAAGAAGGAAAGTCTCTTTGGTTTTCGTGTATCTGTTATACTTTTTGAACTATAAGCCAAAAACTGTATTTTGACCCCCGTGTTATATTTTTAGCCATGGCGGCCATGTTGGTTGGTCTGAGGCCATGATTTGTGCAAACTTGGCAGAGGACATTTTACTGATGATGTGTGCAAAGTTTCAAAGCAATCCCTTCAGTGGTTTTGGAGGAGAAGATTTTTAAAGAAAAGTTAACGGACGACGACAACGGACGACGACGACGGACACCAAGTGATGGCAATAGCTCACCTGGGAAAAAAGAGAAACAAAAATAATAATAAAGTTTTTAATAACTCTGATTGACAGCTAGAAATAATACTATTGTTGACTGCAATTGGGGGGAGGGTGGGTGGGTGGAGGGGTAGTGGCGGTAATTAAGAAGCATTAATTTCATTAGAAAAACCAAACGTGTTATTCCGATCTAATTGTCCTGTTATAATGGGGTTTACAAAAATGCGTTCAAGGACTTAAATTCTAAATGGAGTTTACCTACATGCATTCAAGGACATTACTCAAATGAGGTACCCATAAGGGAAAACTATTGATCGCTCATGCATGAAACAGTTTATTTTACCAAATAAACTGACATTAAAATAGCAAGAACATGCCAATTGCAGTCCTCAAATGCTTCAGGTGTATACAAAATCCAGGTCAAGATTAAAAAAGTGTACAATTCTTATCAATTCAAGAATTGCATTTCACTGACAAAATCAATATCAAACACAACAACCAAGTGTCAACAAATAAATAAAAAGAAACACAATATTTTCGGTTGGTAATTGTCATGGCTTTATTCACATCAATACACAATTCAAATTAATCAAAATTATTCATATGTGAATACACACATCAATAACAAAATGTCCATCACAAATGATGAAAATACAATACTATTGGGCGATCGAGAGTTGAATTGTTTTTCTAAATCCGCCAATGAGAATACGATCAAAACCAAAAGTATTCTCACTACCAAACAGTTTAGAAGTGCTAGCATGTATAATGTGGGTATGCATGAATATGAGGTTTAGCAAAGACAGTTTCAAGAGCGCCCTGTAGCGTATTGATAAATATATCCTTACCAATTAAGGATAAATGATAGCCATCATCATTGAACAAAGCGGGAAGTCTATCTTCGAAATCGGGATCTTCTTCTAGTTCTATTCATTTTAGCAAGATTTGACGAATATCGCCACTGCAATATCGGAAGAATATTTGACCATATTATTGAAGTCCCTGGTAAATAATGAAACATAATATTTGCCAGTGTGTATTTTATATCATAAATAAGATAGCCGCAAGGATTTTCCGGGCTTCCGATATCATTTTCCCCGCAATGAATGACTACAGCGTGAGGCAATCCATAACAACACAACAGACCTGACAACAGAGGCATAAGGTTGCTCCATCGCATCCCACTCATTCCTACCCAGACGGGTGGGACGCGCCTTTCCATGCCAAGGTTCTTTTTAGTTGGTCTGTGACATGTGTGATGGTACGCTCCCTACAATCCATACAGTCGTGATACGTAAAATACTAAAACTGAGTTATAACCTAATATATCGCTGATACGAGTTACCCAACGTCCCTTACATTGAATTTCTGCGTCACTACAACCCGTTTTGGCTAGGTAGGTAGGGGCCACCTATCCTAAATGAATGTGCATTTATATTTCTTGTGTTGCTACCCATAATTTTTAGATCTGAATGTAATACTGTAACAAATTGTTTCCTTGTAATAGCTTTTCTATTTAAAGGACAAAATAATGGGGCTTCAAAGACTGGACTCACTCGCATATAATAGCCCAAAACTTGAATAAAGAAAATAGCAGATTGTCATCTGACTTGATTACAATAACGCATGATCTACCAAGCTGATCCGTTTTTGAATATCGTAATTTTATCCTGCAAGATTGATCACATTGACCCAAACATATGTTGGCTACTTGAATAACTTTATTGATTTCATACATGTTTGAACACGTAATTTCACGTACTCTTAGCAAAGTAGAATATGCTAATGAAAAGGCAGTAAACAAGCTTTCGCAATAAGAACAACATACATGTCTTAAAGCTACTGGATATTGTCTCATCATTTCAATAGTAACAGGAAGACGCAAATCTAGTTCACCATTTAACCTGGTCATACCCTTCAACATTTGCTTAACAAGAAATGATTGAGTGGTATCGTCTAGCCCTTTGTTTTTTAAAGTAAAACTGAGACCACTTATATACAATTTCGCAGTCGCCGGGGCATATGAATTGTATGACAAGTAAGAAATAAAATTTGCAATGTGATCTACTTCTGGTGGCCATATATTAGGGAAGCCATATAAGTTTCGAAATTCATTAAATTTTGCTAATCCATTCTCATATGCATTCCAAGTATTCTTAGACAGGAAGGTTTCAAACAAATTGTTTGCTTCTAGTACAAAAGGTTCAATAATTCCATAGGAACTAGACAACGCAATGGTTCAGCCCATGGTACCAATACTCAGAATTGATCAACCTGCCCACGAGAGATACAATCGGATGTTATTACTTTTGGATTCTATACAAGTCAATTTTAACTGTATATTCAGTTTTAAACTGCAATAAATAATGAACCTTAGAAATGACAGCACAGTCTCAGATCTTGAACTCTTGTTATTGGAAATGGGAATTATTTCCAAATATGCGATTTATATTAAAATAGAAGTGCATTTCCAATGTTTTAGCCATTGTATAAATGTCCATTTTCCTGCATAAAAAGCACCACATCCTTTTGCCGAGCCACCAGCACTGTCTGTGTAAAGTTGTAAATCATAATTGGTTATCCATCAGTAACATCAGGTATGCAAGATACGCCAATAAAAGTAACAAGAAATTCTTTCCAAACGCTAAGATCACTCTTCATCGATAAAATTAACCTGATAAAAGGTTGGGATGCATTAAATAAAAAAAAGCATAAACGCGTCTTGTAAATGCTCTCCGACTGGAAGGGCTCGTGAACAAAAGACCAATGAACCAGCTAATGACTGAAGAGTTCTAAGAGTAAGTTTTTTATATTGTAAAACATATTCAAGTTTGTCTTTAAGCTCAACAATCTTATTGGTTGGAATTTTGATAACCATATCATCGCAATCTATTGTAAGGCCTAAATACTCAATTTGTGTTGTAGGACCCTCCGTTTTTTCATGAGCAATTGGTACATTCAAACGTTCACAAACAGAATGGAAGGTTGCCATTAAATTCCTGCAATCGTCTATGCAGGCCTTGCCCGCATAAAAGAAATCGTCTAAATAATGATCATCTTATCTTGGCAATTACTCGCTGTTCTCACAGCCCACTCAATGAAAGTATAGAACCTCTCAAAAAAGGAACAGGATGCTGAAAGCCCCAGTGGCAACATTTTGTCTATATAATAATTCCCATTGAATTTAATACCTAATAAGTCAAAATACCCTGGATACATTGGCAGCAAGCAAAATGCCGACTTTACATCACATTTCCCACAAAGTGCATGCTTACATAAGCGTTGAATAATACAGACAGCATTATCAACGAGGAGTATATAAGATAAAAGAATAAATTCCATGACCTAATGGACAAGACAAGTGGGTTATAATTCTAAAGCCTCCTGTTTTTTAAGGAACTATACCAATAGGGGTGCACCTGAATTTTGAAATAGGTCTTTCGCAGAATGGTGCAAAATTCTACCCAATTCGATTTCAGTTTGAAGTTTTTGTGCGACTAAATCAGGAAATTGATGCACTGATTTTATGTTTTTATAATCCACAGCTGATCGTGGTACTGTGTAATGTATCGGAAAGCCAAACCTGAACCCATTTTCTAAAATTAAAGCACTGTCATAGTCCGGATAATACTTTAGCATACGACATAATTCAACAACATTTATAGGTGAGTAACCCATGCATGTCGATAAGTGCAGTTGAATTTGTTGCTTGTACCCTTATAGTTGTAATCATAACAACAATATTTAGATTACTTTTGGCTAGTAGCTCTATTAAAAGGCGTAGCAATAAAACATAACCATAGCTCACCATTTGAACCCCAAGACTTTAATGGGTTCATGGAAATTAACCTAAATTGCTGGTCAAAAGTAACAACCTGTTCCCAGTGCTCGACTCACAGAGCAGCCCAGCGCGTCCTCGGGTGGCGGATAGGGTAGACCCTCTCGTTGGGGGGGTTGTCAGGTCATACATAATACGAAAGCCTGACCGCGGACCGTAGTGGGTAACGTGTTTGGAAACGATAGAGACCCCTTTTTTAGATTTCGAAAAAGAGTAGGCTCATTGTAGCCGCTTCAAAAGGCTAAATTTTCCGCCCCTACCCAAAACTCCATACTTTTCCAGTGGCAGTCAAAATTGTATTCCCTGGGACCTATCCCATCCATATTTTCCGTTGATTTATTGTTTGCTAACTTGTTCCCGTCCTGAATATAGCTGCAATACTGCTCGCTAGACGTAAAGCAGACATCCAATCAATCAATCAATCTTATAAGCGTTGTGTAACGAATAAGCTCACCAGCCTTACGTGCAGGATGATTTTCTGTCATAAAAGATACGTAATTAAAAAAAGCATTTGTCTATGAGCGGACAGAATCCATGCTTTTTCGTCTAAGTTGCAAAACGAAACAAAAACGTTTGTCGTTTCCTTGATCAACATTATTTTCAAAATTTTGCCTTAAAAAATTGAGCAAGTTCTAAATACTTCCAAACTTTTTCGTTTAAATTCGGAGTTATAAATACATCAGTTTTATTTGAATACATGGAAATTAACAGCGGCTCATTTGAGGCAGTCGATGCGCAAGTTTCAATATTATGTATCATAATAGAATCATTACCCTGTCTAACTGCAGTATGATTAAGAGGCACATGCTGTTCAAGCCGCTCTTGCACTCTGTGGACAACTGGGGCTGCGGGCTCCGGATCAGGTCTCCACAGCTCTGGGACAGAACCATGCTGCTTGTGCACCGGTAATGGTGGCTCTGGAACTAGTCTCTGTGGTTCAGGCACAAGTCTTTTTTGTTCTGGGACCCTATTCTGTAAAGGATACGGACCCCTTATTTGAATAGCCCCGCGACCACTCCTTGAGGCATGTCAATTACTTGAACAATGTTTCAATAGAATATTAAATTTGCAGTTATTTATATATTCTCACAGTTTACAAGAGAAAATACATGTAGACAAATTAACTTAAATTTAAGAAAAACGCCATAACATTTTTATTTTCTTCTATAATTAGAATCATTATTCATTTCATAAACAGCATAAAATCTGCTTTATGCGATATCGAAATATCCGGTGTTTTTTTTACAAAGTAACTAATATAAATTAGTAATAAAATTTCAAAATTATTCATGTAATGAATAATAAAGGTGTCATTAAACAGGCCGTGGCAATCAAGTGTACCGTTTTTATACCCAAGTGCCGCTTATGTAATTGAAGAGTTACAAGACAGCAATCTCCGGAGCAGAGGTCATATCCGCTCCGTAACACTACGCTAAGGATATCTTGTATGGCAGAGGTGAATTCTGACAGAGAATTCGTCGAATAATTATAAACGAATTTTTAATTTTGATTGATCAAATACCAATATATGTATCAAGATTAATTGAACCAATAGAGTTATTATGATTGTCTTTCTCGCGCGTCGTGGAAAAAGTCGTATGAAATAGGCAACGATGTTATACCAACAAAAAAATATATTGTGCCGCCAGTCCCTTACGAAAAATACATTGTAACGTCATTTTAAGAGAGAATATCTGCGTATGAAAAAATATTTCTTATGTTACATGTATACATGAACGATGTCGTTTATTATGATAAAAGTTCATTCTATGTGTTTTTTAATGATACGCTAAATTGTACTGTTATAGCGTGGAACTACTTCTTGTATAATAATTCAGTTGCGTGTTTCAACGATGCCCGTTCCGCGGTACAAAATTAGCCACGCAAATGGATTGCACCTACGATTTTTTTCCCTGTAGATGGCGTAAATGTACTATCAGTTATACATTCGGAACCGTCCCGGAATCTTTCTGTCTTTATCATTCCCGTTCCGCCATTTACCTTAAGATTTACCGTTTGTATACCATTAAATAAACATGCCTCAGTATTGCTGTGTACCAGGTTGTACAAATTCCGGTGGTCATAATTTTCCTAAGGAACCAGAGGTACACAGAAGATGGAGTAGCGATCAAGCGGATCGATCCAGTGACGAAACAGTTATGGACACCAGGGAAGTTTGACATTGTTTGTCATATGCACTTTAAAGAGACTGACTACAGAGAAACGCTGTCAGGTAAGAACAAACATTAATCAGTTGCTCACACTTGTACAGAAACAAAAATTGTAAGATTAAAACGATCCATACATTTGAAATAAATTTAAAAGGTGTAAAATTGTAATAAATTTTGACTAAAGTCTATTTTGTACACCATGTATCAGTATTATACGTATTAAAATCTGTTGTTGGAAATCCTTGTCATTCGACAATATTAAATTGTTTTGGTGCTGATTCATTCTATTATTACTGTACCTGTAAAATCTTACATTTTTCTTACATGTACTGATGTAGGTTCCTTTTTAATTACTTTAATAAAAAATATATACATATTATATGCATGTGTTTCTTATAAATTTTATACCATTTAAGGCTAGCTATCTTGATCTATTTCCAGTAGCGGATCCTGGGGGTTGGAACTCCCCTTTCCATAAAAAAGTTTTGTTTTCAATTAGATTTTCAGGAAATTGGGTCTTGAACCCTATCCCCTTTTTAGTTTTTAGTAACATGTAGGTGGAATGCCCCTATTGATAAAAAAAAATTCTGGACTTCCACGTCATCATATAGATCTGTAATATATCGTTAATATTGGTTTTGTCTACATTTTCATCTAGTCAACTTGAATACATGTATATGCATATTATAATGTACACATTTATTAGACATGTGCATGCATGATGTAAAAGTGTACACACACATATATATATGAATATCAGAAAATCAATAATCATCAAAACTTGATAAAAAAATTTACAAGTGTTCAATATTTTATTAGATGATTCCTTCCCCTTACAATCGAAATTTCCATTGGATCCTATATCAGTCTATACAGTTGTGAGTTATTTTGATTGTTTTTATGGTAAATTAAACAAAATGGGTACATAAGTGCAAAACTATTGTGTATAAAGCACTGATCTTTTAACATAAAGCATATAAGTAGTTTTTAATAGCTTTGATGTAATAAACATGATTTTGTTATTTATTTGTTGAAAGTGTTTTTTTCTATGAGTTTATATTTTTGTTGATCTTTGTTTGCTTTGTGGTTTCTGTTTATTTTTTTCAGGCACAAAGAAAATGGAACTGCGACTTATTCTGTCTTAGAAGTGACCTTCAAGACAAGATTAAGATCAGGATGATTTGTTTAAATGCCATTATTCATTTAAAAAGTTTTACAACATTAACATTCATAATTATAGTAAAAACAAAGTTTT
Organism: Limnoperna fortunei; assembly: GCA_944474755.1. Lineage (NCBI taxonomy): Eukaryota > Metazoa > Mollusca > Bivalvia > Mytilida > Modiolidae > Limnoperna > Limnoperna fortunei. The sequence continues at coordinate 7,772,828 of OX104111.1, forward strand.
ACACTTTAAAAATTGCACAAATATTTCACCTGACCAAAAGATTTGTCAGTGATTTTACAACAAATGACAATCATGATTCTTCAAATGTCATTTGACATTTGTAGCTTCAAATGTCATTTGACATTTGTTGCTTCAAATGTCATTTGACATTTGTTGCAAAAACACTGACGAAGCCTGTTGGTCATTTGAAATATTTGTGCAACAATTTTTTAAGTGTAAAACTTTGTTTTGCTTTTTGTATCTAGATGTTGTTGTACAACCTTTTAAATGATATATTTATATATATCTTAAAAAAGATTACCATGATTGATTATGAACATATTGGATTTTATCTAATCAGTATTTTAAAAGTAGCATCAAATTAATGAATCATTGTCTGTCTGGGTCTCTATATTCGTATTCTAACTGTGACTGTCAAAGTAGAAAAAAACTATTAAAAAATGTAAGTTACTTATTTTGATAAACTTTAAATAAATCTTTAATATACAAAAAGACAATATCATTAATACCTTCATAAAGAGATCTAAAAAGTTTTCTTAATAGTTACTCATTTTTTTCTTGTATTTTACCCTTTAAATTGTTTTTTTATAGATACTAGAAAAAGACTGCTTCCTTATGCTGTTCCCACAGTTTTCAACTTCCGCAAAGATTCTACAATTACACCTCGTGACAGTAGGTACAAGAAGAGGAGGGAACAGGAATACCTTCAGAATGATGACATTCAGATGGAAGTTGAAGTAGCTGAACCGGACAACTCTAATAACCTGGATTTTGTTGTGGATGGCGTCGAGCCACTTCAGATGGAAAAAGGAGAACAGTGCAGTTTACTTGGTTCATTCTCCATTGAAAATTTCATAAATGATCCTAAGCGTATGAAATACTACACATCCTTTGAGAACTATGACCACTTTATGTTATTTTTTAATTGCTTAGGTCCCTCTGTCTTTGATTTGAATTACAAGTGTCAGTCTCTTTCTCCAAAGGATCAACTGTTTTTAACTCTTATAAAACTTCGTCAAGCTAAGGATGATATTGAACTAAGCTTTATGTTTGATATATCGGAATCAACTGTGTCCAAAATAATAATTTTCTAGATAAATTTGTTGTATTTTCAGCTGAAGGAGTTAGATTTGTGGCCTTCAAGAGAAGTAATTGATGAGTTTATGCCAGAAGATTTTAAACAGAAATTCCCAACAACAAGAGTTACGTTGGATGCTACGGAAACCCCAATTCAGAAACCTTCACATGTAGATGCCCAGAGCATAACTTGGTCTTCTTATAAGCATAAGAACACTTTAAAAAGCCATGGTTGGTTGCACACCAAGAGGTACTGTGTCATATGTAAGTGATTCGTATGGTGGGTCTGCCAGTGACCGTCAGATCATTGAAAAGTCTGACCTCTTAAGGTCCAAATAAGGTATGTTCAATCCTAAGGAGGGTATCATGGCTGATCGGGGAATCATGGTGCAGGATTTGTTTGCTACACAGGATGTTTACGTGAACACACCTACAATGTTAAAGGGAAAATCTCAATTAGAGCCTCATGAGGTTGTAAAAGATAGAAGAGTCGCCTCAAAGAGGAAACATGTTGAGAGGGTCATTGGCCTAGCCAAGAGATTTAAAATTTTAAAGGAAGATCTTCCTCCTGGCAAACTTGTTCTTGGGTCCAGAATATTGTTTGTGTGCTTTGCAATTATTAACTTTAGAAAATCTATTGTAAATCAGAATGCTTAAGCTGCTCTCGTCTTAAATCTTAAGGAATTTGCCATGTGGTGTTCGTCTTTTCATACTGTTTTGTCATTCAGATTACTGTTTTGAAATGGTAAATCACTGTTAATTCCATCAAGAATTGAGGAGAACAGAGTTTGTGGAAGTTTTTTTTCTTGTTTTAGCAATTTTCATAGTTTTAAAAGCTATAGTATAGAACGGATTATTTGAGTTATTAAAAACTACCAACATGACCAAGTGAGCATTCAGAAGTTGTTATGAAAAAATAAAAAATAAAAAATGTTTTTTATTTTATAATTACAGTAAAACCTGTATAAACCGGCTACCTATGGGGCCGAACAATATGGCCGGTTTGGACAGTGGGCCGGTTTGTTCGGATTTGGAAAATCACCGGAAGTGAAGATAAAAAAGGGGGGTTTAAAAGACTACGGACACGTTTGATGCACACTCGTTTTATATGCAACGGAATACATGAAAGAAATATAATTAAATGTATTATATTAAAAAAACTTATAATACACGCTGATATTTTATTGATATATACGAGAGTAATAATTACTCAATAGTTACTGCAAAATACATGTCAGGGGTTCCATGTCTTTTCTCCGTTTTTCTTCGCACGATAGTGTTCTCTGTTAGTGATTGCCTAAGCAAATGAAACTACAGGTAACGATAATCTTTACTGTTTGCAACGTTTATCATGTATGCTATGTGTTGTAGCATACCCTCAGACTTAAATCTTTACGAGATCGTTTGGGGAAGGAGCGTTACTTCATCGTCAAATTTCCGCTCTCCATTTTTACTTTTGAAATTATTGGTTTTGAAAACGAATCACATGTATCAAAAACATCGGTTCATTAATAGGATTCACTTTTGAAAACAATGCAAATTATGAAAATTAAATTAATGGTTATGAAAACAATTCACCTTTGTTGTACGCTTTGGTTCATTAATTAAATACGCCCTCAAGGAGACCTAACAAGTCATTTAAATTACCTTGTTTGTATAGCTATCAATTGATTAAATAAATAAATCTGGTCATGTAAATTATTCGGTTTAAACAGGTAAATTTTAATTGGGAAATGTGTATTGGGACTGGACATAATGGTCGTAATTCGGAATACACGAGGTCCGGTTTATACAGGTTAAATTAACGAAGGACTTTAAGGGGAAAAAATGGGACCTAAATTTTCGACCGGAATCGACAGGGAACCGGTTTATTCAGGGGCCGGTTTTAAAAGGTTTTACTGTAAATACATTTCACTAGCCTTATCATCCATTTACATCATCAATGGGTTATCCTGGAAAGAGCATACAACTGTATAGAAACTGTAGTGGTAGCCTTTTAAGCCACCTGATGAGTACCCTTGGCAAGGAAGAAACAGTTTCATTATCTCTTTTTTAAAGAGATTAAATTCATTTTTATATGTAATTTTTTGGTACACATATTTTTTATTGATGATCTTGATTCTTCGAATGTCTTAGAAACATAAACCAAAACATCTACATGTAATAAAATGATAATATATTGATTTATTTTCTTTCTGCTGTATAAGTTGGAATAAAAGATCTTTTACATAATCTTTAAAAATCATTTAAAATTACTTCATGTTCCTGACAATAAATTTTGCTAATTCTGAGACACATTGTTTTATTAAGGTGTCTCTAGGGTAATACACTGTCAGAGCATCTTTTTTGCACATATTGATATTATATGATAAATGAGTTGGACTTTGGGAACAAAAAAACTATACAATAAAATATATTTGATCAAATTAGCAATTATGACATTTTAATCATTATTTAAATTTCCCCCCATACTAAATCAAAGGGAGATAATTTGTATAGAAATTAAAAAGTAAAATTTTGAATTTACTTGAATATCTTGGAAAAATGGTGCCCCGAAAATATTTCAAGATTATTTCAAAGAACATTTAAAAAGGGATACTTCTTCAGATTTTGAGCAAATTCTTCTCTAGGAGCTTCCATAGTTTTTCCCCCTATATATTCTTCATAAAAATATATAAATATTGCTAACGTGAGAAATCAGATAGCACTCTTAAATTAATGGTGACCCCTTTTCCTATTTGATATTTTTTATCTATACATTTTATAAGACTCTTCAGAAGCCCTCTAGCCAAAATGTCGAAAAAATCATTATCCTCGCCATCTACAACTGAGAGGCTAAAAATGGTCTATAGTACTTCTCATAAAACAGTGATAATTTAGGAACAAGCGAGTGTAAGCAGAATTCTTCATCAAATTTGATTGTTTGAACGAAAAAGTCACCAAAAGTGTATACAACAAAGTAACAACACTTTTTCTTAGCAATGAACATTTGTCCCTGAACCTGTGAATAATATCGACTGCTCTCACTTAAAATAATGTCACCATTACTGTCTTTCCTTAAAAAAGGGAAATTCTTTCCAGGCAGTATAGCATGATTTCTTCTATTGTATGGACATTTTACCTCCACACACTTGTCATCATCAACAATTGCATCAGGTGATGCACGTAAAAATGGAATATCTGGCTTGACAAACAATCCAGCTTTCCTACATTTCAGCCCTTTCACAGATTCTAATTTCAACAATGCTTTTGATTCAAAATGTTTTCCTTGCAAAACTGGTAGACTTGTGAAATTGTTCTTTTGATATAGGCTCTGACATAGTTTCTCTTTGTTTCTTCTACTTGTCATCTTCAATATTTCACCAAATCTTGATGCAGTTAGACGCCACTTTCTATGATTGAACCATACAGTACTTTTGATCTGATTTCATGTTGTTCTTTCTATCTCTCTACGTTCTTCTTCACTGACCTGCCAAAGAAATAATATTTAACTAGTATCATAATCTATCTTTAATTATAAGAAAACAAAATTATTAAGAACAACAAACTTCATGCTATTCATAGTTTTTTGCCACATAAACAAGAAAGTTTGGTTGTCCAGCAATCTGTAGACTACCGTAAGAAACATTGGGGCTGTCCTTGAATCTCTTTTATTAATGCTAAGTGTAGTGTCAAGTTGAATCTGTCATGGAATGTAGGTGGTGTTTATTTTAAATATTACTATAATTGCTTTCATTTTTATACACAAAATGTTCTCGTCTTGAATATAGCTGAAATACTGGATGTAAAGCAAACATCCAATCAATCAATCCGTCCGTCTATGCCTCTGGTTTCCAAAGTTTATACATGTATATTTAAACATACATATGCTGATATTTACTTACAGTCAGTGCTTTATCAATCCGATACTCATGGAATGTAGATAGTTATAGTCATGAACAGCCTGTTGTAAATTGGCTTTCTGGTAAATATATCTTATGGCAATATCCATTGATGTTAACTGACAAAAGTTAATGACAGAATTTCTAACAAAGTCATTGTATCCTTGGACATTTCTGTACTTAGCCGGGCGAGGATCCTCTAAAATATTCTCTACATGTTTTCTTTTAGATGGAATATTCTCAGCTTTGACTGGTGATCCTTTGAAAAAAGCTTGTAAAGTGAACAGACTTTAATGATGCTGAATAAATGCATATGAAACAAATACATCCAGATTGCAGTTTAGTTGTTGTGTTTTTTGTACGTTGTGTGGTTTGGTTTTTTGTTGTTGTTTTTTTACGTCTACTAATTTTGTCTTGGCCTTTTTGGACGTGCAACATTTGAATGCTTGATTGTACTCCTGCTTCTTTTGCTTAATAGACACTAACCAAATATTTGCAATGGCAAACTTCAATTTTCTTAAGTGCATGAGTTTATTTTGAGAAATGCAGTAAAACACATTTTTTCAAACCATAGTTTTTTGGTATACTATATAAACATACTACCATTAAGAAAGAGGCCTTGGTCAATGTAGTTCATCTACTATTGATCATGTGGTCTGTCAACACTAAGGTTGCGGGTTCGAGTCTCACTGCGGGCAGGGTGTACTCGACTCCAATCTTAATTCACTTATTGACAAGGATTGCCAGTTTTCCTACCGAAGGTCGAGGGTTCTCTCCAGGTACTCCGGCTTCCACACACCCAATAAAACTAGACATCATGACATAGCTGAAAATTGCTGAAAGTGGCATTAAACATCATTCAAACAAAATCCATTAAGAAATAATTCCAAACTTACCATATCTTGTTGAATGAAACCAGGAGTGCCAAAATTTGTGATTAAAATATTGTAAGAAGACAATATTAAAGCAAAATTAATAAAAATAAATGAATTTATACAAGGTTTGATAAGTTCGTATTCAAGTTCATCACAGAAGAATATTATTTGCTAAACCATACCATTATAAAAAGACTTAGGCTTATGAAAAGTCTGCAAATTGTCTGTGCAACACTTCTCCACCTGGACATTTCCTGTCTGGATGAAGTGTATAAGCATCAGTAAAACTGATGCAACATGTTTACATGTTGCATGAGGTCCTTTGCCAGCTGGACATTCACATTCTGAATTCTCTGTTTCTCCAGTTGTTTTATTAACTTTTATTTTATAATTGTATGTCACCTAAAATTACAAAAAAATTATAAAACTCAAAGTCACAGATGCCTCATTCACAAACAGGAAGTAGGGGCCCCTACTGTTATGGATAGAGTACTACTTCTATAATCATAAAGGATTTAAATAAAAAAAACTTCATTATGTGTTGTAATCATCTTACATAAATTATCAGATAACAAGCAAGCCCTAACATGAACTGTAACTCAAGAATATATGTATATACCGGCATGCCAAATTGCAACTCAATATGATAAACCATTTAGAAAAAGTACAGACAACTTGAGTGTTAGATTGACCAACATAGTGCAAACCTACAAAGTCAGTAGGAGACCTTTTATTTGTGCTATAAACCTACTTTATGTTTCATGGCTGCCCCAACAATTCCACTAAAAAATATGTACAGTCCACTCTGGTGGAAACTACAGGCCATGATCCTATGTGCCTCAAACATGCGTCTACCCTTTTCCAATGCCTTGATATCACCACTGGCCTCCCTGACTTCTGCCATTCTGTATAAAATATAGCCCTCCACTTGCTTTGGTGTTACTTTTGGTAACAGGATCTTGTGCTCTGGTCTAAGCTGCTGAAAGCCAGATATTGGCCACTGTGGATCTGATGGTTTAGGAAGATCAACAGGCATACCTCTGAAATCCGCATTAGTGTCAAAAGCTCTTAATCTGAATGCATAATATATGTGTAGTTTGTAGTTAATTGATCAATAATAATCAAAACACTAATAATAAAAAACAAACAAGGATCAGTTCATATTTTGAAAAAATAAACATTTTTGAAACTGCTAAATTTTCGATAAATTTTGTACAAATATTAGTTTGTTTTGACTGTGTACATTGTTGTATACATGCATGACTTGTACATACTACGTAGAGTTATTGTAAAGTGTTAGATTCTTGACTTAACAATTAAAACTTACTTTAATACTGCATTTGTATAAAATGACAGTGCATACTACATTATTTTCCCTGTAACCGCAAGAAAAACAATAAAATTGAAGATAAGAAATGCAACAAAAAAGGACAAGAACCAGGTGTGATATTGAGATTCCACAACTTGGTACTTTCCCTAGTTGTAACATAATAAAACTGAACATTTCCAACTCAACACCATGCATCATGTCACATCAGAACTGAAAGTAGAATTAAAATATTTATTGTAATGTAAAAAAATCTGAAATAGAGGAGCAAAATATAATGATCAATGAGTGCAAATAGGCACATAACGTCTACATCAAGTATAAAACCATTCAGTGTGTTCCCACTTGGTACAGCTGTAATAGTATCGAAGTTGAAATGTACTACTGGTCACAGAGTAGTTCTCGCAGGCAAGTAATTCTCGCCACCCTATCTTTTGACAGTTTTTGTGAATATAGCTAATAGGCATTTTAAAAGTGATCAACGTAATTTGTTTTGAATGGAAGATAGTGAAATCTATTAAATGAAGCCTTTGCCATCGATTTTAATGTAAAATAACGGCATAGTCACCAAAATGGCGAGAATTGCTTCTGTCATTTTAATGGCGAGAACTACTCTCTGACCTGTAGTGTATACTATAGTATATAGAGTCATCGTTCTCCATATCAGTTGATCTTTGTCTGTTTGTTTGATGTAGTGATCATCATATTTTTCAGCCAAATAACCAAATGCACGTAAATTATTTTGTTGATATTTAGCGATACACAATGGTTCTCATGCAATGTACATCTGACAAATATTTATTTCATGCGCATCAATCTCAAACGATGATAGGTACGGTACAAGTTTGGCGTTTCATAAAAGCTAACCGTCACTTAGCTGCATTACCCATTTTATGGGTCTTATTAAGTATTTGTTGTTTGTAATTTTTATGTGGGTAGGTAACCACGTACCCTTTTAAGGACATTGTTTACGCTACACTGTTAATCAATGGTGCTAGAGAGATTTAAATACCTGTCGTCACTCCACATGTGCTTTTTGAAAAATAACTAAACAAAATTGAATCCCACAACAAATGTTAAAAATGAACGGTGAAAACGTGTGTTGTTCTATTTGCATCCAAATATCAAAACGCAAATGAAAATATAGAAAATATCCTCAACAGTTTTTAAAAGTAGGGAGATTTTGATACAATGTTTACCTTTCAATTGTTCACTGACCAAATCACGGAATGACTAAGACAATATGTGGAACGTAGCATTACTACACAAAGATACTGATTACAGTCCCCATTCAACCCAAGAAAATATCAAAATTTCAGTACACATACTAGTGCGATCCTGGCGTAAACCAATGATATGACAAAGATTATAGATTTAGCGAACCACCCAATCAAGTAAAATATAGTCATTTACTACAAAGACTGTTCGTCATATGATTATTTATACCGTGGGAGACGGTAATAATGAAATGTTAGCACCGTCCCTATTTGTAGATAATTGCCCTGGTGCTAACAGCAAGAGGAATTCTCTTCGCTCTACGATAAACGAATAATGTCTTATATTAAAGAATAAAAGTATTATCATGTAAAGACCATAACGATTGTTTATTTATCATCTATCAAGACACTTCTTCGTTTACTATAGGATTAAACACCGTTTTCAATGGATTTATCGGTATATCAACAAGACCAACACACTCACAAACAAATAAAAGTCCGAAGGACTTTTATGATATGTTTGTGAGTGAGTTGGTCTTGTTGATATACCGATAGTTTGTGAGTGAGTTGGTTGGTCTTGTTGATATACCGATAAATCCATTGAAAACGGTCCGTGTTTAATCCTTATAATTCTTTAAAATTGCATTAAGAAATTAATTTATCTAACGTGTTTCTCAACTTCATATTTCTTGTGTATTTGGTAGCGGAATTGACTGAACGTATGAATATTTTGTTTATTTTTAAACGTACGATTATTTCCATAAACCATTTTCTGATTTTAATAAACACAATTTTTAGTTTTACATCAATCTGTAACCTTATTTTCTGTTTCGAACACAAGGAAAGTTTTAAATTTAACAAATCTTTAATGATAATTATCAAACAAATAATTTGTAAGTTGATCGCTACTTTCGATATTGAAAGCCACCATCTTTGTTTACATTGGTTCCGGTAAAAATAGTTCGGTCAACGTCGTTTATCCCAAAATAAATGGAGTCAACTTCATTTATCAAAAAATATATTTCGTTCAAAACCTCAACAGGAAGTAATCTAGACCAATTAAATAAACGTATTTCTAAATATGCAAATCATATTAGAATTTTCCTAAAATAAATGGAGTCAACTTCATTTATTAAAAAATATATTTTGTTCAAAACCTCAACCGGAAGTAATCTAGACCAATAAAATAAACGTATTTCTAAGTATGCAAATCATATTTGAATTATGATGTTATAAATATGTTCTTTAATTGTTATATTGAGATAATCGTGTTCAGTTACTTTTAAAGTTTTCGCTTACTTTAATGTTAATGTGTTTATAATTTAAAAAAAATTATTTGGAATTTTACTTTCTATTTATTTCTTAAGTTATGTAAGTGATCACGGTAATCCTTTTTGTTATTTTTATGAATACACAAAACTCTTATAGTGTAATTTTTAAAAGAATATATTGTAATAAAACTATTCAGACTGTTTAATTCATGTGCAGACTGCATTGTAGTCTTTAATTGACTTACTATTTTCCCATCAAAGTGTTTTAGTTATTGCCTGATTGTTAAGTTTTCGGCCTCATGATGAAGATACACGATTTTTATCACGATGGGAAATTCTGCTTTTGTTCCAGGTACTTGATTCACTTTTTATGTCCTGGGAGCGTGCAATATAATCGAGTATATTGATTATTATATAAATCTTACCATGTTGCCATTTACTTCTTACAAACAAAAAGACTGAAAGATAAGGTTATCAGAAGTTTGTTTTCAATGTCAATAAAAGATAAAGACAACTTCCTCGTTGGTTTAAAATGTTGAGGTATTATGTACTTATTCAATTTTTTAGTGTGTTGAGATTTCTCTGTATTACTTGTGAAGATCATTACAGTAATTATAACGATATCTACAAGTTGTGCACTAGCTTAAAGCTTTTTATCGCATTACTTAGTTTAACTGTATTCTTTGTATTCTCAGGTTTTTTATACCATACAATATTTCATGCCTTCTTTAATCTTTCGGTGAATTGATAAATTGAATAGACTAATTGTCTAATTTGTCTAACAAATGACATGTCGAAAAAAACATAATTTAGTATTCATTTAAAATTACTTTCGATTTCTACATTTACGGATATATAATAACTATTCCTCAACTTTTGTGTACATATGGGTTAGAAATATTTAACATATTGTTTCGACGCCAAGTATTAATAAAATCTGTAGCGAGTAGTTTTCTCACATAAACGGATAAGTTAAATTCACAAAGTTGTTTCACATTAAATACATGCACATTATTTTTTTTACATTATACAGCAAATGATTGCAAAATCTCGGCCACAGATAGAAATTATAGAGGACATATTAACATGACAACATCAGGGCGAACGTGTAAAAAATGGAGAGATTGTGATTCTCATAAAGAACAGGAAGAAAACTACTGCAGAACACCATCAGGTGATAATTATCCCTACCCGTGGTGTTACACAACAGATCCAAACCAACGTTGGGAGGAGTGTAATGTTCCTGTTTGTAGTAAGTTTTTATACCTTGTATCAAGATAACAATTACAAGCAAATTATATACTGTTATGGAATAAAAATGACGCATTCATTCGTGTCATAAGGACTGTTCATAACCCAGTAAACCAAATCAATAGTGACCTTTCATATTAATCTGTTAACTGAATAAACCCAAGCTATACAGATTAAACGCCTTCCGTTAAAGTTCATTATACAAACCAAATTCAGATTCTCTATTACATAAAAAAAACAGACAAATACATAACACATAAAACTAGCATTTTGAAACTGTGAACATAACTTTTTAACTAATACAGCAATATTACTTTGACGTTACATCAGGTGTTCGTTCTGGTCGTCACAAAACATGTTATGGCTAGGTTTGAGGCGTAATACTCGAAATAAAACGTATCGAATGACAATATTTTTGGGTCTAACATTAAACTATAATAATTGCAAAACCACTGGGCACTTTTTGAAAATCATGTACTTAGTGTGATTATCAATTACCCAAATTTAGTGATTTTTTATGTCCCTGGTAAAAAGTATATGGCGTAAACGGAGTTAAGGAATGGGATGCAGCTTTTATATTTGCCGCAAAGTCCTATAAGTTTGTCATTTTGAAGGTCCACTTGCAATTACTTGTCCCACGTAATTAGATATGACGAAACTAAGACGTCAATGCAGAAGTTCATATAGTCTGTTTGTCCCATGCACCAGGTTTCAACATCAATGGAGTAATTCAGTTCAAAAGAAATAGCTGAAAATGGCAGCTGGTAAGAAAATAATATGTCATGTAAATATTATTTTCTCTTAGATTAAGTTTCGGGAGTTTCATACACGAAAAAGACAACTTTGACTAAGGGTGAACAAAATGTCACACTTAGATTTTTTTGGAAAAGATAACATACACATAAATTAAACACGTCTCAATTATCCTTTGAAAAATAGTTTTGAGTTTCAATAAATCAATATTTCATTTTATCTGCTGGTATAGAAAATAGTATGATAAAATGAATTTTTTCTCAGTTCTTACACTTTTAAGTTTTCACACATAAAAAGATAATGGTATTCATCTACTAATGCATTTTCATGACGCAATGTAAATGTTCTATTTCCTCTCGGGATATTATACCATCTCCCTTTTTCTATTGGAATATTTATGTTACAGCATCGAAATTTTGTTATGCAGATTTTTGCATTTCCAGTGAGATCCTTAGTTCTAAACCATTTTTGTGTAAACTGATTTATCAGCGTATGTTTAATAACCGGTTTAATAAGAGTGTCATTGTATTGTTCGCCAAGTTAGCCGTATACCATTAAATTTGGTATTCTGCTTCGAAGCCCTAGAAATTGAAGATGTACCCTTTCTATCGTCTCATTGTTTTTACATCTCCATATCTCGGAACCATATAGTAAGATTGGTTCAACGAGGATACAGCAATAAATAAACATGTACATATTACAGATCGGTTGTATTCAGCAGCCTGTATATATCTTATTAAGCATTGATAAAGCGATTAAACACTTCATTTCGGTAATTCATCGATGTATGAATGAGGTCGACTTGCGCGCAAAGAAATAAACGGCCCAATTATGAAAAATTTGTGAGTCAACCTGATCGATGAATTATAGAAAATATGATTTTAAGCCTTATAATTCTTCCAAAATTGTTTTTACATATTTACTATTTTTGGCCAACATTAAATTCCATTATAAGTACGTGACGCTTAGGAATATACACAACGAACTGAAGACGAAGACGTGGCCGGTTTGGAGGGAAAAACTGGCATTTACAACAGATATATTTTACGCTTTGCCGAGAATATTATTAGAACAAAGACAAAACAACAAACAATATTTTCGAGAATTCCGTATACTAATGTTCCTCATTGAACCGCGTAAACTTCATTTGTGACGTCATATCTTTTCAAACGCAACGTAAAGCAGAAGACAGTTTGTTACGCTGAAAAATTCCCTGAGGGAATATTTCAAACCGAAGTGTTTTTTTCACAAAATATCTACGCACACATGAGAACTATTTGTTTGCTAGGTTCCCTTATGGAATCAAAGCACGTGCTTTAATCTTTAATTTCGCGCCGTTTTCTGCCAGCTGAATCTGAATCTGAAGAACAGTATCGAAGTAATTAAACAATAATTACTTAGCAAAATACAAATCTACAATATGATCTCAATTAAATAATGTATTTTATTCTAAGACTGAAGCGAAAATGTAAGAAATTGCTATTTCCATGTTCCCTAAAAGAACCGATTGTAACACAGAGAGAAGGTAGAAATATAGTTAAATGACATTAAGATGATTCTATGATAAAGGATCATCATTATTTTATTGCAGGTATTATCCCATAACCACGAGAAAGTCATTTTTATACATAAAGCAATACATAACGCCGCAAAACTGCAAAGATATTAAACTGCATATAGTATAATATTCCTTAATATATATTTTTTTTCTGTTGTGAATTCAATGGCATAGAACGTACATTTACAAACAGGAACATAGTTATTTTTTTAGAACATTTTAAAAAGTTGAAACTGAAAGTCGGCAATAAAAAATCAGTGTTGGGATATCTTATTCAATGTTTCGGTGCTTTCTAAATGATATTCGAAGAAAGTTTCAAGAAATGTACAGAAACCTAACGTAATAGAAAACTACAAAAGGCATTGAAAAGAATATTTCGGGAATACAAATTTACATAATATATAACATGACAGTACTAAAGCCAGTGTTCCTGTATATTTATGACACAGAAATCGGGTAAGTGTGCACTCAAGAAATGAAATTGAATGTTACACATGTCAAAGACATCAATATAGTTATTAATTCTTGGAATATGAACGTACATCACAACATAACATGACATAGAAACTAAAAAAAATGTAATGTTCCCTCAATGAATGTAAAGGTAAATCACTATATAATAAGACATAGACATTACTATAGTAAGTGTTTCCTGCATGCGGGAATGTGAATGTCATTCCCTATATAACATGACAAGACATTACATAAACTAGTGTTACGTCAGAGAACATTGAAGTTGTTCTTTATATTACATGACAAGACTTTACCATAACTAGTATTTCCTCTGGGAACGTAAACGTTCTTCATTCTGTTGTATGACGAGACATTACTTTTATATAACTAATGTTCCCTCAGGGAATCATGGAACTTGGACAGACATCACATATAAAAAGCGCATAGTGTAAATAAAGCATTTAACAAATAAATTCTATGATATTAGTTGGAACCAATGTATACGTAGCAAGGGTTATTTCAGATTGCTCAGAAGGCAGATATGGTGAAAACTGTGAAGAAGAATGTCACTGTAAAACACCAGGATGTGACGTAGTTAATGGACACTGTAAAAAAATGGTTGTGCAGACGGTTGGACAGGAGACGGCTGCAACAAGAGTAGGTATTTTTATTCAGTTTCAAAATAAAAAATATTTTACATTCAAATTACTTTTATAACGATAATATTAAATTTTTGAAACATCAAGAATCCTCAGATATCTATGAAGACTAACTAGTTCATGACAGTTTGCATGCCATTTTCTTCCAGCGAACACTGGGTTTATGGTTATTAACATTAGTTACCTTTGCTTGATGTTAAATATTGTTAGAACGCTTAATAGAACTTCGTGTTACTAATAGTTATTTTGGTTGATTATTTGAATGAATGTTAGATTAACAAGCAGTAAACAATTTGTCAGCTGTATTCAGGACAAGAACAGGTTCTTTGGGAAATGGACCCACGAGAACAAAATTTTAACTGTAACCTACTCTTTTCCCAAATCTATCCAGGAGGGGTCTTTATCGGAAAATAAGCGTGGCATTTGGCAAGATTAGAACACGGCAATTCTGGCCACAGACTATAGTTGTTAACGATTGCACCACTCTCTTTTCACCTTTTCACGATAAGGATAATTTTATTTGCTTTTCAAAAGCAGACGTATTGCATCCGCTACAAGACTTATAATTATCAGTCCCAAAATCAAGCTCTCTCTACACGCTAGTAATTAAATTTTCTACCCATTGCCCAATCTGATTATTTCAATTGTTTATTCATTTTAACTTGTTTTCGTCCTGACAAATACATCTAATAGTTATGTAAATTGATTTACATGCTTGCAATGGCCTAGTGGATAATGTATTAAGTCGCCGTAGTGTCGATACGGAGGAAACATGTTCGAGCATTAATTGACATTGTTTGCCAATTTTCCTGCAAGGTCGTCGGTTTTCACCTGGTACTTCGTCTTCCTCGGCCAATATTAACTATATGCTATGTAATAGCTAAAATATTGCGCAAAAGCGTTAAACCCCACTTATCGAACAAACAAACATTCACCACGTTGTATAAAACGGCTGTTCTAAATCACAATCTAAACTTTCATTGGTTCGGTTCTGTCATCGTGATTGGGTTAGCGCTGGAGATTTTTGCCCGTCCTTTCTGCGAAAAAGTCTGTTTTGCTAGGTAAATTGTGGTCCTTTTCTCTTTCTGTCATTTGTTACATGTATTTTTTCACAACAAAGCTTTATATTACCAGAAATGCCATGTGAGCAGTTTAAAGAAGACAAACATACACTTAGAAATGTAACTAAGAAGAATTATACTTTTGAAGACGTCGTCAAATTTGAATGCGACCATGGATACATCCTAAATGACACGTTAACAACACTACAGTGTTTATCAACGGGAAAGTGGAATGGTACACAGCCTGTGTGTTATAGTAAGTTTTTCATTGTTCCGAAAGGTCAAGAAATTATGTTGATTCGTTAATGACTTTGTTCTAGTTCAATACGTTTTATTTGGAGCTTGTAGTATGATGAGGTGACTGCCTTGGACTATGAAGAAAAAGAATTCACCTCCTGGGTACGGTTCTAATGTCCATGCATAATCGTTCCCATTTTTGTTGCGGTAGTTGAGACGGTTGTAAAGGTGGTGGTCGTGACGGATTCTGGACAAGTCGGAATAAGACATTCTACGTCTCGGTCAATTCCTGCCCAACATATCTTTTCTCTTAACAGTTGTTTTGTTTTTACTATTCCTAAGTGCGATTGACGTGACGCGTGTCTGTAATGATATCGGAATAATTAATTTTGTTCATCTCAGTAGAATGTTAACTCACGGATAATTCATTTCTCACTTAACTATAGAGTTTCAAGTCTTCATTATTTATCACTTTCTATCATCTCTCTAATTGTATTATCTTTAGCAGACTGTGCCTTGATTTCGGACAAGATCATTGATCTTGATACATTTTGTTCTGTTAAATAGTTGATGAAATGTTCTACAATTTTACCATTTTCATTATATAACTTATTTATGACTTTTTTGATTGCCTCCATTTTTCTAGGCCTATGAAAAATGCATTATTTTTTTCGAATTCTTCAAATAATTTAGTTCGTGATTTAATCTTATTTCACCTATTTTTTATTGTAAAGCTTTTCCATTTCGGTTTCCATTTCGTCTTTTTGTGTATTAAGTTTTTCTAACTTTCCTGATTTTTTTAAAATCTGATTCATATAACAATAGTTTCTGGATTTAGTCTAATTTACATTCCAGTATGTTAAGATTACATTTTACTTTTTGCACACTGCTAACAAAAGTTCATGCTAGCAAGTCCAATTTCTATTTTTAAGTTGTCCTATAAATTACTTAAATTTTCACCAGTCTAAAATAAAGTTTATGGGGGAATATTGAAAATCAAAAAGCCAATTAGAAACTAGGCATTGCTTTTATTGATAGATTCTCGATAAAGTCGTAATGAAGGTCACAGAACGGCAAAAGAGATGTCATCAACCCAGGTACAACAAATCATGAAATTCTTATTTACAAATAGACTCCTCTGAATCTAGTGCAATAAAAAATGATGGATCATGGATGAAGTCCTGGTCCAAACTTGTACTTAACAGTATCAATCTCCAATCCAGATGGATGTCATTATTCTATATTTTAAGTTAATGGCTTAAGAATTTAAAATAAGCCAAGAAATATAAAAGTGGCAATCAAATTTCACAATTAAAACACTAATACAATGCCATGGTACAAACAACAACACAGAACTCTCAAGAAAATGACAGTGAACTTGGGTTTTTCGGAAGAATAAGCAGCCTGTCGTACCGTTTGTAGCCAATGTCCGGTAAAAGAAGATTTAATGGTGTCATTGTAGTGAATTTTGAAGTTATATGTATATAATTTTAAATCATGTAAATTAAAAGTATTTTACATAAGATTGTTTAGTTTAGTATTATCTCCTTTGGTATAATAAAAGCCGAGTATTTATTTTTAGACTCTACTTAAGGAATATCCCGTTCCAGTAAAGTTTCTGTTCATTCTGTGTGGGAATATGTAATAGTCACTTTGTCAAAGAAAATATCGAATTAAGAGAAATTACATTTTTGTTCTAACTGCTACAGAATCAGACTCGATGTGGTAATATTTAAGTTGCGAACAGTCCAAGTGTAGCATAACACTAGTTGTTCGAGTGATAATAAGTGCACATGTTAATAATCTAAGTCAGACCATTATAATGTGAAAGCCCATGCTGACCGCCTAAGCTGTTGCTCTTTACTCCCTATGTTTTCTGTCGAGTGTCTTTCTTTTAGAAAATTTTAAAATGATTAAGAACATTCAAAAATAAGCATTTGTCTAATACCATATTTTAAATTGTTTTATGTCGATTTAAGTTAAAAATAATACCATTAATAGTAAGTCTTGTTTTTTAACCCTTACATTTTTCTCACTTTACAGCTGTTAAATGTAAAGAGTTCCCACATATCGATAATATTAAGAGACCAATAGAAAAACCAGACGGATACAGCTATCCGGACAATATAACATTAAGCTGCCAGACTGGTTACATGATAATTGGAATACCTACATTAACATGTGGAACAACGGGGAACTGGAGTTTGATTTGCATAAGTATGTTTGTAAATGGCACCTATCAAAATAACGTTATTACAACAATATTTGAGTATCGACCTTAAATATTAATTTGAAAAATAATTTCAAAGCCTTTCAATGACAACAAGGTTGATTTAAACTTGTTAACTAGAAATAATTCAATAAATTATATATACTTATATATACTATTTTTTGCTGATATCATATTATATATTGTGAATTCATTTGGGCAAATTACTGATATTTACTAGGATTTTCTAAAAAAGACATTTCAATATTTAATGTGAACACTTAAAGCCTCTATAAAGAAACCTGAATATAGTTTAGCTTCATTTTAGTTTTAAAAATTGTACCCATTTTAATTTTAATTCTTACATAGTAAGACATAAAAGCGATTGAATATATGTGTAGTGTAAACATTTAATGTTTATTTTCTATCAGACACATTTAACAATATTGTTTTTAGGAATTTGTTATCTTTTGCTTGACAATAGAAGTAGAAACATAGGATGAATAGCCAATAATAGTTTTGCTAGTTGCACATTATAAGTTGTGAAAGCACGTAGACACACCTGTAATGTTTATCAACACGTTTGAGTCTTTGTTTAATAAGTCATCTACATATTTATCATAATTAATAGTATGCGCCAATTTTATTTTCATTTATTAAATATTCAATTATATTTCTTTCTTACAATCCGTAAGAAAGAAATATAATTGAATATTTGTAGGTAGAATATTTAATGTTTCTTGTCAATAAGATTTAAAAGCCGGGTACATTTAACAAATTGGGAAATTCGTTATTCTGTGATTAGTAAATGAAAAAAATCCAGTTCAAGATTCATACAGATTGTAAAAAAAATCTGTGAAATAGCTTGTATTTTACTTGTTTGAAAAAAAGAGCCGTGTAATACTATTACACAAAAAAACTAAAAATAATGACATATATATATATATATGTATAATGTTTTAACATATCTTGTTTACTAAACGTAGCAGGCAAACTGTTGGTTACATAGGTGAGAACGTTTTGTAAGCGTTAATTCAGTAACATTCGTGCAATTATCACCTAAGGTATGTTTTATTTATATATGTTATATTGTAAATGTACACAAAATGTATGTAAATCCAAATATAACACTTTGTTATATTTAAAAGCGTATTGACGAATATCGTCACTTGCCATTACATTGTATTGATTTGATCGACATATCAACCTGGACTCTTTTAAACATAAAAACGCATTCGAAGTATTTCAACAAGAATTGTCTTCAAAATGTTTCAGTCCGGCTTATACAATGACAGGCATTTTTTTTTAAAATAACATGCAATATTTGATGTTTGTTTTTGTTTTAGCAGTGTTTAACGAAACTTTCAGCACATTTTTCTCTGTATCATTGACTCCAGTTTTTATTGGGGGGGGGTGGAAGCCCGAGTTCAGGACACCATTGAACTGCATTAGGAATACTTTGCAATATTTGAACAATCGACACATATGAATGCGTTATCCTATTGATTTTTATTTTGATAAAAAGTGAAACTTCATTGTGAATCAATTCACATATGTATTTGGATTGCATGCTTTAAACGTGTCGTAAAGCTTCTAAGATTTGACATACAGTAGTCATTAATGTTTTACTTCAAAAGACACTGCGACGCGTATCAGAACATAATTACAAATCGGTCACTATCAGAAAACGCCTCACAAACATAATCACCGAATTATTAAACATACAATAAACAAATAGCTAACACATATAAACATATAATTATAGATACCTATCAATAAACGATTTTCGAAAGGGTCAGCATGTCCTGTTTCACTAATCGTTCATTATCGGTCTGACGTTGTAATGAGGCGTATATTTATTTTAGAGCTCAAATAGCTTTAGTTGTCTATTGAAGGACAGAGATCTAAATACGAGTAGACTTAAAACTGTTTCTTTTGTCTCTAATCTGCAGTTCGTATGAATTATACATTTTAGTTGCAAATCTTAGTGCAGCTGTCCAAGAATATCTGAAGTTCGAAGTTCCACATTAATAAATTGCACTAGTTCAACGACAAGAAGTACTTTCTTGTGATAATGACACAGCAGGTAAAACTTCATAAATCACTAGTATCAACATATAAATAATTACAACAGAAAAGAATAGTATATGGTTATTCGTAGTAATTCATTCATAAGTATTAATAACGATTTTGCAGTAATTAGATATGTTAAAGGCCAAGATATTTAAATATTTTAAAGATTTTGCTAAAAATATTAAATTAATACTTTCTTTTATTTTAATTTAAGTGTTACAAAAAATTACACGGAGTTTGTTGGTGTTAAGTATATTCTAAACCCTATAGGAATTTAACATGTGGAAAGTTTTTCAGAAATGTGAAATTCGTCTCCATGGAATGCTTTATGTTTGACAAACAGAAGTAGGGGTGGGATGGGGTGTTTACTTACCATATAAAGGGTTACAAATATTATGGCCTTGTTAGATTGTGAACTTCCCATGACGGAATTTTCAATTCCCGTTGTCTTTTTTATTGTAAAGTATATTATATTTAGTGAAAAGTGGGGTCAATTTTTAATCGAATGGGTTCACAATGTCATGGCTTGTATTGAGTATTATACAGTTAATTGAAAAGGGAATTTTAAACGTGAAAATCTAAATACCATGGGGCATTTTATTTGTAATTATTTGATTGTTTATACGTAAATGTTTGTTCAATTTCGCATATAAGTGGTTTTTGATACCATTTTCTATTTTTTGTTCTTGAAACTTATTGAAATGTGTTACAGTAAAAGAAAGGAGAATTTTAAATAAAAGTGTTTTTATTGTACCATTCCAGTTCTATTTTTAATATTATTAAGTGTGCTATACAGAAATTGAAAAAAATGAATTAATTTCTTATTCCAAAAGCTTCGTAGCCAGGGGTTCATTCTTTTCGGAATATCAGTGTCGCAAATGACCATTGATTTGTTCCGTTTGTCGCAACCACTTTCCTTCTTTTTACTCTATTACTACTACCCCGAATATGACTAGTTATCTGATTTTAACCTGGGTGATACCACGGATGCTATGCGTAGAGCAAGAGTTGCTTACCCTTCCGGGACACCCGGACTTATTTCCGGTTTCTAATGGGGTTCATACTACGTATTTTGTATGGCTTAGTATTGGTTTGTTTTTGTTCCATATTTTATTTGACCGTGGATTTGTTTGTCCTTGACTTTTCGTTCATAGAATACTTCGATTCTTCACATAATAAACATTTACATTTTATTTTAAATTATTAAGTGTGTCATAGAAGGGGAATATAATATCGTGGCATTTTTAATGCTTCAGTGTGTTACAGCAAATGTAAGAAATAAGGACGTTTTTGTGCAGAAACATAATTGCTGTTATATCACTTATATCAATACACAGATACCTTAGGCATGGTGTGTACTGCATACTTGGTTTCCATTTTGTTGTTTGAAGGACCCCAAACGAAACCCCAAGTTTCACATAAAAAAAGATTCTTAACAAAAGACCATTTTTAGGCGTCTATAGCTTCATTTTACAGATTTACGAATGCACAGTTATTTGTTTATTGTTAATTTATTTTGTTTATGATTTGACTATCTCTTTAATACAACATAATAGAGGTTTAAGATATTACTTTCTGTGTTAGTTTGAAGTCTTATTAGCATGTGCAACACAGGTATGCGAATGAATATTTGCTTTACCCAGTCAGCAGCCGCAGTTTTTCGATACCCTGGTCGTCATCTCCAAAGATATTTAGCAATATATGTAATATATGTATGGTTTGCTACTAGATGTCGAACTGTGATATTTGTTGGTGTTATCATCACTAGTAATATTTCAAAGTTTTCAAATACAACAAAAATGCTTTGTTTATGCCTCTCAAAAATGTATTGGTTTTTATGATAGTAATAATCATCTAGAAGAAAATAGAAAATGTGTACTAGCCGCACAACACGCAAGAAATGCTCAGTACAATATCGCAACTCTGCCTATTTCATTTATTTATTAATTTTTCTTACCATGGTTTAATAAAACTGCCACATATCACTGAAGATATATACAAAACATGTGTCTTGTCGAGGAATACCGGTTATATATGTATGACGCTTAGAAACGGGGGAAAACGCGAGGCACTGCCAAGCGTTCCCCCCCCCCCCCCGTTTCGCGCCAAATACACATATAACCGATATTCCTCGGCAAGACACACGTTTTTATCCTGCAACAATATCCGTCATTTTTTGCATAGTTTAAAAGGCAATATCTAATATTTTATACCTCAATGACTACAGCGGTGTAATATATCATATTAATTATGTGTATTTTGTGTCCGATAATCAAAGTACAGTTTTGCTTTTGTGTTGTTTTTGCCATTTAATTTATTATTTATAAATTTTAGAAAAAAATAAAAGTATTTCATATAACTTTTTATTGAAGATTATACCAACACAAGTAATAAATAAATATTAACAACAACGGGATTGGACTACCAGTTTTTTGTCTACCTAGTCACTCACTCAAAATAATGAAAGACATACTGTGTAAAAAGTGCATGTATTCGTAGATTTATTTAAAGTTAACAAACACTAGTTATCACAACTGTAATGTATATTTCGTTGAGGAATTGCTAAAAGCATTTAATCATTCTTTAAGTGAATAATAGACTGGAGGATATAGATTTCGCTGTGGTGTACACGTCACAGGCATGATTTACACGTCACAGGCACTCGTCATTCATTCATGGCGGGAGGGTGCATATAAACATTTAAAGTTCCAACAGTCAGCGTCGTACCGAAGAACAAAAACTTATTAGTTGGTTGGATTACGTCTGCGGCAAGACTTGTGACGACGAAGAAAGGAAGAGTCAATTGTATGATCCGTATTTGCAGAAACAGGAAAACCAGATAAGTTGCTGTTGTTGTTGTATGACCGAATCTTTGATGTATTTCAATTTATGTTGCTGAAAATTGTTGAAAGTTTACGTTGTTTTCTTTCAGAAATAGCACTGTAGTTGTTGACTGATGCGATATTGTGTCCGGACACCTGCATTATATTAGATTTCCTTCGACATCATTATTTTGAAGCTTGTTTACCAAATATTTTCTCGCGCTACGGTTTGTGAGTTTCTTATTAGGTCAAGATTCGCTTTGCTTTTCATGATCTTAACAATGGATGAGAATTTCCGTTCCCCAAATTTTTGTTTAATAAACCAAAGTCGAGAGCGAATATCAGAAAGGGGAATAGTGCGCGGTGCTAGGTAGAACGGGTCCTCTGGAGCACCAAAATCAGCCGGGCGCTTGGAACCGTAACGTAAATACATTTGAACAGGATCATTGAGATTATTTGACTCAAAGATTTTGGGGATAACATCCCTGACATCTGCGATATTTTCTTCTGTGCCCGTTTTTGTCTGTCGCTCATTTAGTTTGAGGTACCTCACACCATCTGAGCTGGTATTGAGTGTGTAAAAAAGATGTGTGCATTTTGTTACTGAGATATTTATTTTCTTAATACACATTTTATTGCTTTTTTACAAAGAAAAGTGTATGCATGTTCTAAATAGATTTCATATCTGTATTAAGTGTAGCTAATATTTTTTTCAGAGTTAATAGAAGATGAACACATGTAGATAACCATGCAAGCTGAAGAAAAATGTGAACATTGTGGAGTATTTCTTTAAGGAGAAAGGTGTTTTTCCATGGAGTAGCTGTGTTTGTGGATTTTACATGTATCTGTTATATATTAGATGAGATACTGGTAAAAAGAATGCTACTGAACCAAAATGGATAAAACATTTTGTATTATTGTGAATTTAACAAAAGAGAAAAATATAGTGAGGTGTTTTATGATTATGATAAACAACAGACTCATATTCATAACATTGTGAAAAGACGTAGACCCTTGTCACAAACTAATTTTAATTGTCACTACTGTACCTTAGACTATAATGTTCATGGGCACCTCTAAAACCAAAACGAACTGTGTTATTGAACCAAATAGTGTTCAATAATGCTTCTGGTGATGACCCTCCAAGTAGACCTTTATTATACAGGATGTTGATCTCCTGGTCCGTTAGTGGTTGGGATCTCTTTGGTTTGTTTCCTTTTCCTTGTTTTTTTTTTTTAAAGTTTTTGTTTGGCTTTGAATGCCTCTCTGGTCCAATTAAAAACATCATTTTCTTTGGACCCTTCCAAAATCTCCAAACGTTTTAGCTTACGGTCTACACTACTGATAAAAGATCGAGGGTTGATGGCTCAAAGTCTCCATCATCTTTTTAAAGTACTGTTATGATGAAGTCTGCCAAAATAGCCTCAAGCTCAGAGGGAGGAATCTGGTGAATGTCACGGGACTCAATTTTTAATGATCAGAATTTGATAATAATTGCAAGATCCCTTGATGTTTTTTCAGTGTATTTTTTTTGTTGACCTTCAATAAATTCTTTTATATCAGATTCAGTCATGTTTATTAATTGTTTATAAAATTCTGGTGGCACAATGCTGGGTTCTTGTGGCATTGGCATGGGCATAGTAGATGTGGTGGCACCAGTTTGGCTACTTGTAGGTTCTAATGAATAAACTGGAGGAGATTCATGATTTACTGGCATTAACATTTCAAGTTGCATAACCGCATCTTGCAGACCATCTTCATTAATAAATATATCATCACCGTCTGACGATTCCAGAACAAAATGTGGACAAGGAGATGAGGACATTTTCCTTACTATAGATGGAACAGTACTAGGGCACTGTCGTCTGCAGCATGTAATTTAAGACACAAATGTTGAGTTAGTAGCCATAATATCTGCTACAACCAAATAATTGATGAAAATTACAGTAAAAAGGACATTTCTTTAAATATTTATTTAAAATTTGAATCGGATACAGGGAAAGCATCAACGTTACACAAACAACTAATCGCCGTAGTTTGTTTACATAGTTGTTATGGGTGTGGCATATTGGATTGCAAAAAGTAGTTCCTCAGTAGGCGGGGTAAAATGACGTCATTATCTACATATAAAGCTTTGCTTTATTCGTTGGGTCGTATTTGTATAGTAGAAGCCGTAGATGCAGGATAAATAAAGTTTCATGACATGGCACATTGCTGCCAGCAAATGGCGAATTACAACACTTAGATATAAATTGGTCTTTATAAACTGTGATAACGATAATCATTTGATTAGGTACCATGCATATTTCGGATGGTAAATATCAGCGAAGATTATAAATACAAAAATGCAGTTAGTATTGGAAATAAAAAAAATGTATGTTACAAAACACACATTGGTGGACTACATTCCCTAGAATGGAGCTAAGATATAAAATGACCTAAAGTATAAAACATGGCACTTAATAAGCAAAACATGTTGTATTCGAAGGAAAACTTTTTTCATGTTGACAACATATAATACATTCTTTGAATGTGTAATAAGTGTTTTCCGTTACGTGTACTGCTTAAAAGGGAAACGTCGCCAAAAAAAAAATAATATTAATATGTTATTCTTCAAATAAAAAGAAGCACTTTTGTGTCTTGATATTGTATTTTATTTTCAATTGTTTAGTTTCTACATTGAATTTACCGTGTAAAAAATGCACTTATGGAGGTCCGCCAACTTGTCACTTTCTCGTCACCAGATGGTGATACTAGAGATCACTTTGACATCCAAATACCTAAACGTCGCCGTATGATAATAACGCGAAACGGCCAATAACAGGAGGTTGAACTATAAGACGAGGTTCCGGCAAGATTACGGTTCGTATTTCTGATCTAAGTAAAAATACCGGACATGTGTAACAAGTAGTTCTACTTGAAACTATGTCCTCAGCAGCAACAACTTCGTATGCGAAAATCATTTTGCAGAATGTTGCATGGATGATAGTTTAATGGTAAGATGATATCGTTTGTCATTTTCCCTCAAATATTAGTTTGAATTTTGTTCATAAATATGAATTAAATTAAAAATTATTCGTATTATTATTTTCAACTAATTGGACGAAACCTTTTTATACACAATAATTGCCAAGTTGACTATATTAAGAAATAATTGTCATTAAATGAAATATATCGTTAAATACTCTGTTTTCACGTTCAAAATTTCACTTCATGTTTAGTACATTTATTATTTTTTAATACTATTGTTATTATCACTGGTAACATTTATTGTGCGTGATCCTGCGTTCTCACACTTCTGTGTATTCAAATCATACCTGTCCTTGGCAGGAGAGGGACATGTCGTTCTTATTTCGAATTACATGATTAACCTTTAACCTGGTTAGCTTTTGAAAATGTCCGAATATTCATACTTAAAAGTCGGCGTCAAATGATCTAATTGCAATAAACATCCTGTTGTTTACTTGCTAATTATGTTAATTACCTTTCACAAACGACAAATGATTTACCTGTACCGTCTAGGTACAACTGCCGTTTAAAAAGATGCAAAATTATCTACGGAATTTAATTTTATGTTTTAAAGTAATTATATAAATATATCTTTTATGTACAATTATCATTTAAGTAAATTATGAGTTAATATATATAAAGACAGGTTAAAAAATGTGTCTACAAGTACTTTAATTAATACACAGAGCATTACAACATTGAACGTACACTGTATTTGGTAATGTAGTGTAGCAAGGATAAATGCAGCCTTAATCGGTTGCGTTAGAGAAGTACTTCTTGAGCTCAATCGGTTAGAGCGCTGACTTCAGAGACAGAGGTTGAAGGTTCGAATCCCGCCGGTACCATTGATGATTTTCACAACAATGACGCTGCGAGCAACAACTACTGTATCGGAGAATGGTGTCTAGAATTTAATAATTGGCTTGGTGTCCACTTTTGGTGCATGAGATGCACATTTAGTATGGCCATGGGCACTGGCGTAGTGCAAGGAGGTATGGCCCAAGAGTTTCCGAGTGTCCAGTGTGGCTCGGCAGTAAATTACGATACAGTAGTGGACCTGTGTGCTGCTCGGGATGGTGCCGACGGTCCCAAAAACAGAAAAAGGAGGAGAGTGTAGTGTAGCAAGGATAAATGCAGCCTTAATCGGTTGCGTTAGGGAAGAACTTCTTCAGCTCAATCGGTTAGAGCGCTGACCTCAGAGACAGAGGTTGAAGGTTCGAATCCCGCTGGTACCATTGATGATTTTCAAAACAGCTGGTCATCAGCCATCGCCAAAGTTTCATTTTAAATTTTATTCAACGAGGAAAGGTAGAAAAACATATTTTATAACTGGATTATTTATCATATGTATTGGATAATGACTTGTTATAAAGTCACAACTGTCAATATGGAGGCTATTTATACAAAATTTTATTACCTAAACTAAACTCTAGAACCGTAACGGTAAAGAATACAATACAACATCAAAAGGCAATTCTAATGCACTTCTGGATGTAACGTCAATTTTGATTGGACAACGTGAATAATATCATGGCATCAAATCCACGATTGATGCCGTCAGAAATTGACGCAACCGCAGACTTTATTTCCGGTAAATAAAAAAATCTTATTTTAATCACGACAGTTAATTTAGTTTTTTATTGCCGTAGCATTAGAATAGAGATAACTGTATTGCATTTGAAGATTTGCCGGCATCAATTGGTGATTTGATGGTCGGAAATTGAGTTTACTGGCGACACGTAAGCGAAGCCAGTAAACGGATATTTCCGACCATCAAATCACCAATTGATGCCGGCAAATCTTCAAATGCAATACAGTTATCTCCTAAATATATTACATTTTATTTGAAGAATAACATCAAATTTTCATTGTTTTGCGAAGTTTCCCTTTTATTTTACAATATTGAGTGTGTCAAATAAAGGGAATAAAATATTGTTTATTGACAAATATTTGTAGTTTATATTTGTTTATATCAGGTCTTTATTAAGTACTTAATAATATGTAATCTTTATATTGATTGTTATTTGTTTACTTTAGAAAAGAATGTTGAAGAATATTCTAGAACTGTAAACTACTAAATTACATTATACAACACTATAGAATCTTCTGTCAAACACCAATGAACATTCTGTAATCTAAAAAAATGAAGAACATTGTATAATGTACAAAATTCTAAAACATACATTAGAATACATATAAAGGACATAAAAATATATGGCATGAGGTTAGATTTCGGACATAACATCTGGGAATACAGTTATAGATCGAACATGTCATTTTGGACACAGATTGGAATTTTCAAAAGACAGTTTAGTTAACTTTATCATTTATTATTGTAATTTGATAAATAATTAAGTGCAATTAACATTAAATTAAATTGTCATTTGTATCTGATTTTTGTTGGCTAATTTTTAGGTTATTTCTACCTGTAACAATTCTTACACCAAAAATTAAAAGAAAAATGTAGTGGCCACATGTAGCACTTTATTTTGTTATATTCCATTTTTAGGTCCCCATAACAAATTAAGGCAATTTTGTAAATATTTTGACATCATGCTACGGAACTATTGACCGGCGTAAACAATTTTTTATTGACTAAAGATCGGCAATGATACAAAAGAAGTCGACAAAAAGACACATACAAGTCTTTAACAGCAGGTCAAAAAATATAATCACTGTCGTAATTTCCTTTTAAATTTAGGAAAATAAAATTCCGAAAACTGTACGAGTAAACCTTGAATCTGAACAAAAAATAATGGAAAATACAGTTATCAACTTAGTCACCAGTCAACAGCTGATGTAATGGCGCTCTATCTGAAATCCTGCCTCAGCCTTCGGCTTATGAGATAAAGTATTCACTTTCAACATTACTGAGTACAAGAAAAATCATTAATGACATTGGATAGTGAAGAAAAGATCTAACATTGGCAATAACTACTTTTAACAGATAATTGTGTTTCATTATGCGGTATAGTGTTTAGGTCAAAGACACCATGAATATCATCAAGTCATTTCAATTTACTATATGTACAGGACAGTTAGCAACGACTGAGATACTAATAATATTAATGTTAGGTATGTTAGATACGTTTCGAAATGACAATAAACTAGCAATGGAAACATTTAAGGTCTGGGTCAGTGTCTTTTCTATTTTCGTTTTAGTATTATTTAAATGGTCACTTCCTTAAAAGCTTAATATGATAATATTCGTAGGTTTCTACGTTTGTTTGCAGGCTACGTTCACTGGTAAAATTATGGGTACTCAGAAGGATATCGATTAAAAAGTACATTATATAGTCTTTAATAATACGTCAAATTCAGTAGTATGCGGCTTAAGAACTTGAACAATATACGTGCACACTAAAATTTGGCGTCTAACGCTATTTGTCAGTTATTTTGTGCGTCTGAATTTGTATCGACTGCTAAACCATTTGTACAAGGTAAAAGATGCAGTTGAATTGATAGGTCACGTATTAGGGACATACAAAAAACATTGTCTCGCTACATTGTAAGATACGCTTTGAACTTTGAAAAATGTTCACATCTACGAAATGTTCAATGAAATTAGAGTATGCAGTTACCTTACTATAAGGGGCTGTCATTTGCCTTGACCTCGCTTTTATCAACTTTGCGACCAAGTTTGTAGGTCAAGTTTAGAAGGCCTCTGTTGATGAAAGTTATATGTAGGTGCCTGAATTCAAAGGAATTTCAGTCTGACACCTGTCATTGGCCTCATTTTCCCGTTTGAATGACTTTTCGAATTTTGCAACACGTCAAATCTAATTATCAAGAACTAGGTTGATGAAATTAGGTATGAAGGTACCATAGTACATTAATACTAATCCATCTAGTTTGTTTTACGTCCTATCTTTATTACATATAATATTTTTTTGAAGAATTCTACCAACAGTATTTAGATTTCATATGGTTGGGGCAGGGGAGATATATATAAGTACTAAAATTTTAACTGACACTGAAAAAAGCATGAAGTAATGAATGTTGATTTTCCAAAATCTACAAACGGAACGCTTTCCCAACACGTTCAACTATGGTACGGGGTAAAGCCGTCCGCATTATAACCTGACAATCCCCCGATAGGAGGCCTCATTACTCAACACTTGGGGAAGCGCTGGGTCTTTGCATAGTTTACTTTTTTGCGAATTTATAATTCAAAATAACCACCACAGCAGTACATAGGTTAACAAAGGATTCTATTAGAAATATTTCACTGCCTACTGTTAAGGAACTCCAAATCTGTCATCAGATGGTTCTCAGAAGAGTTTATATTCGTTTGTATTAATTTTAAATCAGAGACAATCATTTCCACAGAACTTATAGGGAAACGTTATAAAATGCATTTTCTATGAAATCGGTGAAAACCTGAAACATAGAAAAATTCATTATATTGTAATCTGCAGTGTTTTGTTAATGCCAATCAAAAATTGAAAAGCAATGAATTATATATCATAGATTTTTTTCCTAATCACTGCAGACTGTTTGAATTATTTTGCATTATTCGATTTTGTTTGATTGTTTGAATGATGTTTATCTTGTCATCACTTTTTATTGGTGGAGGTAGTCGGACTACGCGGAGAAAAAATTCCAACATGGAAAACCTGGCAATCCTTGTAAATTACGATTCGAGTACACCCTGCCGACAGTGAGACTTGGACCCACAACCTCAGAAGACCACGTGATCCAGATACAAAGCGATATACTTTTACAAGAACTAATCAGTCGAAGTGGAGAATTTATCATATTTTGTTTCAAAGAATTTGTTTAGTTCACTATCATGTTTATCAAAGATCTAACACTTTCCTTTTAGTGAACCAACAAAATACAATTAGGCGAGACCGAGAGGGGTCAGTCAAGTGTTTGGGTAATGAATAAAACGGTTATTGTACTGAGTTTCAAAATGCTTTCGATACTTTTTGGACGTAAAGAGAATCAAAAATTTACGTATACCATAGGTTAAAGAAACTATGATAAACATTACGGCTCTGTGTATTGAAATTTCTTAAAAACTAAATATAATGATCAAAATTTAAGAAAAAGGTGCAAACCTCAAAAAATTAAAAGCAAATTTTTCCCGCGTCACTAAGAATAAATAAAAAACTGGAAAGATATATCACATAAAGGCAGAGGCTAGCGCTGCTTCAATCTAACTGCAAAATATTTTTACATACTATTTAACATGCCATAAATAAATGTAATATATTGTACCAAAATTTACTGAGTTGTTTTAGCTTTTAGCTTTTCAAGTTCATTTCCAGACAAGGAAAAAGATTTAGATACTTACGAGTTACAGTTGGTATATGTATGGTTTTTGTATCGTGCATTTCTAATGATCACCAGATAATTATTAAATATATTCTTGGGGTAGGCAGGAAGTTAAAGATCCGACGACACAATTCTTGGTTGTTATTTTCAATACAAATATAATTTTCTTAATATAGCAAGAACAAGCCAATTGAAGTCCTCAAATGCTTCAAGTGTATACAAAATCCAGGTCAAGATTAAAACAGTGTACAATTCTAATCAATTCAAGAATTGCATTTCACTGACAAAATCAACATCAAACACAACAATCAAGTGTCAACAAATAAATAAGCAAACACAATATTTTGGCTGGTAATTGTCATGGCTTTATTCACACATTAATACACAATTCAAATCAATAAAAAAATATCCATCACAAATGATAAAAATAAAATACTATTGGGCGATCCAATAGTGATATTAAAAACACTGGGCGATCCAGAGTTGAATTTTATTTATAAATCCGCCAATGAGAATACGATCAAAACCAAAAGTATTCTCACTGCCACACCGATTAGAAATACACATTACACATGTACCAGAAAGGAATAATGTGGATATACATGATTTTAGGGTTAGCAAAGAAAGTTTCAAGAGCGCCTTTTAGCATATTGATAAATATATCCTTACCAATGAAGGATAAATGAACACCATCATCATTGAACAAAGTGGGAAGTCTATCTTCGAAATTGGGATATTGTATTACATGTATGTAACAATTTCGTTTTAGCAATGAGACCTTGCAAAGAGATGAATGCTTCTTCTAGTTCTATCCATTTTAACAAGATTTGACGAATATCGCCACTGCAATCTCGGAAGAATATTTGACCATATTATTGAAGTCCATGGTAAATAATGAAACACAATATTTGCCAGTGTGTATTGTATATCATAAAAAAGATAGCCGCAAGGATTTTCGGGGCTTCTGATATCATTTCCCCTGCAATGAATGAGTACAGCGGGAGGCAATCCATAACAACATAACGAACTTGAAAAGAGAGGCATAACGTTTCTCCATCGCATCCCACTCATTCCTACCCAGACGATGTAGACGCCATGTCTTTCCAGGGTTCTGTTTAGTTGGTTTGTGACATGTGTGCGCCCCTTATTATCGAGCTCCCTACAATCCATACAGTCTTGATATCTAAAAATACTAAAACTGAGTTATAACCTAGTATATCGCTGATACGAGGTTAATAGCCAACGTCCCTTACATTGAATTCTGCATCACTACAACCCGTTTTTGTTAGGTGAGTGGCGCCACCTATCCTTTATAATTCGTGTGTTGTAGCCCATAAATTTTACAGATGAATGTAATACTGTAACAATTTTTTCCCTGTAATAGCTTTTCGATTTAAAGGACAAAATGGGCCTTCAAAGACTGGCCTCATTCGCATGTAATCGCCCAACAACTTGAATTAAGAAAATGTCAGATTGTCATCTGACTTTATTACAATAACGCACGATCTACCAATCTGATCCGTTTTTGAATATCGTAAATTTATTTTGCACGATTGATCGCATTGACCCAAAGATATGTCAGCTACTTGAATAACTTTTAGATTTCATACTTGTTTGAACACGTTATTTCACTTACTCTTAGCAAAGCAGAAAATGCTAATGAAAAGGCAGTAAAAATTACAATCTTTCGTAATAAGAAGAACATAAATGGCTTAAAGCTACTGGAAATTGTCTTATCATTTCAATAGTAACCGGGAGACGCAAATCTAGTTCCCTATTTAACCTGGTCATGTCCTTGAATATTTGCTTAACAAAAAATGATCGAGTGGTATTGTCTTGTCCTTTGTTTTTTTAAGTAAAACTGAGACCAATTACATACAATTTCGCAGTCGCCGGGGTATATGAATTGTAAGACAAGTAAGCAATAAAATTTGCAATGTGATCTACAGCCGGTGGCCATATATTAGGAGAGCAATATAAGATACGTAATTCATTAAATTTTGCTAATACATTATCATAGGTATTCCGAGTATTCTTAGACAGAGAGGCTTAACACAAATTGTTTGCTTCTAGTATAATTGGTTCAAGAATTTCACAGGAACTAGACAAGACAATGGTTCGACCCATAGTATCAATACTCTGAACTGGTCTACCTGCCCAAGAGATATTACTTTTAAATTCTATATTTAACTGAAAATTCAATTTTCAACTGCAATTTTTATGAACCTTAGAAGTGACATCACAGTCCAGATCTTGAACTCTTGTTTTTTTTTAAATCGTAACTACAGACTGATTGTCACAAAAAACACGACCTTTTTGTTCGAAAATTCGTGCCCCAAAGACAAATTGCTAAGGCAATGGGAATTGTTTCCAAATGTGTGATATCCCTTAAAATAGAAGTGCATTTCCAATGTTTTGGATATTGTAAAAATGTAAATTTTCCTGCATAAAAAGCACCACAGCCTTTTCCTGAGCCACCAGCACTGTCTGTGTAAATTTGTAAATCATAATTGGTAATCCAATTAACATCAGGTATGCAAGATACGACATAAAAATTAGCAATAAATTCTTTCCAAACCATAAGATCACTCTTCATTGATAAAGTTACCCTGATAAAATAATGAGGTTGAGATTCTTGACTTAAAGAAGCATAAACGCGTCTTGTAAATGATCTACCGGCCGTTAGGGCTCGTGAACAAAAGAACGATGAACCAGCTAATGACTGGAGAGTTCTAAGAGTCACTTTTTATTTTGTAAAACATATTCAAGCTCACTGTTCTCACAGCCCATTCAATGAAAGATGAGACCTTCTCACAATAGGAAGAAGATTGGGAAATGCCCATTGGCAACATTTTGTGTCTATAATAATTCCCATCGAATTTAATACTAGTACCTAACAAGTCAAAACCCCCTGGATACATAGGCAGCAATAGAAATGCCGACTTTACATCACATTTCACACAAAGTGCATGGTTACATCAGTCTTGAATAATACAGACAGCATTATCAAACGAGGAGTATTGAACACTATTATGAGACTGGTCAATATAAGAATTAATTCCATGACCTAATGGATAAGACAAGTGGGTTATAAGTGTAAAGCCTTTTGTTTTTAGGAACTATACCAATAGGCTTCACCTGAGGTTTGAAATAGGTCTAAAATTAAAGCACTGTCATAGTCGTGATAATACTTCAACATACAACATAATTCAACAACATTTATAGGCGATTTACCCAAAGACCAGAGCTTATTTTTACTAGTAAATTCTGCAATAAAGAAACACAAATTTCTACATTTACATAGTTATATGCTACTTTGACGGCTGCTTAACCTTAAATGACTGGGTTTTTGCAACGAATTAATACTAGTTTGTTGAGCTTTACTGAAACCAGCTTAACAGTTTACAATAGATGAATCATTTGACATTTAAGGCATGCAAGCCGATAAGTGCAGTTGAATTTGTTGCATGTACCCTTAAAGTTGTAATCATAACAATAATATTTAGACGACTTTTGGCTAGTAGCTCTATTACAAGGTGTAGCAATAAAACGTTACCATAGCTCACCATCAATTGACTTTAATGGGTTCATGGAAATTCTCAACCTAAATTGCTAGTCAAAAGTAACCACCAACTAGTTGGATTTTCTTTAGCCACGTTTCTAATAAGCATTTTGTAACGAATAAGCTGACCAGCCGTATATGGATGATTTTCTATCATAATAGATACGTAATTAAAAAATGCATTTGTCTATGAGCTGATAGAATCCATGCTTTTAGTTTTTCGTAGTCTAGGTTGCAAAACAAAACAAAAACATTTGCCGTGTCTTTGATCAACATTATTTTCAAAATTTTGCCTTAAAAAATTGAGCAAGGTCTACATACTCGAAATTCCAAACTTTTTCTTTTAAATTCGGAGTAATTAATACATCGGTTTCAATTGAATAGATAGGAATTAAAAGCGGCTCATTTGAGGCCGCCGATGCGCAAGTTTCAATATTATTTATCAAAATAGAATTATTACCCTGTCTTACTGCAGTATGATTAAGCGGCACATAGTGTTCAGCGGCCCTTGCACTCTGTGACAATTAAATGGGGTTGTTGGTTCCGGATAAGGTCTCCGAAGCTCCAGGACAGGTAATGGTGGCTCTGGAACGAGTCTATGTGGTTCAGGTACAAGTCTTTTTTGTTCTGGGACCCTATTTTGTAAAGGATACGGACCCCTTCTTTGAGTAGCCCCGCAACAACGCCTTGAGGCATATCGATTACTTGAAAAACGTTTCAATAGAACATTTAATTTGCAGTTATTTATATATTCTCACAGTTTACAAGAGAGATTTGAAATAGACAATTGAAATTAACTTAGATTTAAGAAAAACGCCATAAGATTGTCATTTTCTTCTGTAATTAGAATCATTATATTCATAATGCGATATCGAAATATCCGGTGTTTTTTTAACAAAGTAACTAATATTAAATTAGTAATACAATTTCAAGATGTTATTAAACACTGTTATCATGTTAAACATTATATACTGATTATTATACAACTATCTTCAACTTCTTTTTTTCCTAAAGAGAAACGTGACGTTACGTGGTCAAAAGCACGAAAAGTCCGTGGCAATCAAGTGTACTGTTTTTATACCCAGGGTCACTTATGTAATTGAAGAGTTACAAGAGAGAGAACTCGTCGAATAATTATAAACGAATTTAATTTTGATTTATCAAATAACAATATATGTACCAAGATTGAATTGAACCTATACAGTTATTATCAAGTATTCTCTTATGATTGTCTTTCTCGCGCGGCGTGGAAAAAGTCGTATCAAATAGGCAACGATGTTATACCAACAAGAGACATAAAAAATATATTGTGACGTCAGTCCCTTACGAAAAAATACATTGTGACGTCATTTTAAGAGCGAATATCTGCGTATGAACAAATATTTCTCACTAATGAGACAGCGTGGTACCTATTTTTAGCCGTGGGTGAGATAAGAATTTCACGCTCCTTTTCCGTAAAAAAATGTATTGTGACGTCAACTGTCCGTTCAGCAATAAAAATTATAAAATATTTGCTTTAGTTGTGTTGGTTTACTATGCCTTTTTAAATATTAAGATGAAAACAACATATCTGAGCTTCCATGACCCAATTTATGCCACAATATGATAGCGGTACACATCAAAACAAACACGGTGACGCAACATGTGTACACTGGAGATTACGTTCAGGGTAGATAACTCTATTTGTTGCCATCTTTCAATAGAACAGAACCGGATTTTTTAACGAATTAGTGAGAAATAGAATCAAACACCGGTGGTTGGGCAAGACGGGAAAATCTCAGACACCCGCGTGAAAGATTTCTTTTGGGCTCCAACTCGGCAGAGCCTCGTTGGAGACAAGAAATCTTTTCACTTAGGTGTCTGAGATTTTCCTGTCTTGCCCTCCCACCGGTGTTAGATCCTATATTTCTTATGTTACATGTATACATGAATAATGTGGTTTATTATGAAAAAAAGTTCGTTCTATGTATTTTTAACGCTAAGTTGTACTGTTATAGCCTGGAATTACTTCTTGTATAATTATTCCGTTCCGTGTTTCAACGATGCTCGTTCCGCGCTAAAAAAATTAGTCACGTAAATTACATTTTTCGTTTCATCATAAGAGAAATCGTGTGAATTGTATATCGCTTAATATTATCTCTCGTTATTTAATTTCAACCAAATAATAAACTCGCCACAGGCTCGTAAATTATTTTGTTGAAATTAACTCGAGAAGATATTTAGCGATATATAATGGTTCTTATGTAATGTACATCTGACAAATATTTATTTTCATGCGCAACAATCTCAAACGATGATAGGTACAGTACAAGTTTGGCTTTTCTTAAAAGATAACTGTCTCTTAGCTGCATTACTAATTGTATGGGTCTTATTAAGTATTTGTTGTTTGTAATTTATATGTGGAATAGGTAACCACGTACCTTTTAAGGACATTGTTTACGCTAAACTGTTAATCAATGGTGCTTGAGAGATTTAAATACCTGTCGTCACTTCACCTGTGCTTTTTTGAAAAATAATTAATTAAAATTGAGTCCCTGAACAAATGTTAAAAATGGGCGGTGAAAATGTGTGTTGTTCTATTTGCATCCCGATATCAAAACGAAAATGAAAATATAGAAAATATCCTAAACAGTTTTAAAAAGTAGGGAGATTTTGGTACAATGTTTACTTTTCAATGCATTGTTCACTGACCAATATACGGAATGAAATTGAAGTCAATATGTGGAACGTAACATTACTTCACAAAGATACTGATTACAATCCCGATTCAACCCATGAATATATCAAAATTTCAGTACACATAC
This sequence comes from Limnoperna fortunei, assembly GCA_944474755.1. Taxonomy (NCBI): domain Eukaryota; kingdom Metazoa; phylum Mollusca; class Bivalvia; order Mytilida; family Modiolidae; genus Limnoperna; species Limnoperna fortunei. The sequence goes on from OX104111.1 coordinate 7,810,207, forward strand.
TATTGGGATCCTGTCGTAAACCAATGATATGACAAAGATATATAGATTTAGCGAACCACCCAATCAAGTAAAAGATAGTCATTTACTACGAAGACTGTTTGTCATTTGATTATGTATACCGTTGGAGACGGTAATGATGAAATGTTAGCACCATCGCTATTTGTAGATGATTGCGCTGGTGCTATCAGCAAAAAGAATTCTCTTCGCGATAAACGAATAATGTCTTATATCAAAGAATATAAATATTATCAAGTAAAGAACATAATGATTGTTTCTTTATCATCTGTGAAGACAATTCTTCGTTTACGATGTTATAAATATGTTTTTTATTTGTTATATTGAGATAATCCTGGTCAGTACACGATGCACAAAACGATATACCATACGATATACACTGATATACGATGGCTCGGGCATTATCAATGTTTCAAGCAATACCACTCTCCCTTGTGAAGTCCAGATATCATGACAATGCCCTCTATATAAGATAAACAACTATTGTTCAGGATTGAAGGCATTTACTAAATACATAATAATTTTAAACGTTACTAAATTGATAACGAAGAGCAATAATTTGCGTAAATTTTAAAAATAACGCACGCAATGTATTTTGTTATGGAACTTCGTTGATTAATAACATTACTGTGACCTCTGTTTTAAATAAATTTTAAAAAATAAATTAAAACTTATCTATATTTCTTCATAAAAGCGTTAACAGTCATACGATTGAAAAAGCCGACAAAGTTAAACAATCTTCTCTATATGTTTTAACATGTGTATGCTCCAGTCATTGAATTCATATAAAGATCTTAATCATGAGCGTTTCTGCAGCAGGAACTCCTATACATTTCATCAAGTTCCTACCTTATTTAAATGCGCCAGTCACTTACAAATACAGTGTACCCTCGGTATATCGCCCCCCGTTAAACCGCCAACCTCGAATATCGCCACGATTTTCTATGGTCCCGTTTTTCTACCATTAAAATTCCCCCGTTGTAATGCCACCCTCGCATATCGCCATCCGCCACAAGTTTTTATTTGCAGAAGTCCTTTATTCAATAAAATTTCCCCAGTTTCTACTGCCAAACACATAGATTACTCATAATTATTTTGAATTATTGGTGTGTAAACATGGTCACGCTTTCTAAGCTTAATCCCCCGATTAGAAAATCAATAAATCAATTAACATAATTGCTGTGTAAACAGCGGATTAGTGGTCATTTGATGAACTAATTTGAAGATAATCGTGCTAATTTAATACGGTAACAACCATTTCGTAGTAAGAATCCAGTGATTTACATTTACGACTTTACCAAGATGCAACACACCATTTTCGGTGTTCTCAGTGCTTTTCATGTAGTAAACATAATTGAACAGAGACACGAATGTCAATACAGCTGGTTATTACAAACGGCAATATTTATCATCATGTATCAATAATGATCGATCTTAATCACGAAACGGATAAAAACATATATGCAACTTCGTTTGGACATCAAAGTGCCGGAAGTGATTCACTACCGCACTGCAGGAAGCTCTTCGAAAAATGCAAAATTGCTCCACACGTGACATATTTAATGTAGACCAAACTGGGCTTTATACATATTCCGCCACTTTACTGATACAAAAGTCTGAAATAGTCCTCCCTCTTTATACCGCCACCCTCTTATAATGCCAAATAAATGCCAAGTCCAAAAGGTGGCATTATAACGAGGGAGCACTGTAGTTATATTGTTGCGGGTTTTTAAAAAAAATTCTGTCATAAAACTTTTAGTGCTGAGGGTAAATTGATTCAGCATAAATATTAGTTCCCTATATTTATGTGTATTTTGTTTATATGTAAATTCAAAAATTTATAAGTCCCGAATATAAGCTAAAATATTGCTTGGTGGACGTCAAGCAATCCATCAATCAATCAAATCAAATATTCATATATTCAGCTAAAATCGTATATTTTTTAAGCTATATTTTTAAATTAAAAAAAAACATTGTTAAATATATTCCCAGACGCGTCTTTTACATTACTAAGTGTTAAACTACAAAACTGTTGTCATTATTTATTTTCGATACAATTAGTTTTGTTTTTTTATCTACATCTAATGATTGTTTATATGTATTAGGTAGTAAATACGTGTTTGGGAAGTTTAAGAAAGCTTCTACTTCTAATCAAAGTTATTCAAAATTGTAACTTTGCATGGTAAAAGTATAATAGGTTCCCTTATTTTTTATTCGAATGGACAGTGACCAAGTTTACACTACGTAATCATGGTCTGTAATTCAAATTTTAACTATTAATTTAGAACATTTTTGACTAGAATTCAAACCCGGCCATCGTGTATAATCATTATTTCTGATAAGGAAATAATTGACGGACGCTGTGATGTGATTAATCATTGTTTTACAACAAACCGTCAATGTCACAATCAATTTATTGTAATGGGTAATTTTAGCGCCTGTCACTATTTATAAGATTAATACAACATACCCAATAGTTTTCAAGTGGGAAGTACAGTTTTGTAATTGGAACAGCCGTTTAAAAGCACGCCCTCCTCGTCGCGTGTTGCACGTACATGATTATTTTTACCACAGTTGTGGTCTCAAAGCCTTTGATGCACGTCATACTAGAATTTTGTATAGTATCATCAACTATAAATACTTGAATCGATTTTGACTTAGAAGAACTGACGTATAAGCTGTTTTAAAATATTCTTCTCTTTTGTGCTGATTAAACCTACCTGTACACAGGAATTGCTTTCAGTTTTTCTATATCAATGAATATAAAGTTTCAATCCATGGGTTTTAATTGGTTCGGGTTACTCATTTTCTGTTTGCATATTTTTGCTTTCTATTTTATTTTGTACATGTTTGCCTGGATTTGTAATCGCCTTTTGGCTTTGTGCTCTACTTGTTTGGTCGGTTTTGCTGCTATTTTGTTCTTTACTTAATTATAATAATAATAAAAAATATGCCAAATATGTTTGTGGTTTAAGACATTTAAAGATACACAACGATTGTTTTAATTTATGTTGGGTATTAAATATAACATTTAACTACTAATATTGTAGTTACAAATTGAGATCCATACGTTGGTATCATGATATTCTTAAAGTTGTTACGTATTTTGTTAATAATTAGTCTAACTGAATAATTATAAGTTTTCATTGGTCTTGTATTATTTGAAGAAATTACGTGTATAAAAAAACGAATATCAAGAGGAAATGTACAATGAAAAACTACATCAAACGCAACAATGTTAAATAACACTACTTTTAATAAATATTTATCATTGTTAACGTGTGCATGTTTTTCTTTACAACTAAGGTTAGACAAAGAAATATTTACTTGCTTTATCAAGAATACAACTGTGATAAGGAAATCATTATTTTTATAGTACAGCATAAATTGCTTAAGAAGTTACGTTTTAAACATTGCCTCTATAAAATTTTATTCAGAACGTCTCCCTTGTAACATCCTAGTCCTACATGTTGGATTGTCTATCCGGTAAGCAAACATGTTTCAAATTATTGTTTTGTAAGACGTTCTAGCAATGATATCTTCCTTCAACAAGGTTTCTGATGTCTTTGTTTGTGAACTCTTCATAAGAGATAACATTAAAGTTTGAAGTTTGTTTTTCTTCATTATTGTAAACTCTCTGATAATTCACTGTATACATTTTCGTCCTTATTATTTGTCCCTAAAGATAAATAAAAATGTCAAATTAAAGAAAAAAAAGTTTTTTTGTTCGGAACAATTTAAGTTCTTTGATCCATAACTTTTGGTAGTTTTACTTTTATGCATCATATTTACATACAAGTCTGTAGTGTAGGTAAAAAAGAACTCCAAAATGTTAACTTTTTTGCTTTGAAATTATTTTATCACACTTATCTGTGTATAAAGTATACAACATATTAATTTCAGTTGGTTTTTCGCGATAATTATTGGACAAGCAGTTTATTTGGAGTTGACTGTAAAACATTAACATTTTGTATTGAGTGGTAAATGTTAAGAGAATGCATTATATCGAAAACTCTCATAGCAGTATAAGTTGTCGCCTTGCAACCTTTATGACATAAAATTATACTAGAAAGTACTTAGCTATTACATTTTTTTCAGCTTCAGGACAACATCAAGAAAAGTAACTTTTCCAGTATAAAAACGCTTTTGCTCTTGAGGTCAACACTAACTTAATTTCTCATTATTTTCGCATTATTATTATTATTATTATTATTATTATTTATGTCCATTATGTTTATCAGACATTATTCAAATATTCGATACAATATCTTCAGAGTAATCAAAATAAAATTATTACTCAACCACAGTATAGTGTCTTTCTCAGTTTTTCATTTGAATGAACAAGAAAGTAACATGGAACACGTTTTAATATAAATGCATATCGCTTTTTTTAACTAGATTTAGGAAATATAAATACAAACCTGAATTTATTGTAATATCTTCATACACTTGTCGTCTCAAAAACTTAGCTATTTTTTTCCTAAAACAAACAATATGTTTTATTACATAATTTATTTAAAGTCAGACACTGTAGTTGTGTTTCATTCATTATTTTTTGTAAATTGTAAGTACTTGTCTTATTCGTAGATTAACTATATATTTGTCCAGAACAACATTCTGAGCTCATTGGTTTTTTTCAATACCTTTTCTTAAGATATATGAAGCGCTGTATTGTTAAGAATGTTGTTTGTATAGCGCTTACGCCAATTTCAGTGATAATGGCGTCCTTTTATTAAGGTGGCAGCTGTAGTACCAGTTGAAAACCCGACCTTTGGTAGAAAAACTTGCAAAATTGTCACATAAGATTGAGATAAAGCACACCCAGCCCGCTTTAAGGCTCCAACCAACAACCAATGTTGACGGGCACGTGCATTTCACGATGAAAATTGAATACTTAAGTCGATATACAGCTTTGAACCGTTGATGTATTTTGTAAAATATATACATATAGTAAATTATCACTATTTTCAGTATTTTCCTTTAATCCATATGTGCGGTACTATCCCATATTACTCTATTAGCGTGATATGAGCCCCATCTCACCTCGCTGTCAAGATGTCATAAGTAAACACCGTGACGTCTCACTGTTACAAAACAGCGATAAACAGATTATTTACGTTTTATGAAACTCGATGCATTTTCTCGTCATCTCAACTGTCGCCCTTCAATGCGATAAGAACGAGCAAATGCATCTCGTTAAAAAAAACGTAAATAATAATAATTATTTATAAATACTTTTAGCTCTTTATACTGAAATTTTTCATTTTTTATAATTTCTAAAAAATTTTATCGGTATCGCGGCTAAATCCATATCATCACTCCTAAACCGGTATAGCACGCATTACATAAGGTCGTCATTTGATTACACTCTGTAGTATCAACTAAAATGGTCGATACCGATTTGGTATTAAGGGTTCTAGTAAAAACACAAACAGGCTGAACAAAAAACCCTTAAAATGTACTTTGTAAGCTCCGGTACATTAACATCAGATCATCTATGATATATACCTTGAATATGAATAGAATAATAATAACAGTAAAATATATTAAGCAACATACAAGATACTTAAGAAAGAAGAAGATACAACAAAAACGTGTATGACTAATAGAAAGACTTGCAAACTTGCTTAAAGTAACAAAACTGTAATAAGAATGCCACGACAGCAACGACGATTATAGTTGTTATACTTATCCCGTATACTAAATAAGATACGCCTTTCATTTCCTCTGTTGATACTAAAGTAAAAAAATATATATATATTTAGTTGTAAACTGCTGTCTAAACAATTTCTCATTAGACAATAGAAAGAAATGCGGAATGAGAACTGAGTGTTTTACTCTTACAAGGAATGAATATCCTAACGAGTTTTTTAATTGTTATAAAAGATGTAAGATTATACAGTTTACTACATTGCTACACGTAAATGTTAAAACTATTAAAAATAGAATATGAAAATATCATTGAATGAATAAATGATATTTGTTCAGCATCGAATTGTAATTACAGGGTTGTGATACCATCGATGACGGTTTGTCTGCAAAAGCAGTGGTTAAAATAATGTATTCAACGATACCATGGTAATACAATATATACGCCATACGCGCGTTTCGTCCGTCTTCAGGATTTATTAGTAGCGGACAAACCGATAGTACTAATATTAAAAATGCATGTTTACATGCTTTAAATCACCTTGCAAATCTATTTAATGGTAGTTAAGTTTTTCTTATTTTTAGTTTTCCTAAATAAATGTATTTGTCATATTGGTAAAAAAATGGATTCCCTTCTTGGCAAACATATAGAACATGAGATCAGGCGTGAACACGTTTTTAACTCGAGCTGTTAATATTCGTTCAATTGAAATCTAAAACGAAACACTACAATTCTTTTATATACTCAACAAAAAAATAAAATTGTTAGTGTTAAATATTGTCAATATTAGCTTGTCAAACATTCAAAACTGTTTCTGTAGAGTGTACTTTTCTGTTGTAAACAAAATGTAAATGGAAAGAAGTCTGTAATAAATAGATGATGGGTGTTATTTTTCTGAATGTGACACATGAATATAAACTGTTTAAAATGAGATAAATGAGTGTTTGATTGATATCTGTTTCTGCATTAACATTAACTTGAAGAATCTGAAGAATCAAAGCCTTCAAATGCCAATGCGAAAACAATTCAATGTAGAGGACACTTTAAGAGAAATCGGATATCTCCAAGCAAGAGTTTCGCAAAGTCAGGTGGGTTTACAATTTTATTTTATTCATGTTCAACATAGCCCAACAAGATAACTAAATTAATCTGTCAACATAATGAAATGGTATGCCTTAGGCTGTAACGCATAGATTTGTACTGTGTCGGGATTGCAGATATCCACTCAAACACTAAGAAACTGACCGTTAATGCAAGGCCTTATCGTGTCAGAGTGTTCAACGAGTATCTCTAGCAATAAAACAGTGAGCACATTGAGAAAAACAAATTTTACGGGTCACAATCCAATAGAGCATTCTTGAGGCATTCTCCAGCCCAGGATGTCTTCTACACACTCCAGTAAAACGCACTAAACAACTTTAAAATGCACATATTCCGGAATGGTTATTGATTCCCCTAGCTGCCTTTATTTAGTTTCATAAATTGCTGCAAAAATGGTCATTCGTTTTTTGACATGAACATATCCACTATTACCCAGGAACGTGATGAGACTTTTACACATTTTAGTTGTAATCAATGATTTTAAATTAGTGAAAATGTTTCATTTTTAGCTTTGAATTTTAATTTGCTGTTGAATGTTTGTCTTTTAATTGAATTTAACGAAATATGTAGCTGTAAAATAGAAAGTTACCTTTTGTTTCAAGATGAATGATTTAATGATTGATACTATTTTTTGTTTATAATAAATGTTAATTTGTTGTTGAGTATATTTTAGTTAGGCAATTTTTCTTATTGGTTATGTTGTTGGATGGTATACCATGATAAGGCAATGTATACTCAGATGTGGCATACATGTTTGAATGTAGTAAAAGTCATGGCTACCTAAGATTATAAACATACATAGACATGATGGTTGCGTGTTATTCCATTCTCCTACAGACATGTTACCATTCATTCTACACAATAATCTTGAAGCACCCGATAACTGGTATTCAACATCACAGGCGAACTGCACAATATTGTTATAAAGGTACGTTGTCAGATTAGGGTACCACTGTAAACCGCGACGTTCATCGAACACTGGACAGGAAACAGCTACAAAATGTAAACAAAACACAAATACTAAAGTTAGTAATTGCAGTCTACTATTTATAATGTATATCATCACATAATTATACTTTAGACAGGTTTTTCTAAGAGGGTTTTTTATGACATTATTTAAATTTTAAATTATGTACAAAAATATAGCTAACATAAAGATTTATTAAGAAAATTAAAATATTTTGGCATTGGGCTACTATAGAACAACCAATTTTCGGGTTGCCAGTCATCCAAAAATATTGTAGATTCATGATCTCGTACCTTACAGGTTAAGTCATGAAGCCCAAAAGTGTATGTTATACATAACACTGAATATAACAGTGTAATTGTCTTCTTATTAATCTACAGTCCCTGGAACGTATAAGTAAACGAAACGCACGATGCACAAACGATGTACGAAAAGGCGATATTCGAACGTTGTACGCACGATTTACGAACGATGTACACACGATACACGAAATGATGTACGATACGATAAACGATGGAACGGTGAGACGGCGTTTATCGTTTTGATAGATCGTTTCGTCTATCGTACGGTATATCGCATTGTGCAACGTTTCGTTTATTGCATGGTATATCGTATGGTGCATCGTTTCGTTTTGCGCCAATGCATGGTTTACTGATGATTAGTGGTATAAATGGTTAACTTTTCAGTATTTTACTTCAGTATTAAAATCATTTACTAGGTTTCCCAGATGCATAATAATTTATAAAGCACTTAATTGATAACGGAGCACAATCATTTGCGTAAATTTTAGCAATCATATGTAACGGTATGTGCTTTGTTATGTAACTTCATTGATCAATAACATTACTGTGACCTCTTTTTTAAATAAATTTGGAAAAAAAGCTTATTTACATTTTTTAATAAAAGCGTTTACAGTCATGCGATTAAAAAATGCCGAAAAGTTAAACAATCATGTCTATATTTTTTAACATGCGTATCTTATGCTCCAATCATTTAATTCATAAAAACACTCTAGATCATAAACAAGAGCATTTCTGCAGCAGGAACTCCTATACATTGCATCAAGTTCCTACCTCTTTAAATGCGCCAGTAATTTACAAATAGTAACGTTGTAGTTGCGGTTTTATAAAAAAAAATACTACTATTCAACTTTTTCTGTCGCCGTATGTGTACCTGAAAATTTTGCGCTGAGTGTAAATTGTTTCAACATGAATCTTAGTTCCTTATCATTAAATGTGTATTTTGTTTATATGTAAATTTAAATATTCATAAGTCCCGAATATAAGCTAACATATTCCTTGGTGGATGTCAAGCAATCCATCAATCAATCAAATATTCATATATTCAGCTATAACAGTTAATTCTTTAAACTATATTTTTATTCAATAATATTTCTGACATCTCTTTATAAAATTTCAAAAGATGGTTAAATATATTCACAGACGCGTTTTTTTCGTCAGCACAAAGTGTTGATCTTTAAAGTCAAATGACTGTTTAAATGTATTAGAGGGTAAATAAGTGTGCGTCGCCGGCAAGTTACCAATCGTAAAGAATGACACATTTGTATATTAAATTACAGGTAATTTTGCGCGATCTTCAGAGACAATGATTCAGATTCATCAACTTTCATCATTTTTCAGTATTGAATTTAAAGGAAATGTCTTTTGCAAGACTTTCTTTCGTCCCTTTAGTAAATATCGGAAAACTGTGTGTAGCGTTGTTAAAGTTAATTTTTCTTTATTGTCAAATGTATACCAAAACTAGCTTAAAACTCGAACGCTTTAAATTTTTTACATAGGACGACAGAGAGAATCACCGATCCTGGACAAGTACCTGACAAACATGAATTCAAATAAAGTGCACCATTTGTTTTCACCGAACAATGTCACGCACGAAACAATTAGTAAGCATTTACTACATAGAGGATTAAGAAAAATAGCAAAGAAAACGGACCGAACAACAAGAGCCAAAAGTCAAGGGACAGTTACAAATCCGGATAAAGACAAACGCAACACAAAAACAAAAAACACACAAAAAACAGAAAGAGAGTAACCCGAACACAATAAAAACCATGGGTGCACTCAGGTGCTCCGGACGAGTAAGCAGTGCCTGCCTCTAATTAGATAACCGTTAAGTTAGATAACACCGCCGCTAATCAATGAGCTTTACAAAATAACAGTAATGTGATCTAAGTGAGACGAAAATAATTTGTTTTTAGAGATTGTCATTAGATCTGAATCAATAAAACCCAAGACATATTTCTAAACAATTTCATTCGCCAAAATGTATTTTAACAGTTTAAAGCGTTGTTCATACACTTAAAACTCAACATATTTGCACTAAAGTTTACCATGAGTTAAGGTTTTTGATTATCTGAAAAATAACTTTATTTCTTGTTTGAAGTTATACGCCACTTTCGCGTCAAAGTTTTAATGGAAAATTAATAGCGAGAACCTGGTCGAAGCCCCCACTTTTCGGCAAGGAAAGAGGGATGAAGTCGAGCACACACTTTTTAGTTAGTTGCACAGTATCTGAATATTTCTTCAAGCACTTTAATAGTACAAGACAATACATGCATTTTGTATTCCAGCCATACGTTTTTTATTATAAAGTTATTTCAGCAAGAGACGCGTGAATCCAAATGCACTATAACGTTACTTGAAAATACGAAAACGTAATTTTATTGTAATGATTGTTACTATGTATATAATTTGTTCTTTATTAAGGTCTTTCCCACTACAGTGGAAAGACCTTCTTGTCTTTCTTATGAATATTATTATTATTTTTCTTCTTCCGCAGAGGTTTGCCAAAAAGTGTATGGACGTATCATTTCGATACTTGGTAACATCAATTGGTCATATCCGGAGATGACATGGCTCATGCTTTTAGACCGATCTATTTTTAATAACAGAGTTATTTGCCCGAACACGAAAACTCTTGTTAGCAGATAAACTCAGAAACTGTAACAGATTCTTAAAATCTGAAGTGTACAAAATGTCGCTGGACCTATGGCGATGATTTGTCATGCAATTTTTTTTCCAATCGACTTCCTGTTTACGCGTTTTTGACCTGAAAAATGTCGCAACGCGTCAAAATTTGTTTCTCAAAAACCGTAAGTCCTAGAGACTTGGAACTACCACCATTGATCCTAAGTGACATATGTTACATTTAAAAATGTCAAGGACAAAGGTCAAAAGTCAAGGTCAAAGGTAATCATAGGTCTTGTTAGCACTATATCTTACAAACCATAAAAGATAGAAGCAGACAATAAAAGGGAAAAATACTCCTCTTATTGAGACCTTCATTTGGTATATTGATTGGAAGCTGTGCGATAAACTGTTTTCGAGTTACTGCCCTTGACTTGTTTTGGTTAATCGTTTTTTTTTTGGTTAAAACTTGAAAACGGTTAGAGATAATATAGTAAACATATAGGTTTAACATGATTAGCAGGAAAAGAGCTTCAATATGAGCCAAAGGTCAAAGGTCATAGGTCAAGGTCATACCATAGCAACAAGGTGACCGTCAAAAAAACCTTAGCAACCATATATTTTTAGAATCAGAATGATGAACTTTACTGATATATGTCATTTCATGACCGGAATTGGCTATTTGTCCCTAGCAACGGAATGAAAGTCCTTAACAACCATCTTTTTTTGGCTCGTGACCACTTCCTTTACTCAAATAACTCATTTTTATGACTGGATGTGACATTTTGTGCTATAGCAAGATACAAAATCTCTTATCATCACCTTAATTTTCTGACTTTAGAGGAGCAGTGGGAAAGACCTTCTCCTTTGTTCTCAGAACAAATGGCAGTTTTATTATTATTATTATTTTCTTCTTCCGGGGAGGTTTGCCAAAAAGTGTCTCGACATATCATTCCGATACTTGGCACCATTAATTAGTCATATCCGGAGATGACATGGCTCATGCTTTTAGACCGATATTTTTAGTAACAGAGTTATCTGCCCGTACATGAAAACTCTTGTTATCAGATAAACTCAGAAACCGTAACCGATTCTTAAAATCTGAAGTGTACAAAATGTGGCTGGACCATGGCGATGATTTGTCATGCATTTTTGGGTTTCCAATCGACTTCCTGTTTACGCGTTTTTAACCTGAAAAATGTCGCAACGCGTCAAAATTTTTTTCTCAAAAACCGTAAGTCCTAGAGACTTGGGACTACTACCATTGATCCTACGTGACATATGTTACATTAAAAAATGTCAAGTTCAAAGGTCACCGCAGGTCTTGTTAGCACTATATCTCACAAACCATAAAAGATAGAAGCAAACAATAAATGAGAAAAAATACTCCTCTTAATGAGGCCTTCACTTGGTACATTTGCACCAAAGCTGTGCAATTTACCATTTTTGAGTTACCGCCCTTGACGCGTTTCGGTTAATCAGTTTTTTGTTAAAACTTGAAAACGGTTAGAGATAACATAGTAAACATATAGTTTTAAAGGGATCAGTATGAAAAGAGCTTCAATTTGAGCCAAAGGTCAAAGGTCATAGGTCAAGGTCATACCATAGCAACAAGGTGACCGTCATAAAAAGTCCTAAGCAACCATATATGTTTAGAATCAGAATGATGAACTATACTGGAATGTGTCATTTCATGACCAGAAATGGCCTTTTGTCCCTAGCAACCGATTGAAAGTCCTTAACAACAATATATTTTTTGGCTCGGGACCACTTTATTTACTCAATTCATTTTTATGACTTGAAATGACATTTTGGGTTATAGCAAGACACACAATCCCATAACATCACCTAACTTTTCTGACCTTAGAGGAACAGTGGGAAAGACCTTCTCATTTGTTCTCAGAACAAATGGCAGTTTATTTTATGTTTACGTTTCATTTACGTGTAGCTACCTGGAGTGCAAAGGTGCACTAGTAAGAGACGTTAATTGTTAATATGTCAATTGCAATCACCACAGGTAAATAGATGATAGCGTGTCCATTTGAATTGAGCTTATTACAGTGTAATTTTCATAACAACTTGATTATCGTTTGATAATTACTCTAATTTCGAAGTAACGATGTTATACTGTCAGCATAACATTTAGTTGATGAAAAGGTGAGATACATGTATAATGTTTAGATATATCGTAAACTATCTGTTAGTGAAGACAAAGAAAAAACAACTATATTGCCGTTATTCATATTTCATTATTTTGATAAAATGTTATTAGACATACGAGTTAAATGTGTGAATAACTGTTATAATTTTAAATCAATTCGGATGTAAACGGTCATATTTAAAGTTCAACTAAATACATCAAGTTGTCGCTTAATTACAAACTAACATAGATACTTATAAAAAACATCCTTAATTTTTAACAAACATAATATACTAGTCCCGCTTGTTACATGCGAATGCAAAACCCGCACTCCTAAATATATGTACAAATATTCATCCATTAGACATCTCAAAATCAAATAAAACCAAAAAAGTTTAAAATCAATTTGAAATACGAGCATCTCGGCTAAGCTATATTACTAGACATTGTACAAAAATGTAGCGGTTACTGATTTGTGTCTAGCATTTGCTATAAATATTTTATTAATAATTTATTAATGTATTTATTTAAATAAAAAAAAACCGGTATCATATCTCTTGTGCATATATAAACCACATATAAATGAACATGTTCACTATTTATTTATTTATTTTTACTTTTTAACTGACGAATAAATTACAGTATATATCATGTAAAAAAATATAAGATCCTGTTTAATGCAATATTGTATCAACGTATAGGAACTTTTTTTACATCAATCATTCATTAACTTATTTAAAAGCTATTAATGAACAATTATTAAGCTTTAGAGCAGAAAGATGTTATTTAATGTTGCACTTAGTTAACCCTAAATAACGATGTTCATGTAAAATTAAATTGCCCATGCATAACAGAAAAGTCATACGACGAACGATAACACAAGCGATAAACCATACGATGTACGTCAACCATACGATATACGTTACTAAACACGATCCACCATACGATGCACGCTGGAAAAAACGATTCACGATATACTATATGTTATACGGTATCATATACGAACGATATACGCACGATGTACGAAAGATGTACCGACGTTGTATGAGCGCTAAACGCACGATGTACGAACGATAAAATCGTTAATTTATACGTTACATGGACTGTAATCAGGTAGGTGCTTCAAATTCAGTAGTGTCATGAATTTAGAATAAATAATAGCAATAAAAGACTGTATTAAGTCAGTTACGACTCACGTACGACATTTTACCAGATATTGAATGGAAGATGAATCAATGTAATAAAAATATACCAAACGTCAAGGAAACTGCCGAAAAGATAATCATCAAATAGGAATCCAACAAACCTGCAACTCGAAAACTAACAACCAAAAATATAGCATATGGCATATGGACTATATATAATAAACTTACAAGATATTCATGGGTCTAAGAATTTCTGCATTGATTTATTTTTACAAGAATTTGTTCCTAATTTAAAGACTTGTAAAGCATGGTCGTCATCATTACTTAGTTGATCATTTCGCAAAGTCCGTCTTCTCTAATGTAAAATTGCTCGCTCCAATACCATCCAGGTAGGCTTTTTATCTTTCTAAGTATCCCAAAGAGTGTTAAATACAACTCTAGTTGTAAAAACCCCTCCCCTCATTCTTTAGACAATAAATACAATGTAATGAGAATAACCAAACTTATAAAGACCTGATAGACATCTTGAGGTCTGGATCCCTTTTCCATTGTAACAGCATTAAAATATTTGATTTTTCGACACTTTTATACGGCTATCCCTCATACGCAGCTTCAAACCAGGCTTAAATATCTTATTAAACGCTGCTTTCTCAAGAAATCATTAATGACTCTAAATATAATACTAAATATACTGAAGACCAAAACTGTAACATGTTAGATTTTCTGATTGACAGCGTATTCGTCGTGTTTGGAGGACATGTTTTTTCTATAAACTGATAGTCTTCAAATAGGAACTAATTGTGCTCATCCTCTCGCCGACATGTTTTGTAATCTTATTAGGCTGAGTTCCTAGAAAGCCTAATGAACAAGAAATAAAAGACACCGGCACAGACCTTTAATTTAACATTCCTTTCTATTGATGATGTTTTGTCCCTCAACAATGGTAAATTTGGTGACTATTAACATTCAATTTACATTAGCATCACCAATACACTAAGGCCAGCCTCTTACTTATACCTACTTTTTGAAATATACTAAGGAAAACTACAAACTAGACTCTACGAAAAACGTGATGAATTCAACTTTCCAATTGTCAACTTCTCTTTCATCGACTGCAGCATTCCTGCCAGCCCCAGCGTATAGCGTGTACACTTCCCAACTTATACGTTATTCTAGATCCTTTGATTGGTTATCCGATTTTCTAGACGGTTACTGCTATTGACTGCTAAACAACTCAAACAAGAGTTTGCTGTACCTAGGTTGATGTTATCTCTCCAGAAGTTCTATAGTCGTCACCATGACTTAATTGATCGCTATGGGAAATCATTGCCTCAAATACCATCTGACATTTTCGCTGAGTCATAGGTAGTGTTGCCTATTCATTGTTTTGACATTTTCCTAGACATGACAATGAATAACTCGACCGATTTTTTATTAGAGGCAAGCACTGCTTACTCGTCCGGAACACCTGAGTGCACCCATGGCTTTTATTGGGTTCGGATTACTCTCTGCCATTATGTTTTTGGTTTTTGTGTTGTGTTTGTCTATATCCGGATTTGTAACTTTCCCTTGGCCTTTGGATCTTGCTATTCTGTCGGTTTTCTTAAATGCAACAATTGCATGACGTTACGTTTAGGTAAAAAATGTAGGCACATTATACCAAGCCAGATATATGTCACATCAAACATCTAAATATCTTAAATTTCTAGACGTTTATCTGTTTGCCTTAAAGATTTCATATTTCAAACATGCACTGTATATGTAAATTTGGTACAAAAACAGCGGCCACTTTGTACGCATAATTTTACCGATCTATTAATTCATCAAATGCAAAGACATATAAACCAAATACCAACAAAAGAATGGAGTTTCGATCCAAACGTATGGAAAACACACCTAACATAACAATCAATCATTAACACTTTCAGCTGTTAAGAACAAGGGGTGTGTACATGTCATAATAAAGGGCATGCGTGGCACCTGTTTTACAGCTCTGTTTAAAATCCGGCAAGCAGTCATGCATATACCATGAGGTAGACATAATCCAGTAAGAAGGAGGGAGAGGTACCATCAAACCAAACAAATCAATGGTCATTTGGGTCACAAATATTCCGCAGCGGTCAACTAAGTCATAGCGAGAATAAACTTTCCATAGCGATGACGTCAATTATGCCACTGCCATACCCTAGTTAAGTAGCTTTTCTGCCAACAGACACTTCTGGAATATTACCATTGAAAAGAAGGAAAAATAACAATATGGAAATTAAAATCATCCCTTTGTCGTAAAGTATCGTTTTTCATCAATATTCATTGTCAATTTCCAGATTGATATGATTGTTTTCGAGTGTTTTTAGATTAAATAATTATAGCTTATTTTATATAGACGATTTACTCTGATATATACCTTTAACATAACCTGTGTATTTCATTTGTTACACATGTGTGATAGCTATGTTAAACAAGGTCAGCCCTATATGAACAATCAACATTTATCATGCAGGATACTTCGTATAACAGTGGCATCATTTTACATATGATAAAAGTATTGTATATACGCACATTTTGAACTGTTTACTGTTTTATACAACATTCGTACCTTCACAAGTAGGCATCGAAGAATTCCACTGTCCGGACTGTTGACATGCTAGATTGACCGATATTTGTGTATCTGTTAACCGATAACCAACCTCACAGGACACAATGGCTACGTCTCCATATCTGTACATTGGCTTTTTGTCTCTTATAACCAGGCGATTACTTGATAGTTCTGGGCAAGGTACACCTGTGCATTACAAATATATTAAATGCATTTCTTATTGTTTATTGTTATTTTTCTGCCTGCAGAACACACAATTTAATGATCAATCATAACGACGATGATGACTAAAATTTCCATATTTAGTTTATGAAGCTCTGCACGGAAATTAATGGCAGTAAATACTGTAAACAAAATCATCGTTTTCGTAGCATCACATTTTATAAAATATCTGTTCAAACGTTATGGAAAGATTACTTGGTTATACAATTCACCACAAATTTGACGTTGCAACATGTGTTTACAACATTCATAATTTCACAAGTAGGCATAGAAGAATTCCATTCTCCTGAAAGTTGACACGCTAGATGATCATTATTGGTTTATTTTGTCCTGTTAACCAATAACCAGGTTCACAAGAAACAACGGCTTCTTCTCCGTATCTTTAAATCGTCTTTTGATCTCTAAAAATCAGATGACTTTTTGATATATCTGGACAAGCCTTACTTGTGTGTTAAAATTGTATTAAATATATTTTTAATTGTTCATTTTTCTGCGGGTATTTTAAGATCGAATAATCAACTCTTTTACATGGACGATTGACAACGCTAAATACATTAAACCTAACATGTGTTTTTCACTCGTTAAACATGGGTGTTATTATAGTCAGCCTTATGTAAACAATTAACATTTATCGTGCAGGATACCACGTATAACAGTGGCATCATTTTACATATGATAAAAGTATTGTATATATGCTACGTCTCCATATCTGTACATTGGCTTTTTGTCTCTTATAACCAGGTGATTACTTGATAGTTCTGGGCAAGGTACACCTGTGTATTACAAATGTATTGAATACATGTCTTATTGTTTATTGTAATTTTCCTGCCTGCAGAACGCACAATTTGAGGATCAATTATAACGATGATGATGACTAAAATGTCCATGTTTAGTTTATGAAGCTCTGAATGGAAATTAATGGCAGTAAACACTGCATACAAAATCATGTTTTTTAAAGTATCACATTTTATAAAATATCTGTTCAAACTTTTATGCAACATGTTTTTACAACTTTAATAACTTAACAATAAGGCGCAGAAGAATTCAATTTTCCTGATTGTTGACATTCTTGATTGATCATGATTGCTTTATTTTGTCCTGAAAATTCGATATGTTATTCTTCAAATAAAAAGAAACAATTTGACACTTAATGTTTTATTATATTTTCAACGGTTAAGTTTCTACATTGAATTTATTAAATGTAAACAATGAACGTATGGAGGTCGCCATCTTGTCACTATCTCGTCACTAAACACTAGACTAGAAATTTCTTGACAGCCAACTTCCTAATTGTCTTCGTATGATAATAGCGTGAAACGTTCAATCATAATCAACATGACGAGCCAAGTAGATGGTTGGAATGTAAATCGAGGTTCTTGCAAGAGTGCGTTTTGACTCCTGATCCAAGGAAGAAACCCGATTTGTGTAACAAGTGGCTCAGCAATTTAAAGCTTTCTTGCTTTAGATTATGTCCACAACAAAATCAACTTAGTATGCGAAGATCATTTCGAAGAATGTTGCTTTTAGTATAGTTTAATGGTAAGGTGTTTTTATGTTCTAGAGATATTCATTTAGGTAAACTGGCTTTGAATTTTATCCTCAAATATTAGTAGGAATTGTGTCAATAAAAATGAGTTAAATTGAAAACTATTCGTATTATTTTTTTCAACGTGTATCGTGTAATCATATTGTGGAAGTTATTGAACGCAAGAATTTTATACAAAATATTTGCGAAGCTGACTATTAAGAAGTGCCGGTAACAATCATTAGTTGCTATTTTTTTTAATCTTTGTTTTTGAGCATAATAAATTCACTACATTTGAGATCTTCATTAAGGTAAACTCGTTTGAATTGTATCCTTGAATATTAATTGGAATTTAGTCCATATATTTTTTTTTTAATTCTTTGTTTTTCCGGATAAAAATTTCACCACGGTTAGTACATGTAGTATTATTATTATTGGTAAAATTGTGCATGTGCGAAAATAAACCTACTCCACAGTATCAAAATAATTACGTGTATATATTTGTGTCATCGTGTCACTTGTACGTTTCCTGTTACCTGGCATCTAAAGGTATTCGAAATTTTATATACATCCTGTGCTTTGACACTTCAGTGTATACAAGTCATACCTGTCCTTGGCAGGAGAGGAGCGTGTCGTTTATTTGATAGCAATATCATGCGAGGACTTTCATCTGTGTTTTCTGTCTTTCATCACAAATGGCATTTGTGTGTTACAGATCTTCTGTATACTCGGGCTCCGATTGGTATGCCACAAGTCTTATTTCAGGAGAGGCTCTTTCCCCAAAAGACGAATTATCGTCACTGTAGTTTTCAGAGCTTGAACTTGTCATATGTAAACTTATTAATATCAAATTGTGTTCTTATATAGATATATACCTCACAGGAAATAATTAAACACCATCAGTAATAATTATAATTGGTACGAGAAATTCACAGTGGAGAAATTATAACAACATTTTGATGCAAAATAAATAACTGAGTGGCTATTTCAGACATAGATTCTATTATCTAACATAATTTCCTATGGTACCATTTTTAATTTCTAATTAACCTTTAATAAAGCTAGACTTTGAAAATGTCCTAATATTCATACTTCAAAGTCGGCGTCAAATGATCTCGTAATTGCAATAAACATCCTGTTTGTATACTTGCTAATTCTGTTTATTACCTTTCTTAAACAAAAAATAATTTACCGGTAAAATTTTCACTTTTCACGTCCAGGTGCAACTGCCGTTTCAAGACGTGCAAAATTGTCAACGGAATTTTATTGTATTAAAAAAAATAATTATATAAATATATCTTTTATTACAATTATTATATAGGTAAATTCTATTTGAGTGAAATAAAGACAGGTTAAAATTTGTGTCTAAAAATACTTTTGTTAATACAAAGATCATAAAAACTTTAAGACGTATCTGTTAATCTTATGTTGTCAGCTGGTCATTAGTCATCGCCACAGTTTTTATATTCTTCAAAGAGCAAAGGCAGAAAAACATATTTTTAAACTGGATTATTTATCATATTTACTAGATAATTACATTATGACGTCACACTCGCAATCTTGTGGTAAGTACTGTCAATATGGCGGCCCCCATACATAAAATTTTAACACCTTTAATCCACTCTAGAAGCGTAACGGTAAAGAATACATTAAAACATCAAAAGACAATTATATTTCCTTTTATTTGATGAATAACCTATGAAATCGTCAATTTGTAGCCAAGTTTTCCTTTAACCAATAACCAGGTTCACAAAAAAACCACGGCTACTTCTCCGTATCTGTAAATTGTCTTTGACCTCTAAATTATCAGATGACTTTTGATATATCTGGGCAAGCCTTACCTGTGTATTAAAAATGTAGTACATATATTTTTTGTTTATTGTTCTCCAAGTGTTTTAAGATCGAATAATTACCTCTTTTACATGGACGATTGACAACGGTATATACCTTAAACATAGCATGTGTATTTCGTTCGTTAAACATGTGGGTTATTGTAGCCAGCCCTATGTGAACAATTAAAATTTATCATGCAGGATACTATGTATAACAGTGGCATCATTTTACATATGATAAAAGTATTGTATATATGCACGTTTCGCACTGTACACTGTTTTTTACAACATTCGTACCTTCACAAGTAGGCATCGAAGAATTCCACTGTCCTGACTGTTGACATGCTAGATTGACCGATATTTGTGTATCTGTTAACCGATAACCAACCTCACAGGACAAAATGGCTACGTCTCCATATCTGTACATTGGCTTTTGTCTCTTATAACCAGGTGATTACTTGATAGTTCTGGGCAAGGTACACCTGTGTATTACAAATGTATTAAATACATGTCTTATTGTTTATTGTAATTTTCCTGCCTGCAGAACGCACAATTTGAGGATCAATTATAACGATGATGATGACTAAAATGTCCATGTTTAGTTTATGAAGCTCTGAATGGAAATTAATGGCAGTAAACACTGCATACAAAATCATGTTTTTGAAGCATCACATTTTATAAAATATCGGTTCAAACTTTTATGCAACATGTTTTTACAACTTTAATAACTTAAAAATTAGGCGCAGAAGAATTCAATTTTCCTGACTGTTGAGATTCTTGATTGATCATGATTGCTTTATTTTGTCCTGTTAAAGGGAAACTTCGCGAGAAAATGAAAATTTGATATGTTATTCTTCAAATAAAAAGAAACAATTTTGACTCTTAATGTTTTATTATATTTTAAACGGTTAAGTTTCTACATTGAATTTATAAAATGTAAACAATGAACGTATGGAGGTCGCCATCTTGTCACTATCTCGTCACTAGACACTAGACTAGAAATTTCTTGACAGCCAACTTCCTAATCGTCTTCGTATGATAATAACGTGAAACGGTCAATCATAATCAACATGACGAGCCAAGTAGAAGGTTGGAATGTAAATCGAGGTTCTTGCAAGAGTGTGTTTTGACTCCTGATCTAAGGCAGAAACCCGATTTGTGTAACAAGTGGCTCAGCAATTTAAAGCTTTCTTGCTTTAGATTATGTCCGCAACAAAATCAACTTAGTATGCGAAGATCATTTCGAAGAATGTTGCTTTTAGTATAGTTTAATGGTAAGGTGCTTTTATGTTCTAGAGATATTCATTTAGGTAAACTGGCTTTGAATTTTATCCTCAAATATTAGTATGACTTGTGTCAATAAAATTGAATTAAATTGAAAACTATTCGTATTACGTTTTTCAACGTGTATCGTGTAATCATATTGTGGAAGTTATTGAACGAAAGAATTTTATACAAAATATTTGCGAAGCTGACTATTAAGAAGTACCGGTAAAAATCATTAGTTGCTATTTTTTTATCTTTGTTTTTGAGCATAATAAATTCAATACATTTGAGATCTTCATGAAGGTAAACTCGCTTTGAATTGTATCCTCGAATATTAGTTGGAATTTGGTCCATATATTTTTTTTAATTCTTTGTTTTTTCGCATAAAAATTTCACTACGGTTAGTAAATGTAGTATTATTATTATTGGTAAAATTGTGCATGTGCGTAAATAAACCTACAACACAGTATCAAAATAATTACGTGTACATATTTGTGTCATCGTGTCACTTGTACGTTTCCGGTTACCTGGCATCTAAAGGTATTCGAAATTTTATATACATCCTGTGCTTTGACACTTCAGTGTATGCAAGTCATACCTGTCCTTGGCAGGAGAGGAGCGTGTCGTTTATTTGATAGCAATATCATGCGAGGACTTTCATCTATGTTTTCTGTCTTGCATCACAAATGACATTTGTGTGTTAAAGATCTTCTGTATACTCGGGCTCCGATTGGTATGCCACAAGTCTTATTTCAGGAGAGGCTCTTTCCCCAAAAGACGAATTATCGTCACTGTAGTTTTCAGAGCTTGAACTTGTCATATGTAAACTGTGTTTATTAATATCAAATTGTGTTCTTATATAGATATATAATTCTATTCATGCTGTAGTTTATTTATATTAAGAGCTTTGATTGGATAAAAACACTTAAATGGCGTCTTCTCAGATAATTTATATATCGATATTTCCTCTGAGCGGACTACTTTCAGTATCCAAGGTAAACAAGATGGCATCCTCCTAGCATATCGTCAGGAAGAGGGGACAATTTTTTCTCTGCCACAATGATTTTCAATGAAATCGATTGAGATTTCAAATAATATATAATTTACTGTTTCATTTTGTTTTTTTTTCATATCAATATCTAAAGAACCGCGATTCCTTTGGTACTATGTTTTGCATATCCCTACGTTTTCCGGTCTAGGTACGTTTTGAGGTCTAGATAGGTTTCTGTAACTGTTTTTGCTGTTTTAAAAACCGCAACTATTATTTCACAGAATTATAAGGATTAAACACTGGGTTTTAGGAAATTATCAATGTGTAAACACCGGCGACTCCCTCACAAACTTGACATAAAGTCCTTCGGACTTTATTTAGTTTGTGAGTGAGTCGCCGGAGTTTACACATTGATAATTTCCTAAAACCCAGTGTTTAATCCTATAATACCTCACAGGAAATAATTAAACACCATCAGTAATAATTATAATTGGTACGAGAAATTCACAGTGGAGAAATTATAACAACATTTTGATGCAAAATAAATAACTGAGTGGCTATTTCAGACATAGATTCTATTATCTAACATAATTTCCTATGATACCATTTTTAATTTCTAATTAACCTTTAATAATTCTATTCATGCTGTAATTTATTTATATTAAGAGCTTTGATTGGATGAAAACACTTAAATGGCGTCTTCTCAGATAATTTATATATCGATATTTCCTCTGAGCGGACTACTTTCAGTATCCAAGGTAAACAAGATGGCGTCCTCCAAGCGTATCGTCAGGAAGAGGGGACAATTTTTTCTCTGCCACAATGATTTTCAATGAAATCGATTGAGATTTCAAATAAATATATAATATAAATACAATTTAGTGTTTAATTTTGTTTTTTTTTCATATCAATATCTAAAGAACCGCGATTCCTTTGGTACTATGTTTTGCATATCCCTACTTTTTCCGGTCTAGGTACGTTTTGAGGTCTAGATAGGTTTCTGTAACTGTTTTTGCTGTTTTAAAAACCGCAACTATTATTTCACAGAATTATAAGGATTAAACACTGGGTTTTAGGAAATTATCAATGTGTAAACTCCGGCGACTCCCTCACAAACTTGACATAAAATCATTCGGACTTTATTTAGTTTGTGAGTGAGTCGCCGGAGTTTACACATTGATAATTTCCTAAAACCCAGTGTTTAATCCTATAATAAAGCTAACCTTTGAAAATGTCCTAATATTCATACTTCAAAGGCGGCGTCAAATGATCTCGTAATTGCAATAAACATCATGTTTGTATACTTGCTAATTCTGTTTATTACCTTTCTTAAACAAAAAATAATTTACCGGTAAAATTTTCACTTTTCACGTCCAGGTGCAACTGCCGTTTCAAGACGTGCAAAATTGTCAACGGAATTTTATTGTATTAAAAAAAATAATTATATAAATATATCTTTTATTACAATTATTATATAGGTAAATTCTATTTGAGTGAAATAAAGACAGGTTAAAATTTGGGTCTAAAAATACTTTTGTTAATACAAAGATCATAAAAACTTTAAGACGTATCTGTTAATCTTATGTTGTCAGCTGGTCATTAGTCATCGCCACAGCTTTTATATTCTTCAAAGAGCAAAGGCAGAAAAACATTTTTAAACTAGATTATTTATCATATTTACTGGATAATTACATTATGACGTCACAAACGCAATCTCGTGGTAAGTACTGTCGATATGGCGGCCCCCATACATAAAATTTTACCACCTTTAACTATATTTTTTTTATTTGATGAATAACATATCAAATCTTCAATCTTTCGCCAAGTTTTCCTTTAACCAATAACCAGGTTCACAAGAAACAACGGCTACTTCTCGGTATCTGTAAATCATCTTTTTATCTCTTAAAATCAGATGACTTTTGATATATCTGTGCAAGCCTTACCTGTGTTTTAAAACTGTATTAAATATATTTTTTGTTTATTGTTCTCCGGGTGTTTTAAGATCGAATAATCACCTCTTTTACATGGACGATTGACAACGGTATATACCTTAAACCTAACATGTGTATTTCGTTCGTTAAACATGTGTGTTATTATAGCCAGCCCTTTGTGAACAATTAAAATTTATCATGCAGGATACTACGTATAACAGTAGCATCATTTTACATATGATAAAAGTGTTGTATATGCACGTTTTGCATTGAACACTGTTTTATACAACATTCGTACCTTCACAAGTAGGCATCGAAGAATTCCACTGTCCTGACTGTTGACATGCTAGATTGACCGCTATCTGTGTATCTGTTAACCGATAACCAACCTCACAGGACAAAATGGCTACGTCTCCATATCTGTACATTGGCTTTTTGTCTCTTATAACCAGGTGATTACTTGATAGGTCTGGGCAAGGTACACCTGTGTATTACAAATGTATTAAATACATTTCTTATTGTTTATTGTGATTTTTCTGCCTGCAGAACGCACAATTTTAAAATCAGTTATAACGATGATGTTGACTAAAATTTCCATGTTGACTTCATGAAGCTGTGAATGGAAATTAATGACAGTAAACACTGCATACAACATGATGTTTTTGTAGCATCACATTTTATAAAATATCTGTTCAAACGTTATGGAAAGATTACTTGGTTAAACACTTCACCACAAATGTGATTTTGCAACATGTTTTTACAACATTCATAACTCACAAGTAAGCATAGAAGAATTCCATTCTCCTGACTGTTGACAGCCTAGATTAATCATGATTGCTTTATTTTGTCCTGTTAAAGGTACTTCGCAAACAAACAAAAACTTAATATGTTATTCTTCAAATAAAAAGAAACACTTTTGACTCTTAATGTTTTATTATATTTGCATCGGTTAAGTTTCTACATTGAAATTTAAAAATGTAAATAATGAACGTATGGAGGTCGCAATCTTGTCACTATCTCCTCACTATACACTAGAAATTTCTTGACAGCCAACTTCCTAAAAGTCTTCGTATGATAATAACGCGAAACGATCAATCATAATCAAGATGACTAGCAAAGTAGAAGGTTGTAATGTAAATCGAAGTTCTTGCAAGAGTGCGTTTTGATTCCTGATCCATGGAAGAAACCCGATTTGTGTAACAAGTGGCTCAGCAATTTAAAGATTGCAGCTTTAGACTATGTCCACAACAAAATCAACTTAGTATGCGAAGATCATTTCGAAGAATGTTGCTTTTAGTATAGTTTAATGGTAAGTTGCTTTTAAGTTCTAGAGATCTTCATTTAGGAAACTGACTTTGAATTTTATCCTCAAATATTAGTAGGAATTGTGTAAATAAAAATGAATTAAATTGAAAACTATTCGTATTATTATTTTCAACGTTTATCGTGTAATCATATTATGGAAGTTATTGAACGAAAGAATTTTATACAAAATATTTGCGAAGCTGAATAATAAGAAGTACCGGTAACAATCATAAGTTGCTATTTTTTAATCTTTGGTTTTGAGCATTTGAGATCTTCATTTAGGTAAACTCGTGTAGAATATTATCCTCAAATATTAGTTGGAATTTGGTCCATACATTTTGTTTTATTCTTTGTTTTTGCTCATGCTAATTTCACTACGGTTAGTACATGTAGTATTATTATTATTAGTAAAATTGTGCATGTGCGTAAATAAACCTACAACACAGTATTAAACAATTACGTGTATATATTTGTATCATCCTGTCACTTGTACGTTTCCTGTTACCTGGCATCTAAAGGTATTTGAAATCTTTTATACATCCTGTGCTTTGACACTTCAGTGTATACAAGTCATACCTGTCCTAGGCAGGAGAGGAGCGTGTCGTTTATTTGATAGCAATATCATGCGAGGATTTTCATCTATTTCTTTCTGTCTTGCATCACGAATGACATTCATGTGTTCAAGCGCTTCTTCTGTATACTCTTGCTCCTATTGGTATGCCACAAGTCTTATTTCAGGAAAGGCTCTTTCCCCAAAAGACAAATTATCGTCACTGAAGTTTTCATAGCTTGAACTTGTCATTTGTAATCTGTGTTTATTATTATCAAATTGTGTTCTTATATAGTGGAGAAGTTATTACAACATTTTGTTGCCAAAATAATAAATGAGTGCTTATTTCAGACATAGATTCTATTATCTAATATAATTTCCTATGATACCCCTTTTTTAATTAACCTTTTATATAGCTAGCCTTTGAAAATGCCCTAATATTCATACTTCAAAGTCGGCGTCCAATGATTTCGTAATTGCAATAAACATCCTGTTTGTATACTTGCTAATTCTGTTAATTACCTTTCTTAAACAAGAAATAATTTACCGGTAAAATTTTCACTTTTCACGTCCAGGTACAACTGCCGTTACAAGACGTGCAAAATTGTCTACGGAATTTCATTTTATTTATATAAAATAATTGTATAAATATATCTTTTATTACAATTATTATAAAGGTAAATTCTATCCGAGTTAAATAAAGACAGTTTTAATTTGTGTCTAAAAATACTTTTATTAATACAAAGATAATAAAAACTTTGAGACGTATTTGGTAATCTTTTGTTGTCAGCTGGTCATTAGTCATCGCCACAGGTTTATATTCTTCAAAGAGCAAAGGCAGAAAAACTCATTTTTAAACTGGATTATTAATCATATTTACTGAACAATTACATTGATGACGTCACAAACGCAATCTCGTGGTTAGTACTGTCGAAATGGCGGCCCCCATACACAAAATTGTACCACCTTTAACGAACTCTAGACGCGTTACGGTAAAGAATACAATAAAACATCAAAAGACAATTATATTTCTTTTATTGGATGAATAACATATCAAACTTTCAATTTTTCGCCAAGTTTTCCTTTAACCAATAACCAGGTTCACAAGAAACAACGGTTGCTCTTGATCTCTTAAAATCAGATGACTTTTTCATATATCTTACCAAGCCATACCTGTGTATTAAAATTGTATTAAATACATTTTGATTGTTTATTGTTCTCCAGGTGTTTTAAGATCGAATAATCACCTCTTTTACATGGACGATTGACAACGGTACATACCTTAAACATGTGTGTTATTACAGTCAGCCCTATGTGAACAATAAAACATTTATCATGCAGGATACTACATATAACAGTGGCATCATTTTACATATGATAAAAGCATTGTATATATGCACGTTTTGCTCTGTACACTGTTTTTACAACATACGTACCTTCACAAGTAGGCATCGAAGAATTCCACTGTCCTGACTGTTGACATGCTAGATGGACAGGTATTTGTGTATGTTTTCCTGTTAACCGATAACCATGTTCACAGGACACAATGGCTACTTCTCCATATCTGTATATTGGCTTTTTGTCTCTTATAACCAAGTGATTACTCGATAGATATGGGCAAGGTACACCTGTGCATACAAATGTAATAAATACATTTCTAATTATTTGTTGTATTTTGTTTTCCTGCAGAAAACAATTTTTTATGATCAAGTTTAACGATGATGATGACTACAATGTCAGTTTTGCGTTTATAAAGTTCTGAATTGAATGGAAATTACAACTGTATACAAAATCATGTTTTTGTATCTTCAAATTTCATAAAATATCTGTTAAAACATTGCAGAAAAGATTACTTAGTTATACAGTTCACTACATATTTGCAGTTGCAAACAAGAACACTGTTACAGATTTTTACGTTGGTTCATTTACCTTGCTGGTCTCCATTGTAAAATTTTCTCATAACAAAAACACGACGGGATACGGAACCTTATGAGTTTTGTCAATTTATCAGTGATACAAAATATGTAATTCGTGGTGTAAAAATCTTTAAGTCTGTCTTACAGTGTATAAATCATGACCAGTTTTTGTTCGGAAATGGTTATAACAGTGCAATTAACACCTTTTTTTAAAATTCATGCTTCTTTCTAATTGTACAGCTTCAAATTTTACAATTATCGGGAGATAGTTGGGTAGGATTCAAAGAAATTATAATAATATTTTTATCCTACGAAATCCGTAAATTAATTGAAAGCACTTGTCATAAACGTTTAAATGTTTTAGAAAATAGCCCCGGCAGAATGTCATATGCCCAAACTGAAGACAACGATTCAAACGAATACGGTTTTTAACTTTTTTACTGACGATAAAATGTTTCATTTTAAATAACAATTATATTTTAATAAAAAGGACGACACATTGAACACAAACATGCATTGTGAAGACTATTGTGGAAATGATATAAATTAGTCGCTTTAGTTTCTTGGAGAAGACACTTAAATCACAATCGGTGATTGACATGGAGTATAATATAAGAAAACAGAAAGAATAACAAAGTTGTAAACTATAGGACAATGAAAATTCTTGATGAAGACATAGACACATTACAAAGAAGAAAACCAAAAACACAAAAAGCCCACAAAAGCCATCCAAACCCCAATACATGAAAACAAAAGCTAAGACACTTAATTTCTCATAATTATGTTAGTAAAAAGTCCTCTAAGACACTTAATTACTCATAATAATGTTCTTAAAAAGCCAACTTCGGGAAAACCTACTGATGGCTTAGAAAACATATACGCATTTGAAAACTAGATTTTTACAACAACATCGGAATAACGATGGCAATCATAAAGTATGATTTAAGAGAAGTAAACTTCATACACATGAGCTAATGGAATATTGTAATCAAAAAACAAACCAAAAAGTTGACAGTTAGGAACTTTGTTATCACACTTGTCCCAAAGTTTAGTTTGTACCTTTCCATTTGAATGTATTCTGTTTGTTTGAATGTTTTAACGCTACTTTCAGCGATTTTTCAGCTATATCATTGGTCCAGTTTTTATTGGGGTAGGAAGCCGGAGTACTTTGACCTTGAACCTATTCTGATTTCATTGAATCAGTCAAGTCTTGAGGGGTCATGACACTAAAGGGGTCCAATCAAATATAGATCATATAAGAAAATAGTACTTAAAAACAAAATAGTCCTGTTTACCTTAGTGTATTTTAAAAACTGCTGACTGTATTTTAATGAATGAAAGTTTTTCTAAAAGTTGAACATATTGGGACAATTTTGAGTCCTTATTTTCTCATTCTAATAGTGTTTAGGATGGTTATGTCATATCTACTGCATGAACTATAAACGAAGATTTTCTGAAAATAAAGTGTTATTTTTAGTTGGGTTTACCCAGGAAGCTGGTTTTGCTTGGAAGGCATAACAATGGTGATGAGATTTGCAGAGCACGCAGGCCTGTCATGTACAATTCTGTATATATATATAGTGTCGGTCAAGTTAAACTTAAGGTAAAAGAACTGCCCTAATTAAAAAAAACAAATTTAGTAGAAAATCTTATAGAATTGGATTAGTGTTTTCTCTCCTTTAATCGCAAGCTCCCAACGATAAATAAAATGTATGTTGTAATAGAACTTAGTGTTATTCTGAGACAAGATATCATCTTGATAGCAAAAGAAAAATTCTAATAAGCCATCGAGGAACACAGACTCGTGGTAAAACAACAATTCTATATTATGTTTTTTTTGACAGGTTTCTACTTCAACGAAGTTTTTTCGGATGTAAGTTTTGACACTAGGTACTTGCATATTCTCGTGCTATTATTCCTAATAAAAAGAACTTTGATTCTAAATTACAAATGCTAACAGGGAAAATAGTCTATAGAAGTTATAATCTAAACATTGATAAAAATTAGCTTGTCACTATCTGGGACCTTATATATACCATTCCCGCAGCCTGTAACAATGTGTGCCATATCGATCAATAATACCTCCGTTGTGTTGTTTTTTAGCTTAACGTGACGTTAGGTTGGGTCAGAAATCAAATCAAAGACTTACAAAACGTAGTGAGTTCTAAGAGTGCGTAAGTCTTACTCAAGACAATTGAAAAATTCAGGCAATAGACGGAAACATTCACACTATTGTGTTTGGATACGACTAAATAAACCCGAGAGAGTGTGAAGTAATTCTTTTAATAATATCTACCAACAAAGGCAAGAAACATGTTGAGTTAATGTTCCTGACTGATATTATCCTAAACAGTCATGAGCTTCCCTTCTGTCACTTCACAATGTAAGACGCATAAGATTTTGTTGCGCAAAAGAAATTGGTAAAGATTGTGCTGCCGGCGAAACAGACTTCGTATCTTATGCCAATTACAGCTGACAACGGCCTGCTTCTTAATTATTTTCGTATAGGGAAAGCTATTAACATTTTTTGCTCAGACTTAGGCACCACGTTTCGTTGAGTAATGAGAGACCCTCAAAACGAGCGAAATAATTTCAGATATATCACATTAAATTTTATGGGTGTCATTGTCAGATAAAATTTTTCGCAAATTTAGAATCCCCGATGGTTACTCAAGGAAACTCACAAACATTCATAAAATATTCCAGAAATGAGCTTTGCGTAATCAGCTGAAAAATAGCCAATACATTTAACAAGTTATATAAATATTTTTTTAATCAATTCTATATGAGACTGCTTTTAAAATACAGCTCAAATATACAAATTCCATTGAATAATAAATCCACTGTTCATGGTACAGTTCGGCGCATCAAAATATTAAACTAAGAACAAATTTCCTCTCCCTCAGTCAAAGGTCATTTACTGTTTATTTTTTCAAGATGTGCATGTTTCGATTTATTTTTACACTTGAGAAATAATGAGAAAAACACCTGTAAACTCTTTGTATTTTTCTTTGACTGTATCTAGTTATTCACACAATTGTGAGTTGTCCTATATATATTTAATTATATTTATTATGTTTTTATGATTTACAAGCTAAACAATTTGTTAACATTAGTAGATTATCTAACTACTACATGTACCTGTACAAATTGTGCGTGCCGCAAAAAATTCAAATTAGCTCTTCATGATTAAATTTATTTTAATACAAATAAAAATAATGAATTAATAATTTGCCGTTGATAACAATTATGTTGTGTTTATTTTGTTTCGATATCAGGTCCTTAGTGCAATTCTTTTTTTCTTTGTGAATTTTCAACGAGACCTGTACTTACCTCCACATATTGGTATATTGCACCTATCCCAACCTTTTAAAGTGTAACACCATGGCCCTCCATCATTATCACGATCTCCAGTTGGGGTTCTACAGTAATTTTGTGATTCATATGGATACATGCCATAATTATTCCAAAATATACACTGAAACCCATTTCTAGTTGTGTTTATTTTTCCACTGTATGAAACGTCCATTTCTGACCTTCTACACTCTATACAAATAAAAAAGATAACTAGTTAAGCTTGAAAGACATTACTGGTAGCTATATCAAATATCACGTTTCTACATTTTCCAATGTTCGTGTGTTAAATTCTTTAACTTAGTCTGGGAGTAGTGAAAGTAGTAATATGATATCTTTTATCAGTTCTGTATATGCATGTTTAAACTGATTTATGGTTTGTTTACTATTATGGTGATGTAAGTGTTAGGAGAAAATTAGGAGGGAATTAGGAGGAAGTTAGGAGAATTTTAGGAGACAGTAAGGAGAAATTTGGGAGATAATTGAGGTCAGGTGATAAGGCTTGGGTATATAAATACCAAGTTGTTTGTTTGTTTGGAGGGAGTTGTGGCGATGTTAGAGTAGGTTCTTTGGTGTTATTATGATATGAGCAATGAGACGATTTGGATTACCTTAATGCTTCATGGATTAACCTGTGACCTTGTAAGTCTGTGTTCTCTGTTATGGGATTTATGCGTGTTTTGTGGTGGATGTTTTGTTAGTTATTCCACTATGTTGAATTATATTCAACGGTTACCTCACGTGCGTTTGGCCGATAGTATTTAGAATATCCTGAATGTTATGTTTGATTCTGATTTTGTAAAAGGCGTTTCTCCTACTATGTTGTAAAATTGACTGTACACAATTGAGATCTATATATATTTAATAAACTGTAGATTAGTACAATTAGTGTTTATGTGATTTTAAGGACTAAAGCCAGCATCACTGCATCCGTCTGTCCGTTAATAGTCGTCACATTTATTTTGGTGTCAGAAGTGGGATACGATTCTATAGTACGCATTTTGTGCGTGAAATTTCGAAATATTTGGATTCAGTTGTATTTTGTTATACAGAGTAAGTGTAATCATGCCACGTAGAAATAGACATAGGAATAGGAGTTTATCTCCAGATAAAAATGTTTCAGCATCAAGCGTTCCTGTAGTGCAGGGGACCCACGTTTTATTCCAGAACAGAGATCGCATGATACGCCATCTAAATTCTTTGGCGAAGTTGGCGAGGATTTTGGAAGCTGGATAAAACATTTCAAAGAATTAGCAAGGCTTATCTGTGGAGTAAGAACAAGAAAGCAGTCATGTTACCAGTATTTTTACGAGGTAGGGAAGCAGATTTCTTTGAAGATCTAGATTCAATGTTCAAGAAGAATATGACGAAATAGTCCATAGTCTAAAGGAGAGATTTGTTCCTAAAGAATTAGAAAGAATGTATTATTCTGAGCTATTTGGAAGAAAACAGCTGCCGTCTGAAAGTGTAGAGGACTATGGAAATGCTATTCTGAAATTAGCCAGGCGTGCTCATGGTGGAGTTTCCATGGATGAGCATGATTGACTTGTAATGGAGCATTTTTTTACAATTGTTTCCACCTAATATTAAAAGGTTTGATGAGTAATCCACAGAGTTTTGAGCAGTCCTTTAGAGTTGCAAATAGAGAAGAGTGTAATGAAAATATAATTCGGGCGAATTCCAATCCAGTCAGCGTTAATGTAGTGGCCAGTGATAATATCTTGCACAAGAGTGTTGAGAGTATAGCTAGTAGCTTGAAAATTTGGAGAAGAAACTTGACAGTCTAGCAAGCAAATATCAGGAGCATAATTATAAGCGTACTGGAAGACGATATGGGAATTCACAACAAGGGAACGTGAGAATAAGGGTCGGCCTAGCAGTGCGAATCAGCGTTTAAACTAGAACAGGCTTTCTTTAAGCAGAGGAAGGCAGCCGTTTTACCAGGGAAAACATTTCCTGCAGATAGACATTTAGATTTTAATTTCAATTTTAGTCCTGTTAAAAAATTTTAATTTGCAAAGTGCTGAAACTCTAGCACTAACTTGTTGGTACCTGATCAAAATCATGGAATTCAAATTCTTGGGAAGCTATTTCACAGTGATGCTAATTTACTACTAGATACTTGTGCTGTTGTTTCATTGATTGATTCCAAGTTTATACCCTCAAAGGAAGTTAC
Organism: Limnoperna fortunei; assembly: GCA_944474755.1. Lineage (NCBI taxonomy): Eukaryota > Metazoa > Mollusca > Bivalvia > Mytilida > Modiolidae > Limnoperna > Limnoperna fortunei. The sequence goes on from OX104111.1 coordinate 7,843,816, forward strand.
AAATATTAAGTACTCTTCAAAGAAAGTGGTATCAGCAACTGGACAGCCTATTAGGATAAAAGGTGTGCTCAAAAGTGAAATTTGTGTTAATTCTGATATTTCGAAGCAAGTTATGTATGTGGTGGATGATTTAAAATATGATGCTATCATTGGAAATGATATTATGAACAGCATTGGTTTAGTGATTGATTTTAAAACACAGTCTGCTTACTGGAATGGTAAATGTGTTAAATTTATTCAGAAACAAAAGTATGGACAAGGAGCACATATATATTCAGTCAACTTAATAAAATCTGTTTTACGGAACTATTATAGAGTGCAAGGTAGAAAGTGGGGGTGGACAAACACTGAAACCTACAAATTTTAGAGAAATTAAAACAAATTTTATGGAAAAAAAAATTCATTAAATTGGAAAATAAGAGTCTGATTTTTAATAATTGAATTGATAGTGATATTTTGTATGTGAATGATGTTATTGATGAAAATGGAGTGCTGTCAATAGATTTAATACTTAAAAAGCTTAAACACAAAGGGAATTATTAAATAGAATTGTGTAAATTAAGAAAAGCGATACCTAAAAATTGGAACCTATGCTTAGTATCTGAGCAATCTAAGAAAACACAAGTTAATAAAAAACCTCTTTTATACTGGTCTTATACACAGACTAACGTCAATGCTTTGACAACCAAGACAATATACAATGTGTTAAGAGACCATATATATGTAGAACCGATAGGTGTTAATTATTGGGTCAAATATTTCTGTATTGAAAATAATTATAATTTAAATGAAATATATACTTTTATTTTTAATTATTTAGACAACAACAAATTTTAAATATTTAGGTGGAAACTACTTTATTTATATATAATACCAACAAAATCTTTACTGTATAAATGGAAAATTACTGATAAGAATATGTGTAATTGTTGTAATGTAGAGGAAGATTATTATCACTTTTTCATATCTTGTAATTTCCTGTATAATTTCTGAGTAAAATTACAGTGTGTGCTGTTAAAAATCAATTTTGAAGTACACATTACTTCAAAACATTTGGTAATGGGATATAAAATTCATGATAGGAATTATTGGGACTTTAATTAATTTTTTAAATATTTTAGCATTTAGCTTATACAAATCATACTATGTATCATTACAGAAAAGAAAAAATGTTGATATTTCTAATGTATTTACTACAGAATATTCTAAGAGAATGAAAGAAAATAAAAACTTGAAGAGTAGTATTTTATTACAAAACATAGAAAAAAACTTGTTTTAGAAGATACATATATGTTGTAAAAGTAAATATAAATTTCCTTATTCTTTTGATTGTTGCCCTGGCAATTTAAAGAGTTTCACAGGGACAGGACACTTAAGTATAATTGTAACAAGCGCATTGTTGAATAAAATTAATAAGACGAAAAAAAATCTGTTGAAATAGCTCCGAAATCAGAAGTACCATGTGCCGTCAAAGTACCTTGTGTTAATGAAGGAAAATTGGGTATTCTCGAGCCAAATGAGCAAATAATTGTGAAATATGCTATTTATCCTGCTAGAGCAGTCACTAGAATTTCTTCCAATGGAGCTTTTATGCGAGTACTTAATCCAACTCAGATAGTGTGAAACTGTATGAAAATACTAAAATTGGAACTTTTGAAGAAATTTCTGATTGTGCAGTGATTGATATATCTGAAGAGCAAAGAAATTCTTTGAGCACGAAGAAGCAGGATCAGGATTACGAAGATATTGAGATTGGATGGAATTTGATGTCAGAAGCAGAGCAACAGAAGTTTCGTTCTCTTATGTTTGAATTCTCTGATATTTTTCAAAAGATGACAATGACCTTGGAACTACAACTTTGGTGGAACATACCATTGACACAAACGGACACGCTCCCATTAAACAGCGTCCATATAGGGAACCCTTTTCACAGAAAAAGGAAATTCGGGAGCATGTTTGGAAGATGTTGGACAGAAACATCATAAGACCTTCGCATAGTCCTTGAGCTTCTCCTATTGTACTTGTTAAAAGAAGGATTTATCAACTCGCTGTTGTATAGACTACAGGCGTTTCAATGCTGTAACGACGAAGGATGTGTATCCTTTACCAAGAATTGATAATATGATTGAAGCTTTCAGAGATACCAAGTATTTCTCTGTAATGGATATTGCTCAGGGATACTTTCAAGTACCTATATCAGAAGAGGACAAGGAAAAAACAGCATTTATTTCAAGCGAAGGGTTATATGAATTCAATAAAATGCCCTTTGGATTGTGAAATGCACCCAGTACTGGACATGTTACACGCCGGTATTCAGTGGAAATGGCACTTGTTTATATTGATGACGTCATTATATTTTCGAAAACTTGTCAAGATCATTTGGTGAGAAGTGTTAAGTCGTTTCCGTAGTGCAAACTTCAAACTGAAACAAAAGAAGTGTTCTTTTATTAAGTCTGAAGTTTCATTTCTAGGACACATAGTTTCAGGAGAGGGAACCAAAGCAGATCCAAAGAAAGTTGAAGCTGTTCAAAACTTTCCTACACTACACAACGTTAAGTCTTTGCAGTCATTTATTGGATTGGCACCATATTATAGAAAATTTATCAATAACTTTGTAAAAATGGTTGCCCCGCTATCACGACTGTTGCGTAATAACGCTAAATTTGAATGGTCAACAGAGTGTCACATATCCTTCAAAGCTATGAAAGATGCACTGATAACTGCTCTTGTGTTAAGCTATCCAAATTTTGAGAAGACATTTATTCTTTACTGTGATAGTTCCGACCTCGGACTTGGTGTTGTGTTGGCACAGAAAAAGGACTCAGACAAAGTGAACCATCCAAAGGGATATGTCAATCGGCAATTAAAGAAACACGAGATGAATTATGCTGTCATACAAATGGAGGCTTTGGCAATAATATATGGTGTTCAGGTTTTTAGACAATTCCATTATGATAATAAGTTTGTTGTTATTACTGATTATAACCCTTTGAGATGGTTAATGTCTATCAGGAATACAAGTGGGCGATTAGCACGTTGGGCCTTATTGCGTCAGGAATATGATATTCAAATTGAGTATAGGGCCGGTAAAACACATAAGAATGCTGATGGATTGTCAAGGCGGGATTTTAGACAGGATGTCATTGCTGGAGTTACTGAAGATTCACCTGCCGTTGGACAACGTCATAGATATGCAACAGAAAGATCCAAACTTGCGTCCCATTATACGATATTTAAAGGATGGAACTTTACCTGAAAATGCAATGAATTGCAGGAAGATTGTTGCATGTTCTCCAGATTATGAAATTTTTTATAATGTTCTATATCATTTCTGGACGCGCCAGGACCTAGAAAACGTAAGCATGTGAAGAAGGAATTAGTTGTTCCACGCTCACTAATTGATGAAGTATTACACAGGTGCCATAATGATACTACAGCAGGACATTAGGATTTCATTAAACGTATTACAAAGTTCAGGAAAGATTTTACTGGATTGGAATGTACAGAGATATTGATTATTGGTGTAAGTCCTGTATTAAGTGTGCAACAATGAAAACTCCTAAGGGCAGAAAACCCGCACCACTTTTACCTATACCTGAAGAAGGACCATTCGACCGTGTTGCTGTGGATATTCTTGGTCCCTTCCTACCGAGTCTTATGGGAAACCGCTATGTTGTTGTGTTTACCGATTATTTGACAAAATCGACCGAAGCCTTTCCTATTAGGACTGCTGACACGTTACTGTTTCAAAATTATTTGTTGAAGAAGTTGTTTGCAGACACTCTGCTTCACGAGTAGTACTGTCTGACAGACATTTATGCCTAATTTATTGAAAGAGATTTGTGTTATCTTGAACACCAAGAAAGTTTTCATATCGGCGTATCATCCACAATGTGATGGATTAGTTGAAAGATTCAAGGGAGTTCTCGCTCATATGATATCGATGTTTGTTAGTGAAAACCATAAGAACTGGGATATGTATATTTTTAATTTTATTTTGGCGTGCAGGACAAGTGTACAAGAAAGTACTCTGGAGACCCTGTTTTACCTTACCTTTGGGCGTGATGATAGATTGCTGATAGATGTAGCCTTATCTGCCACAACCGTTCAATATACTGATGTTGAAGTACAAATCAGATATGCTTAACTGTTTACAAGAGGCCTTTACATTAGTCAAAGGTAACATTGAGTTGTCACAGCAGAAGCAAAAGAGAAACGCTGATAGAAAGTCGAGTGTACCTGATTTTAATATAGGAGATAAAAGTGGATATTTTCACCAGCATCTAAGTCAGGATTTTCTCACAAACTTTTACATCCCTGTAGTGGTCCGCACACGATTATTGGTCACACATCTCCATTAAACTACAAGATCGAACGTTGTGACAATAAAAACAACAACAGGTAGTTCATGCAAATAAAATAAAGTATTTTGTTGACCCCGATGACCCAGCAGAGGCACGCAATATGTTTTCAAGTGAAGAAGAGGAATTCAGTGTTGACAATAATTGAAGAGCCAAATGATAACACTGTTAATGATAATATTGATGAGGTGTTGGACAAACTTTATACAAGAAATGAAAAAGGACGTTTGGAACCAACGTATTTTGTAAAATATAAAGATAATAGATTGGATGAATCATGGATCAACTTAGATCAAATACCTGGTGATTTATTAGAACAGATTGAAAGTAATTACAAGAGAAGAGGTGCCTCATACCGACAAAAGAACTGCTAATGTTTAAAACAGTCGAAAGAGATTATTGCATTTTAATTGTTTTATGTTTATGTTTATGACCTTCCTGATGTCACAAGACATACAGTACTTGCACCCGTAAACGCAACACTTTGACTGATTGATAACTGATTGCTGACGGATTTTGGAACGCTGACGGATCGCTGACTGATTGATGATAAATACATTCGTCCAAAATTATGAATCCGTCATTACCTTGGTAACCGTCAGAGATCAAAGCGATCAGTCCTATCAGTGCGATCCAGAATCCGTCATTTAATTTTATTGACGGATGCGAATAAATAATTAATTTAAAGATAAAACGAATTCTGCATCATTTGTATATTATATATGTATTTATTAGAACATTTATAGTAAAATAAATTATTCAGATATTCCAATATTAAAGTATTCAAAAGAAAAGTTAATAAAATGGCTTGTTCTAAAAAAGGAATAAATAAAAATTTTAAAGAAAAAACTATTTTCTTTATATAATATAATTAATCAAATTTCAGTAAGGCAGGACGGACATACATGTATCTGCGGGTCGAGCCCTGTAAATCTTAAAAAAGCGATTTAAGGCGCATCAGTAACGACGAGGAAAATATTTTCCTTTTTAAATCCATTATTGATTCTCTTGTTTTATTTCCGCGACTCGTGATTTCGGCCTATTTTATTTTCTGAAACCTGTTACATGTATATATTTTGTCTTATATTTAGCCGACCCAACTCCCCAATCAGTAACAGATTTATTTCACATTTAGGAAAGGACTCGGCCTCGTTTTGACATCATTACTAGTTACTTGAATGTATGCATGCGTATTTTTATTTAATCTACAACATTTTTAATACAATCATAAAACTGTTGTGTTTAAACAATTTTTCAACTGTTGAACAAGCATTGTCAATCAATACACATTGATTAGTAAACAAAAAGTTGTATTGTAAAATATACAGCGATTCTGATCTCAATTTTTATTTGACAGGCAATAAAAGAAGTTATAAGAGTATACTTACAATTTCGTAGGAATGTTTCATTATTTCATGGCGTCCATTTTTATTAGGGGTGGGGCGGGAGGAAGCCGAAGTACATGTTAAAACGGACAATCTTTTTCAATTAAGTTGCAGTCGGGCACACCCTATCTGCAGTCGTTCGAAAATCAACCTGTTGACAGGCATGTCATAACTAGTAGATGACTAACCAATCAGCCACCGAGGCCCCAGTAAGAAGTAAAATTGTCGTCTGCGAATGTTGAGGATAAAAATGTGTTTCATATAGACGTGTTATAGTACGAAATAGTACTCTTAATAGTATTCTTAATAGTATTCTTTAGGCCAATGAAGATCGGTTTTAACATTGTCATTATAGTCATATTAATACAACGAAACCTTTTCAAAACTTGCCCTTTAAAAGATTGTCATTCAGTTTTAACAATAACTTATTTAATTGATTGATTGATTGGATGTTTGCTTTTCTTTCAGCAAGAGTATTTCAGCTTTATTCATGACGAGAATAAGTTAAATATCAATCAATTATAGATTTGTTTGTTTGTTTGTTAAAATATTGTATAACGCATTTTTCGCCTCGGCAATTTTTCAGCTATATCATGGCGTCCAGTTTTTGTTGGAGGAGGAAGCGCAGTACCCGGACAAAATTCCCGACCTTCGGTAGAAAAAACTGGCTCATTTTCAATTAAGTCGAGTGCACCCTGCACACAGTAAGACTCGAACTCGCAACCTGAGCGTTGATAGACCATGTGATCAATAGTAGACGAACTAACATAACCACTCGGCCACCAAGGTCCCCTCAGTCAATTAGAGAAAGATGCACAAAAGGCAAATTTTTTGATTTCCACTGGAAAAGTATAGGGTATGGGTAGGGGCGGAAAATTTACTTTTTTAAGCCTACTTCTTTCCGAATTCTACAAAAGAGATCCTTATCGTGCAAGGAGCGTGACACTCTCTATACACGGCACTATGTTCGCGACAATTCTAACATGACTTGAAACCCCACTCCCGCCCCCCCCCCCCCAATAAAAAACACGAGAGCACATTCCATTTTCGCTATCTGAGGACGCGCTGGGCAGCTTTGTGAAACCTAGTAACTAATTTCAAATACTTTTCAAGTTAAAGGAAACCATTTATACTTATATTTCATTAATTATCGAATGACTAAAACAGACATCTTAAAATAAACCAATTGTGACGGCTAAAATGCGAAAGCAGAATTGCTTTTAATATTACGCTTACATTTTAGCTTCTTTTACTCATAAGGTTCTATATACAAACACGCTCCGTAGTTTATTCCTTATTTGAGATTTAATTCTTTGTAAGTTCATGTGACACAATGTGATAGTGAATAAAATATATATAAATAGATGTATTCGCTTTCGTCGTAAATCTTATTCAGTATTATACACCGGAATTCTTCGGAACTGTGGCACAGAAAGAAAACTGATCAAAACCCGACACATGCTCTGTTAAAGAGTTTGTATTAAACAAACATCGACCTCGGTGGTTAAGATAGCAGTAATCTATTATTGATCACCGTGTAGTCTGTACGACCCTTACAGCGAGAGGGTCTGCTCGACTCATACTTTAATTTGCAAAGAGCACCAGTTTTCCAGTCGAAGGTGTGCTGTTTCGTTGGGTATTCCAGCTCTTCCCTATCAACGCTAAACACCATATTATATAGAATAATTTGAAAATAATGTTAAACAAACTTCAAACATAAAATCATACAAATAATGCTAACGCGAAAGCGCGAAGTGAAAAATATTTTACGATTCCGCCTTTTTTCGTCTTTCTCGCTTTTTCCGCTTTAACAAATTTCGAAGACAAATACGAGATGTACGACTTGGCACGCGAGGTCAAATATTGTTTGAATTGATTGTGTTTGTGTTTTTTCATTTCTTTTTTAATTATTTTTTTAAAAATGACACTATGTGATGTTTATATTCCGTCACAGATGTATAACAAATAGTTATAGATTGGGGGGGGTGTGGGATTTCCATTTATCATTTATAACTTTAAATATACTGAAGACCAAATCTGTCACATGTTAGATTTTCTAATTGACAACATATTCGTCATGTTTGGAGGACATGTTTTCAACAGACTGTTGGTATTCCAATGGGTACGAATTGTGCTCCTCTCCTCGCCGACCTGTTTTTGTACTCCTATGATGCTGAGTTCCTAGAAGGCCAACTGAAGAAGAAAGAAAAGACTCTGACCCAGACCTTTAATTTCACATTCCGCTATATTAATGATGTTTTGTCCCTCAACAATGCTAAATTTGGTGACTATTTACATATAATTTACCCTAGCGAGCTTGAAATTAAAGACACCATCAATACACTAAGGTCAGCCTCTTACTTAGACCTACTTCTAGAAATAGACTCAGGAAAACTACACACTAGGCTCTACGACAAGCGTGATGACTTCAACTTTCCAATTGTCAACTTCCCGTTCATCGACAGCAACATTCCAGCAGCTCCAGCGTATGGTGTGTACATTTCGCAACTTATACGTTATTCTAGATTCTGCGATCGTTATTCAGGTTTCTATACCGATCACTGCTGTTGACTGCTAAACTACTCAAACAAGGGTTTGTTGTACCTAGGTTGATGTTATCTCTCCAGAAGTTCTATCGTTCGGGAAATCAGTGTCTCAAATACGATCTGACATTTTCGCTGAGTCATAGGTAGTGTTTCCTATTCCTGGATTTGACTTTTCCCTAGACAAGACAATGAGTAACTCGACAGGTGTCTAATTAGAGGCAGGCACTGCTTACTCGTCCGGAGCACCTGAGTGCACCCATGGTTTTTATTTGGTTTGGGTTACTCTCTTTCTGTGTTTTATGGTTTTGATTTTTGTGTTGTGCTGTCCCTTAGTTTTTGCCTCTTGTTGTTCGGTCGGTTTTCTTTGCTACTTTCTTTAGACTAGACTTTTCCGCTTTAAAAAATTAGAAGACAAATACGAGACGTGCGCCTTGGCATGCGATGTAATTATTTTAGGTTATTGTGTGTGTTTTTTTTAATTTACTTTGTTTTAATTATTTTGTAAATAAGATGACACTATGTGATGTTTATATTTCATCATAGATGCATTAGTTATAGATGGGGGAATATCATATATAACTTTACACCAGTTTTAGTTATTATTAGGTAAAACGAGCCATAAATGAGGACATAACAGTTGACATTTTTTTCTAATATTTGCAAGTGAAACGAATTTTCACATTTCGAAATATTAATTTGACTAACCGGAAGTTGAATGGACGGATTGGAGCGATCAGTCATAATCAATCCGTCAGATATTGGGAACGATCTGACGGATTTGGAACGATTTGACTGATCTGACTGATTGATAACCGATTGCTGAAAGATTTTGGAACGCTGACGGATTGCTAAAAGTGTTGCGTGTTCAATCTCAAGTACTGTATAACATTACGATTTGCTATGTAATGTTGTCTTTACACCAATTCATGCAGAAAACTTACTGTTGACACTCAAACATTTATAGGTTTTCTGGATTGTTGCTGACCAAAAATTTGAAGATTTGGCACTATTTAAAGCATTGTGCTGCGTACTCAGTCCCACTCTTTGATTCTAATTTCAAAATTCAACAACACTATGAGCTCCAACAGAAAACTTTTTCAAGGAGATGCCCAGTTAAGGGATGTACAAAACTATATTCCATAAAGCACTACCTCTTCTGCCATTTGACAAAATACTACAGTTTGATAGAAGAAGGAAAAGGCAAAGTATGTCGCCATTAATCTGTCTGATTATTATGACATCTCCGATGATGAGGAAATATTCGACTTTTTCATTGGACACGAAGAAGCTGCTAAATCTGACCTACAGCTCTCACCAATTTCATTACCCGAACCCTTTGACTTTGACAAACTAGAAGACACGTTTGAAAATATATCCAAAGAACTAAGTGATAAAACATTAGAGACTTACCAAAAGAAAAGACCATTTAAAGGATCTGTTTTCTGATTGTGACTCTGTTATAATGTTGGAAGAAGAATTCCATGAAACTGAAGTTGTGAATATTGAAACTCATACAATTACACAATTACATTGACTATGACTCGTCGGGACATAACCTATAAGAATGGAGTAAAGGAAACCATCAGAGACAGTAAGATCCAATATAGTGAAAATGTTATACAAGAAAATGTGAACTTTTCTAAGTTAGCTGAATTCCTTTTGGATGATTTAAATGAACTGTCGAAGTCTGGACTACAGAGACAATTTAAAGTGGATTAATTTGACTTTTTTCAAATTAACCAGTGACTTTAAATATAATAGTTTTCGTGCTAGCAGTAGAAATTTTAGCTTGCAGAATAAGGGAAAATAAAGAAATTAAAGGGATTCAAATAAAACTTGATGGTAAAACACATAGTTTAAAATTAAGTCAACTAGCTGACGACACAACTTTATTTGTCAACTCGAAGCTGGAGATATCAAAAGCTTTAAATTTAATAGAAATTTTTGGTACACTATCTGGACTTAAATTAAACAAAAACAAAACAGAAGGTATCTGGTTAGGAAGGTTAAAACATTGCAAAGACAAATATGAAAATATAAATTGGTCTAATACAGTTGTTAAATCCTTAGGAATCTATTTTGGATATGATCAAAACTTATGCAAAAGATTAAACATAGAAAAACAATTTTCAAAATCAGAAAAAACTTTAAAGAACTGGGGGAAAAGAAATTTAACAATAGCAGGACGAATAACGGTTGTTAAGTCCCTTATTATTCCAAATATAACCTATGTAGCCTCTGTGACAAATCTAGACAGAGAAAACTTGAAAAAATTCAAAACCCTAATTTATAATTTCATATGGAATAACAAAGGTGAAAAGGTTAAAAGATCTGTATTAAGTCAAGATTTTCTAGATGGAGGCCTTCGTATGATAGATATAGACAGATACATAGAAACTATTCAAATTAATTGGGTAAAAAGACTATTAAATACTAATTCCTCAAATTGGAAAAAAATTCCTCAGTATTGTTTTAGTAAATATGGTCCAAATTTTTTACTTTTTAAAATGAATATAGATACAATAAATTCAATAGAAAACATCAAGGATGTCCTACCTGATTTCTTTATTGAAATCTTTAAAACATGGATTAAAATACAAAATAAACCAAAAAAAGAACCAAAATATTTTAGAGAAATAAGACAGCAAATTATATGGGGTAACCAATTCATTAAATTTAATGGTAAATGTTTATTTTATACTCATTGGATGAAAGACAAGTTCATTTTTATCAATGACTTAATAAATCCTAGAAATGGGGAAACTTCTCAAAACTATATATTAACAAGGTTAAATTCCAAGAACAACTGGTTTTCTGATTACTCGAGGCTAATAAAGGCTATCCCAAAAGAATGGATAAATATCATACATGAGAATGTATCAAAACAAACAAAAGTTAAAACATCGAAGAATATAGATTTAAAGGATAGTCAAGGGAAAATGTATAGTCTACATAGCCTTTCAACTAAGGAAATTTACAGAATTTTAAGCAAAACACAAGAAAAACCAGTAGGTTTTATTAAATGGGAAAAAAAATATACTGATGTGAACTTTACTAAGGTGCTTAATTTCACATTTAATATAATAGAAGATAATAAGTTAAGAATATTTAAATGGAAACTTTTCCATTATATCTTGCCTTGCAAAGAATTATTAGCCATATGGAAAATATCTAATAATTCATTATGCAATATATATGTAATGTTACAGAGGATTATGAACATTTTTTTATTACTTGTATATGTGTTAAAAAATTTTGGAAGGATATTATAGATTTTTTAAAAGAACTCAACATTGGTAACCATGTTGTCAAACTTAAGCATCTTATATTTGGATATAAGATCCAGGAAGAAAATCTGTTATGGTTGAACAATATGTTCCAAATTATTTTATATAGCATTCACAAAGCCTACTATGTATCAGAACAAAGAACAAAATATATTGATGTATTTCATATATTCAAACAAGAGTTTATTAACAGATTTCATCTAACGCAGTACAGAGGAGTTGATAATGATCCAATGACCAAATCTGTCGCGGCTAAATTACTACAAAGATAGAAATCAATACTTTATAGTACCTTTTTCTATAAAGTATCTGTTTATAGTTATTTGTTTTTCTTCAACAGATAATGACACTTACATATGCTGAAATGAATGTGATAATTATAATTCCTCGTGTAAAATTATTAAAGGTTAAAAAATGGAAATGAATATGTAGCATTGCGTTCGGTAATGGACTAAACACGTATAACATTCCGCAAATAATTGTAAAAATAATTCTACTAACCATGCTGTTGATGTGTCTCCCAGGCTAATCAACATTAATCATGCTGGGCTTTTAATGCAAATGCTGTAACCTTAAAAGATTTGTTAACAGCAAAAGTGCAATAAAAGTGTTTTAAGTTAAAAAAAAAAATATTTTAAGGACTCTGTAAGTGTTGGTAAGTGTATTTTGTTTAATTTTACTTTAATATTTTGTTTGTTTTGTTTACATTTTTGCATAGTTTGTTTTGATGCATCTTATCCTTATTTTTATGTGTTGATTTCCTTTCGACTATTTTAACGACTGAGGTCAGTCATTATTTGCAGAGGAAGGAATGTCATAATTATAATTTGTGTCTAATGGATAAGCAACTTTGTTTTAGTCTTTATATCGTAATCTATGTTTTGTCAGTGTGTTAAAGTCATTATCTTAGTCTGGGAGTTGTGAAGGTAGTAATATGATATCTTTTATCAGTTCTGTATATGCATGTTTAAACTGATTTATGGTTTGTTTACTATTATGGTGATGTAAGTATTAGGAGTAAATTAGGAGGGAATTAGGAGGAAGTTAAGAGAATTTTAGGAGAAAGTTAGGAGAAATTTAGGAGATAATTGAGGTTAGGTGATAAGGCTTGGGTATATAACTACAAAGTTGTTTGTTTGTTTGAAGGGAGTTGTGGCAATGTTAGAGTAGGTTCTTTGGTGTTATGATAATATGACCCATGAGATGTTTTGGATAATCTTAATGGTTGATGGATTAATCTGTGACCTTGTAAGTCTGTGTTCTGTGTTATGAGATTAATGCGTGTTTTGTGGTGGATTATTTGTTACTTATTGCACTATGTTGAATTATATTCAATTGTTACCTCATGTGCGTTTGGCCGATAGGATTTAGAATATCCTGAATGTTATGTTTGATTCTGATTTTGTAAAAGGCATTTCTCCTACTATGTTGTAAAATTGACTGTATATAATTGAGATGTATATATATTTACTAAACTGTAGATAAGTACAATTAGTGTTTATATGATTTTGAGGACTAAAGCCGGCATCACTGCAACCATCTGTCCGTTTATAGTCATTTGCACTCGACCACCGTCACAAAAATAGCTAAGAAAACTGACAGAACAACAAAAGCTACAAGGCAAGGGACAGTTAAAAATCCGGATATAGACAACACAAAAAAAAACAAAAATATAAAACACAGAAAGAGATTAACCTGAACCCAATAAAAAACATGGGTGCTCGCAGATGCTCCGGACGAGTAAGCAGTGCCTGCCTCTAATTAGACACCCGTCGAGTTACTCATTGTCATGTCTAGGGAAAAGTCAAATCCAGGAATAGGAAACACTACCTACGACTCAGCGAACATGTCAGATCGTATTTGAGACAGTGATTCTGAAAAAGATCAATTAAGTCATGGGGCAACCATAGAACTTCTGGATAGATAACATTAACCTAGATACAAAACCTGGTACATTCGTATATGGTGAATATATTTTTGTGAAGTGTAACGAAAATTTTATGAAATCCGTTTCTTATTGATTTACTTTAAAAGATGCACGATTGATGTGAAGCCGTTTTTGTAATTGATATCCTATATGCCTTTTAAATTATTTTTTGGTTTGCTTACGAAAAACGAGCATAACGAATGAATCACAAGTATTAAGCCGATTACCCATTTTTAAGATAAGTAGATTTATTTAGGGCATTGTCGTCATCATACGGTCTTTAAACATCATGGGAAAGGCAAATACGACTCTCCTGCTAAAATTTATGTTAAGTGTGGGTTTTACAACCCGCCACAACACAGCACATGTTTCGTTTTGCATCGTCTTTCTTGATCCGTCTATTTCATTTGAAACTATAAGTGCCCTCAATGTTTATGAAATCACGTGATTAGCAATATAATTTTCACCTCTCTGAACGAGAGCAAGTATATCCTTACATTGACGTATCACCATTTCCGTTTAAAGAATTAACGCATTTAATCATTTTACTTACATATAATGCCAGTAAAAATGTTTTTCTATGAAATTTATCTATGTAGTGAAAGATTTTTTAAAATATGCTTCATTTGTAAAAGTTGTATATTAATTTTCATGTTTATAAGAAACAAAGTACATGTAAAACAATCGACCAAATAACAACGGCCAAAAAGTCAAAGAAACGATTACAAATACGGATGTAGACAAACGCATACACTCGGAACAAATAAATAACAAAAATACTAAATTTGAAAATTAACCCTTATATAATTAAAACCATAGGTGCTCTTATTTTACACCCATCGAGTTGCTCATTTTAATGTCCAGAAGACGGTAAATCCAGGAAATGAAAAGAATATCCATGATTCAGTAAAAATGTCGTTGTGATGATGGCCGCAAAACATCTGGTGGGATAACTTAGGTCCATAAACAGTCAACATCAGTGTCTGGTCTAGAATGAATTCCGATAGCAATATCTAGCACAATGTATAAACCATTCCCCGATGCTTTGTGATGTTGGTATGGATTGTTGCTCTTATGTCAGTATTGATGACGTCATCACGTTTGTCGCTTGATCTGGTTTGTAGTTTGCGTCAGTGTCATAAAAATTAGTTATTGCATATTACTGTTCAGTGACAAGACACTATCTTTATGTTCAAATGTGAAACTGAAGGTGTAAGCGAGAGTCTTCTTCGCTAGTTATTCAATAAACTCAGCTTAAAAAAAGTACATAAACAGGTCGGACGGATGAGAAGCAAAATTAGCACTCATATGAATGTTAATAATCTGCCCAAAAACGAGCTCCATGACCAATAAGACGTTTAACATTTTACACATTTTACCTACAGTGTATTTGTTGCATTGTTAGGGGTCTTCGATGACTGCGTAAGATATTTCATGATTAACTACTTGTATTTTATCGTTTTACTCCATATTTCTAGCAAAATAGCGTTTAATAAGATTTTATGGAACCATACTTGGAAGATCACAGTGTTTGACCCACATTGTTGGCGGATAAGATAGAACCTCTCGTTTCTGTGTTATAATATAAAAAGCCTGACCGCGGACTGAAATGGGCAACGTGCCTTGTACAATAATAACTATTTATATAGATTTCGACAATGACTTAGTTAATTGCAACAGCTTCTAATTTCTTTGTTTCTACCATACCCATTACTTCTTAGTGGCATGCGCTTGTCTATCTCTTTATCCTTTGATAAGTTGTGCTTCAATTGTTGAAATATTGTCCGTTGGACGTTACACAAATATTCAATGGATCAATAAATAATAAAATATTGAAGTCTGGTGTAAAGTTGCATACACCATTACTTTTTGAATAATGATACATACAACACAAATTTGTATGAGCTTCTGGGGGGGGGACTACTACAAGTACAATTTGCCAGTCGTTAAACGTGTATATAATTGATTGTGTTATACACAGAACACAGTCTATGTTCAAGTAGATTCAGAAAACTTTTAACACATCATCAAGTTAACTACATAGGCTAAACCTTGGCGAGAGTGAAAACCATATTGTTTTACTGTTAACAGGTACCGAAATTCATTAATAATGCAAACTTGATATTCTAGATTGAAAAATGAGAAAAGGCATTTTTGGTTTTGTTTAATTTAGCTTTTTTCAAGAATAAACATTTCAATTTTATCATTTGTATGTCCATTTCTACAAACGCTACTGAAAGCTAGTGTTTGTTTGCTTAATTGGGGTTTAATGGCACTTCAGAAATGTTTCAGTTATATTATGGTGTTCAACTGTTACTGTAAAAGACTGAGTACCTGGTAAAAATATCAGCCCTGCAGAAAACATTATTGCGACAGTACATCAAATACAATCATCAAACAATAGATGACCCTACTATAACTAGATTTATTGTAAGCACAGTACAAAATCAAGACTGCAAAAAGTAGAAGCTTTTAATGATCAAGATTAAGTCGCCATCTTACTTTTTAAACGGGTATAAGACGCATAAGAGAAGACAATCAAGACAACTGAAGTACTCTTGGCGATATAACCTTTAGGCGCATAACCATCTCGGCCACAAACCTTACAGGCTACGGGTATAATTACCTGCGTACTTTATAAACAAAGTATCTGCAACTAACGCAAGGCATTTAATTTACTAGCCGACTTTATAATGGAATGGTTCTCGGTGCTCGACCCACAAAGCAGCTTTGCGTGTCCCCCGGGTGGCGGATAGGGTTTACCCTCTCGTTGGGGGTTGTTAGGTCATAATACGGAAAATCTGCCACCGACCTTAGTCTGTAATGTGTTTGCAGAGTGCCACGCGTCTTACACGATAAAAGCACCTTTTGTCGATTTCGGAGTAGGCTCATTGTAATTGCTACAAAAGGCTAAATCCTCCGCCCCTGCACAAAACTCTACTTTTCAAGTGGCAGTCAAAATGTTGTTTTATTGTTTGTTAACTTGCTCTTCCAGAATATAGACGAAATACTGCTAGCTGGACGTAAAGCAAACATCATATCAATCAATCATACCAAATTTGATGGTCCATCACACATATACAATTTTTATAAAAGGCATTCATTATATATTTGGAATATATACATGTGCTATACTATATGCTTCAAACAATGTGCTGAATCATACTTTACCACAGTATGGTATATTACAATATCCCCATTTATTGTCCGTCGTAGCTGTGAAACACCATGGTTTTAGTGAATTGTTAGGATTCCTACAGTAGTTATGTTTCTCTTCATAATCTGCAGAGTTTTCTGTAACGTCTGACCATTTAACACACGCTATTCCATTTTCTGTCACATTGATATTTCCATGATAAGTGGACCCATTTTTCATGTCATTAAAAACACAATCAACATCTGGAAGTGTACAGTGCATGTATTACATACAAGGCTGTCTATTTTAAAAAGGGAAAATCCATTTTATTCCCTTTTCCCTTGTAAACCTCAACTGTAAGCATTTATTTTATAATACTGCAAAAACTGTAGCCATTATTAACTTTTATTCAACAAACAAATATATAGACAACAAAATTTCACATCATAAACACTAAATACAAGCTCACTTTATAAAATAAGTACATTTGCACAATTTCGGGAAAGTTCCCGAAACAAATAAAAATCTAACAGTTTGCTTACTCTTGAGAATCATACAATTTAAAGGTTTCGTGAAATATCCCAAAAAATCTTATCGCATATATCACTACATTTCTTTAAAATTTTAAAGAGAAAAAATGTTTCGGGAAAGTTCCCGAAACATGTAAAAATCAAACAGTTTGCCTACTCTTGACAATCATACCATTTAAAATGTTTCGGGAAAAATCCCGAGCAATCTTTTCAAATATATCGCTACATTTCTACAAAATTTTAAGAATAAAATATTTCGGGAAAAATCCCGAAACAAGTCAAAATCCTACAGTTTGCTTACTCTTGACAATTATACTATTTAAAATGTTTCGGGAAAAATCCCGAACAATCTTTTCAAATATATCACTACATTTCTACAAAATTTTAAGAATAAAACATTTCAGGAAAAATCCCGAAACATGTAAAAATCAAACAGTTTGCTTACTCTTGACAATCATACCATTTCAAATGTTTTGGGAAAATTCCCGAAAAAATCATAACAAATATATCACTACATGTACATTTCTACAAAATGTTAAAGAGAAAAAATGTTTTTCGGAAAGATCCAGAAACAAGTCAAAATCTAACACTTTTCTAACTCTTGACAATCATACCATTTAAAATGTTTCGGGAAATATCCCGAAAAATCTTATCAAATATATCACTATTTTTCTACAACATTTTTAAGGAAAAAATCGTTTTTAAGAAAGTTCCCGAAGCAAGTCAAAATCCAAGGCTTTGCCGACTCTTGACAATCATAACATTTAAAACACTTTCGGAAAGTACATGAAATTAATCTTGTCAAATGTATCACTACATTTCTACAAATTTTGAGTAAAGATAATAGTTTCAGGCAAGTCAAAATCAAACATTTAACCTACCCTTGACACACGTACCATTTAACACTTCTGGAAATTTTCCAAATAAATCTTATCTAATATATCATATTTCTTGAAAATTAGAAAAGAAGTGGTTTCAGAATGGTTCCCGACTCGTATGTTTCTAGCATATAGAATTTCAGAAAAATTAGAAAAAAAAAGGCTACTTTATTTCATTATGTTTCTTACAGACTTACAATAGGTAGGGAAATGCAAAATAATAACTTTCATACATTTTCTTTTGAAGATGCAATTTTTGTCATACAATACATATGATTGTTGAAAATAACACAACTGTCACAATGTTAGGTAAAAATTGTCTGAAACATTGAAACAAATTCACAAATCACTCAACAAGTATTTTACTCAGTTTTAAAATAGTTTAGTACATGTATGAAAGCCCAAAGGAGCATTTCTTTTATATTTTAAAAATCTATGTACAGAATTTGTGATGAAGAATAAAATAAAATACCTAAAACTTACATCCTTGGTTTAAAATACATTAAAAAAAGTGACAGTGGTGGTGACTACATTGTAATTTAAAGAAAATATACACAACATATAGACACAATACAACTTTTTTGACTGGAACTAAGACTTAGAAGACCTTTTAAGATTTAGTGTGGAATCAGACTTTTTTAACCTCCATAGTAATTAAAAATCTGATCAAAATAAACAGGTGTGGACACAGAAAATTTCTGGCCTGCATTCTGCATCAGTAATGAAAAAAAAATTCATGCCAATATGTATAAACCTCTAAATGGTCATCATTTAAAATATGAAATGCAAGGTTACAGAGAAACTGACCTAAATCAAAAACAAAAATATCAAATACAGACTTTATAAAGTCAAAGGGTTTTCAAATGTTCTAATGAATTTGCAGAAAAAAGGTAATTGATAGGAATCATGGTCAGGAAAATGCAAAAAATCAATAAATGCACCTTTTCAATACATGTAGTCTGATAAAAAAAATGTAATATGCAGTAAGTTTTTTGTCACCTGCATGATCAAGCTAGTTAACATTGCAGTAATGTAGTGAATGCACATCAACATGTGTAATGTGTACATACATGAGGCATTTGATATATATATACAGTAGTCAGTAATAACATATAAATAAAAAATCTACAAACTAGACACAAAACTTCCTGGCTATACAACAGAGTATTTGTGTTTCCATGTAAATGGTTTTCATTCTGTTGGTCTACACTACAGCATGCTTCAGTCATTTAACATACTTCTTTCTACCTCTCATAGTACAGTTTATATTTTAAATCTGAAATCATAAATATTATAATATATAACTGCTTCCGAATTCCTAAGGCCTGGAATTCAAGTCTCGGACTTGAGTTCGAGTTTTTTCTCAATTACCACATAGCAACTTTAAAATTCTCAAGTTTGTATTGACTAAAACAAATATTTAATCTCAACTCAGCCAAGAGTTTTGCAGAAATTGGGGTTTGCATATTACCTTAGCAGTGTATGTTAATGTTGTAAATTAGACAATTCAAATGTAACTTCCTTCATTTGCTTTGTAAATTAACTAGAATCTAACCACTTATACTTTTAACCGACACTAGCTACAATAATGTAGCTCCTTTTTGTTTCTTTTTATATGGATGGATAAAATAATGTAGCTCCTTTTTTTCCAATAGACGGAGGTACAAAGAGATATCAGAATGTGAAGTGTTAATGCTGCCGTTTCTTGAAACCATATACATGTCTTGGCATTTAGTGACATTTGTTGCAAGCAAGTCAAAAACTGTTTTATCAAATTATTCTGATTCAAGCTTAAAATGACTTAATTTTGCATAAATAATACTAGTTTTACATTGAGCACTCAAAACTGTTTTAAATAAACTAATAAGACATCTGAAGTCTGATATAATTGAGCAAGTATTGAGTGTCTTCTTTCACTTGCACAGGTACTTTGCCATGGCAATTAAATCAAATGATGCAGAACAAAACAATGTATCATTAGCACTGTAAAAAAGCCACATTTTCCTGTTGGAATCCAAATAAAATATGTGAACAGACAGTGTGTTCTACATGTACAGTATGTTGTTTAAAGATAGGTATTATAAATTAATTATTGCATGACATGTTGAAGTAATGAAAGAAATACATTTATTAAACCACACAATAACCTACCTGAGAAACTCAGGTTTATCAGCTGTGTTCAACATGTTATTAGAAGTCTCTTGTAATTCCATAATTGTCCTGTAAACAACAATAACAACAATGTATTAATTTTTTTGCTTTGTTCCCTCATCTCTTAATTTAAAACATACAACAACTGGTTACAATTACCAATAACTAACCATGAACATTTATTTATACACAGACCATTTGTAAACCCAACTGTAAAATCAAAATACATAAATGTTATCATGGCAAATTCATTTCCTGTTTATTAGCTTATTTATTAGCTGTTGTTTTTACTAGTGTTTCATACTAGCGTAACATAAAGGCCAGAAAAAATAACTATCTTTCACTATATGAATAAAAAAAAAGAACATTATACATATGTTCTGCTATCAGTTTTGCAATTAACAGTCACTCTATAGCTATAGTTTTTATGTTAGACAACAATAACGGAAAATTTCCTTAAAAAATATCATTTAAGGGCAATGCCTCTTATAAGTAGTGGTCTGACGACTATTTGTTTTGTAAGCAACCATTATAGTTTTCAAGTTATATTGTAAAAACTTAAAATTTTGTCAACAATAATAATTTAAGGGCAATAACTCCTACAATAACTTCGGACAAATAGGAAATTTGTTAGAGCTTAATGCACTGATCAATTTATGTTAACATGGTTAATGCCAATGGTTTTCTCTGTAGCAATTACTTTTTCTGATGTATTGACCAAAAACTTGTGTTAACACATTTGGAATCTTTGAAAATATGGTATCAATATTGTGGGAGCAGTCTACGATTAGAAAAAGAGAAAAGAAATTGTTACAGAGAGAGAGAGTGATTTTAACACATCATTGTACATGTACTTTGCTATAACATTTGGAATAATAAAAATTGGAATTATACTTCTCGCATCTTAATTAATATAAAATTAAAAACATTACATAATGTAAATGAGACAACCAATAACCCTTTTGTCTTATTTTTATGTAATAAAACAATTACAGTCTTTTGTATCAGTTGATATAAGTTTTAATTGGCTGAAAAATTAATATTCATCTCTGCCTTAGGTGTTGGACAATATTAATATTTGAGTCTATTAAAACTTATAACAACCTCTAAAAAGACAATAATTGAATAATATGTTAAACTGTATCTTTCCATACAAAATCAGTTTGGATAAGAATAAACAGATTTTCTTTTTCCTAATTTATAACAGAAGTTAAATTAATGTACAAAATGTTCAACATAAACATGTGTTGTTCAAGATTTGACCTTATATTAGAAAGAACTAGTTATAACTAAACTAGTTAACATAAATCATTGACACTTTAGTGTCCCAGGAGACTGATCTTTATAGCAACAGACAGGAACAATGGTTACAACATTGAAGAAACTAGAGTAAAAAAACCTGTCCATTGATACCCCATCCCCCCCCCCCCACCGCTCACAATTACTTTGAAAATTCAGGTGTTCTTAATTATGAACTTAAAACTTTATCTAGTTAAACGTGAAGGTGGAGTTGCAGATAAAACATGTAACCCTCCCCCATCCCCCAAAGAATGGTATCCCCTAATGTCAATGACAAAGTCCATGTTTTTCTATGGGAAACCTCCAATAATATTCTGATCAAAATGTTTAATATCCGGTGCACATGGCAATATATGACCAAGATTCTGTGTAAGTTTCAATAAATTCCATTCAGTGGTGTAGGAGTTGCAAATAAAAGATGGGTATCCCCTTATGTCATGTATGTCCATGACAAAGTCCATCTTTTTCTATGGGAAACCCCAAATATTATTCCAATCAAAATGTTAAATATCTCCTGCACAATGGCACTATGTGACATGGATTCTGTGTAAGTTTCATCAAATTCCATTCAGTGGTGTAGGAGGAGTTGCACATAAGAGATGGGTATCCCCTTATGTCAATGACAGTCAATGTTTTTCTATGGGAAACCCCAAATATCATTCTGAATAAAATGATAAATATCTCCTGCACAATGGCACTATGTGACAAGGATTCTGTGTAAGTTTCAACAAATTCCATTCAGTGGAGTAGGAGGAGTTGCACATAAGAGATGAGGACCCCCTTAGGTCAATGACAAAGTCCATGTTTTTCTATGGTAAACCCCAAATATCATTCCAATCAAAATGTTTAATATCTCATGCACAATGGCACTACGTGACAAGGATTCTGTGTAAGTTTCATTAAATTCCATTCAGTGGTGTAGGAGGAGTTGCAAAAAAGAGAAAGTGAAACGGACGGACCGATGGATGGATGGATGGACGGACGGACACCATGATCACTATATACCCCCCCCCGCTTTTCAAGCGGGGGTATAATAATTTGTGTATATTAAATCGTAATACTTCTTTCATCTGGGGAAAATGGTAATGCATACAAGAAAAGGAAATTCTAATATGACGTACTTCAAACACTTAAGAAACAAACATCTATTGAAATATTCAATAAAATATGGCTGTTCCAGCCATTTCAAAAATCATACGCCTCTGCTGATGTTTTTGCTGGCCTTTTTTTATTATTCCTATATTACCTTTGTATTCGAAAATCCAATAGAAAAAATGTTCCAACATGAACATGTCCATATTCTGTACAGTGCCTTTATTGTTTACATGTCACAAAATCTTCCTTGAGTTTTGCTAGGTTGTGTTTTCAGTTTTCTGTTTAACTAACCTTAAAAAATATATATGTAAAACTACTTTTGTGGTAATAAAGAAATAAATATACAACATGGGGAGGTAACTAAGGATACTTTTAGGTACAGGTCTATGGACGGAGATTTGAAAACCCACCCTTTTCATATATTTTCAGATGTTTTAAATGGGACCCAATCAAATAGTAATACTGAATTATTAAATCAGACCTATTCATATATATTTTATTACTGCACATCCCCATTGACAAAATAGTACACTCACTACCAAAATGATCAAGTGTTGTCAATGGAACACTTTGTTTTGTAAAATAATTGTGGTCTACATTGACAATTTCGAAATCTCAAACTCTCGCAAATTCGACGAGAACAGGGCATGGGGAGGATAAGAGATATTGCTGTGATGTAATTGTATATTAAAATTGCCTAATGTTTATTCGTTAATTGCTTACTATTACCCGACACTTTACATTGATGAAAGGTAAAAATGAAAGACCAATAAAAGACCGACATAATACGACAAGAAAAAGTAAATTTAAATAATGATTTTTATATGAAAATTAGATTTTAAAAACAGTTTTTTTTAATCAAAATAAGACGTCTAAATCAGTAAAAATCAGTGGTAAAAATGCAAGAGCAAACAGAAGGAAAATAAATATCTTTATTATAAGAGAAAGTCACAGATATTGATTTTTATTTATTTTAAGAGTTAAACATTTTATTTTAAATAATTTTTTAAATGCAATTTATATTTGGATACTTATAGAATGAAATAAAACATACGTAGATCGTATATGAAGTCCTTTAAACTAACATAAATTAAAAAAGCTTATAAGTAAACGAAATTTTGAAAAATGTAATTAAATACAATGAAAAATAATTCAATTTTAATTAAGCAGCAGTTTATATAATTTAAAGAAACACAAAATTTTTATATTTCATAAATTGTTTTGCAAAAATACGGGTCTTCCTCTATAAAAAATTTATTTTTTTGTTTTATTTTAAAAAATTCGGAGCTCCACAGAAACAACATGATAACTGTCGATCTTACACCCCACAGAACCATGTGACTATGAGATTTCGAAAAGGTCAATAGGCTTAACATGCTCAATATAAGAATTGAGGCATGGATATATTTACTAGATAATTTACAACTATACCCATTGATATATTTTTCAATGAAAAAGGCTACCCTTTCATATATTTTCAAAAGGTAAAAAAGTGACACACTCGACCCCCCCCCCCTCCCCCTTGTGATATGGTGTCTAGTCGTTTCATACCATGTTCATTTTGTACCATGACCATTTCGTACCCAAATTTACCATTTCGTACCAAGATTTTGCCAGTTCGTACCATATGCTATTTCGACATTGACAGTTTCGTACCATATATATGATTTAATTGTGTTACTTGTTTATTTTAATATTTCAAATACCAGTATTTATAAGCATGTTAATTTATGAGTTTTATTAAAAATAATAATTTAACAAAATACAGAACTAGCTTGCTATAATATCTTTGATGTTCATTGGAATGTGAATGATAAAAGGAAAATGCGGTTTGGTTGTTAAAACAATGATTTTCAATTGTCCTTGTATAGATGGGATATGTCCAAGCCAACATAGAAAATCCTCTTTGACATTTGGGCCCAGTATATACAGAATTAAATCTCCATCGGCCGTTTGCTCCGACTCAGCGCCCGCAATGTTTATGAGCCGAACAATCATACTTGTTATGTTATAAGATAACACTTTGTGACAATTCAAGTTTAAAATTCATATATTTAATTTTGTGTATCATTCATTATCTATCTTGTTATTGCATATAATATGTACTATATATTGTTGTTGTGCATCATTTTAATTGTAGCTATGATAACAAATAAAAAATAAAAATAACCTTTATGTCTATCATTCTATTAAAAATAAATATTGGATCCAAACCTAAAAATAGTACATAACATCAACCATTAACAATTAAGATGTGGTATGAAATGGACATGGTACGAAATGGTTTTTATGGTACGAAATGGAAGGTACGAAACGACTATAAACCTGTGATATTATACAATTAATGACTTTGATATAGGTCGCTATCAGGATTTATCAGCCAGAGAAAATGTAATATTCACCGAGCCGCTAGGCGAGGTGAATATACATTTTTGGGGGCTGATCAATCCTGATAGCGACCGTATATCAAAGTGATTAATTGTTTTATTACATGAATAAAACCACCATCTCACTTGATCCGAAAAACAGAGGATGTTTTTTCTACTGGAGCCCCTGTTTACATTTTGTAATTGTTGTTACCCTTAATACTTTTATTTAATACTGCATTCTGATATCAATTTGCTGGTAATCCTGAAATTACAGTTGCAAATATTTAGAAGAGTATAAATGAATCAACATATCGCAGAGCCGACGTTTCTCCCATTTGTTGTTGTCACGCACGATGTACAATTAATACAATCGATTTTATTGGACAAATGAATTTGTTAAGACGGCTATTCTGATTGGCTAAAACATAAAAACCAGGTCGATATCGTATTCCGCTTGACTACTATGCAGCGGAATCGTGCAGCGTACAAACATTTAATGTAATTTTAGTACTGTTGCGATTTATCTTGACCCAAAAGTTGTTTTTAAACCAATCAAAAAAACGAAAAATTATATTCATGTAATAAATATTAATGATAACCAAAAAATTAAAAAAGGTAAACATAATAACAATATTGTATATTTGTTTAACTTAAGCACTGTCTACATGCATTGACATAAGGAAATGCAATAAAACGCAAAAGTAACTATTACTTCGTCTTCATTTACTTCAATCTTAAAAAGTTTTCAGTCTTAACTGTTGTGTCCCCTTAATGGCCTAATTGGCATATTTATGAGAATATATAACGACTCGCCCCACTCTTGAGTCGCCCCATATTAATAACGAGTCGCCCCACCTTTAATAACTAGTCGCCCCACTCAATAACGACTCGCCCCACATATATAAAAAATATATTTTATAATATAAATTTATATATAATATAAATAAATACATTGATAGTATAATTTTTTTAATTTGCGTATATTGTACTGCTCGGTGTTTTAATTAATTGCATCTTCCTCTAAATGTAAAACTATTCAATGCTGCCTGTAAATTAAAGTGTAGAATACTGTTAATCTTACATACTATTGAAAACAGTTTAAAAATACAAGGTTGTCTTATTGTTAACAAATATCTAACGTGCTTGCTTATTCAAACTACACTGAGACAGTTAACAAGAGACCATAAAAACAACGATTGTACTTAATATGTAAAGGGGACAGGCATACGCTTTAGGAAAAAAACCATACTGCATACTAGCAGTAAAAAATTCTGATCATTTGGATGCAATTTATCTCTTTACCGGAGTTTTATGTAAATAATTTATAGTCTTTTTTTTCAACTAAACCAATGAATTATCACTTATTAAATGATTTTCAGGTACGAATTAAAGAATATACTAGTACTGCCTCCCTCTTTTTCATTTTTTTCCTTTCCTCCTCACCCGTTGCTCCTTTCTCTCTCCCCTTTGTTCCTTTCTCCCTTCCCATCAAAGTTAATCACGATTGTAAACAAACAAACATTCAGTTATAATTACCACAATTAATTAAAGAAGTGAAGATGAGTTCACTTTAATATCACAGGCGCTTGGGTACAAATTGTGAAATCTCGGCTTTTTTCATTAATGCTGGTATATTTTTATGTAGAACCCTTATTTGCCTCATAAAATAACAATATGCGCATGTCTGACCCATTTTTTCAACGTTTTTACCATTTCTGATATTTCCCCTCTACACTAAAAAACCACAAGGCCAGAAACTCTCCGCCATTTTCTTTGTCTGTGTGTAACTTACGATCACGGAAGTGAGACTGGTTATACTGGTCCCATGAATAACCTGGTCTCCTGGTGCAATATTTTTCATTGACGCAAGCTTCACTTCAAATATAACACCAGGTCAGGACCTCCGATATAAACATTTTCATTGGCTGATAATATGACGCCATTTAATATCACATGCACATGCCAATCTTTTTTTAAATCTGGGAATACCTTTTCTTTATAAAATTTAAATATAAATTATATTTTAAATTTACGTTTAAATTATGAAATCATAATGTAAACTCAGCTGAGAAATGTAAACATTGAACGTCACAATGAGAATGACGTCATAATACGTTCGTTCCACTTGAACTTATCTGTAATACTAAATGGTCAGTCTAGAGAATACCCGAACGTCAAACTTCAACGCTGTCACCGTTGAAATCCAATGCTCCTGACCTGACGTTATATCCGAAGGCCGCTTAGGCTCATGAGGATATCATCGTCAGGGTACCAGAATAGTCCCATGAACAAAACGTCATTTGTCAGAGGGCTTCCGAGTGGCGCTGAAATAGAGAGAACAGGTTAAACCCTGAGAATATCGGAAGTAGTCAATGTAAACGACCAGTATAACCAGTCACTTCCGTGATCGTAAGTTACACACAGACAAAGAAAATGGCGGAGAGTTTCTGGCCTTGTGGTTTTTTAGTGTAGAGGGGAAATATCAGAAATGGTAAAAACGTTGAAAAAATGGGTCAGACATGCGCATATTGTTATTTTATGAGGCAAATAAGGGTTCTACATAAAAATATACCAGCATTAATGAAAAAAGCCGAGATTTCACAATTTGTACCCAAGCGCCTGTGTTTAATATCAAGAGATCCACCGCCAATTAAACACCTAGCAATAAAATATATATGCAAATTAAATAATTTATGGTATACATTCAATTAAATATATTTAAATATGTTTTAAGATATTAAATTTATAAACTTATATTATATATTTTACCTATGTGGGGCGAGTCGTTATTTAGTGGGGCGACTCGTTATTAACATGGGGCGACTCGAGAGTGGGGCGAGTCGTTACGATACCATTTATGACACATGAGGTCACACATATTCATCGTAATTTAGATTTTAATGTACAGTTGTTTCAATCTTGATTTGTATTTGACTTACTTCTATTAATTTCTGAACTAAAATAGACCAAACAATAAATCGCTGACACTTGTCGCACACAGAATTATTTGAAATACTGTTACACTACCGCCTGTGGCCTGGGCTAAGCAAGTATCTTCGCCTTACCGGTGTATCCAGTTGCCATACTGGGTTCCAAAATTTACATATTATAATTCTGCATATGGACAGGTACCAGTTAAAATGCGGCGATTTACAGCATGAGACTTGGCGAAAAGCAGACGAAAGTGATTTTGACCAAGTGTAATGAAAATCGTGAGTAGAATTTTTATTATCAATATTTGTGTTATTTTCCCATATTCTCGTTATTTGACAGTGACAGGATTCTTTTGTAGCTATCTCAAAATGAGTAATCACATCGTAGCCCTAGCTGACACTACGACAGCTGTAAGTGTAGCTGCTGAAAAGTAGGGCCATTGACCTTTCCGAATAGTCAGAACACTGTAAATTCATTTTATTTATTTGCTGTTTCTACTGTTATCTGCTTTGGGAAAAATAAAAAAATGTTAACCTGTGAATGGACTCACCTCTAGCTCCCCCCCCCCCCATGACCATGTACAGAACCATGCGTCCCTAAAACATAAGGACAGATTCACACTAAGTTAAACACTTACAAATACTAATTTTTTCAGCAGACTGTTGTATTATGAAATAAACTACCAACCACTGTTGTTCTGCAGCCTGATCCTGATCATTTCAGACAGGCTTTGAACAATCTAAACATAGCTTAGATATATATAGCAAAACACTCATGACTGTTTTTAACTCCTTATCAATTCCATCTCTAATTTTAATTAAATTTCCCAATTTTTATTCAATTACAATAGTTCCTATAGATGTCTTCCTGTCATCTTTAACTTTTATCTTTTTTTTTTTTTTGCACTGCCACACACCTTCTAGTTATACACAAAAGGGGAGTCTAGCAGTATTTATTATAGGATTAAACACCGTTTTCAATGGATTTATCGGTATATCAACAAGACCAACTCACTCACAAACAATGATATGTTTGTGAGTGAGTTGGTCTTTTTGATATACAGATAAATCCATTGAAAACTGTTTAATCTTTAAAAGTCTTTAAAATTGCATTAAGGAATTAATTTATCTAACGTGTTTCTCAACTTCATATTTCTTGTGTATTTGGTAGCGGGATTGACTGAACGTATGAATATTTTGTTTATTTTTACGTGCGATTATTCCATAAACCATTTTCTGATTTTAATAAACACAATTAAGTTTTATATCAATCAATAACCTTATTTTCTGTATCGAACACAAGGAAAGTTTTAAATTTAGCAAATCATTTATGATAATTCATCAAACAAATAATTTATAAGCTGATTGCTACTTTCGATATTGAAAGCCGCCATCTTTGTTTACATTGGTTACGGTAAAAATAGTTCGGTCAACGTCATTTATCCAAATATAAATTAAGTCAACTTCATTTATCAAGAAATAAATTTTGTTGAAAACCTCTACCAGAAGTAATGTCAACCAATGAAATAAATGTATTTCTAAATATGCAAAATCATATTAGAATTATAGATATATGAAATAGAATGCTTTCAACCAATTAGCAGATCATTAGATATATTGATTTATATATTAATTTATAGTCCATTCTTATATTGTGGAATTTCTTAATTCTAATTTAAGTATTTAAGGATTGTTTTCAATTGCTGGTTAGATTATTGGATATAAACGACTTTGGGTCGATTTACACTGAATAAACCGCGAAGCGGTAAACTTATGTTGCAGCGTAAATCGATCCAAAGTCTTTTATATCCAAAAATCTAACCAGCAATTGAAAACAAACCTTATATTTAAAATTCTATAGTAAAAATGAAGTAACATGAACAATATTTTACAAGTAATCAAATAATATTTGCAATTCACAATTTTAGTGTCGTCACTTGTTGTTTGCCAAAGAATTCATGTATAGTCAACATCATCAATACATCTTATTATGACGTCACAATCAGTCACGTGCTGAAAAACCAAGTTAGGTTATACGAAATAACCAACTTTGCTCATGTATAGAGTATTTAAACGAAATTAAAATATTAAAAATATAATTTCTATTGAATCAAAACCATGACAAAATTACAAACTTCAAAGCCCCAGAAAATGTACTTATCTCACATGGGAGAGGGGTGGGTAACTAATGGTACAATTTTAGGTACAGATTTGGGGGTAAATGCGCCCTATGTATATACTTTCAGGAGTTATAAAACGCGACCTAATCATATATTTTAATTTCTAAACCAGACCTATTCATAAATTTAATTACCTACCCACCCTCCATTAGGAGGCGGGTCATTAAGTAATGTATTCACTTTGGCAAAATTTTGTCCGTCACAGATTTTGTGTGAAACCGTTTTTATCCAAAAACCACAATATTAAGAGCTCAAACTTGCAGGGATTAGTACAATAAACGAACAGCGTTCTTTTTTTTTGATTAATTTAATTATTAATGAGATATTCACTAATTAAGGTTTCTTTTCTTTGTTCAATGCTGTGTGCACTGTTCTATAAATAACCAACGTTGTCGATCGGTAACAGGTATTTGAATATCACATGGTTGTGCATTTGTGCTTGTAAAAATGTCACGTGACATAATTTTAAAAGATAGTGAAAAGGTGTAGATTATAAATTATCTATTGTATTACACTTTTATAAAATATATTAACTTTTTTATTAATTAAATTATTACAGAGATATTCCCTAATTAATGTTTCTTTGTTCATTGATGTGCACACTGTTCTATAAATAGCTTACACAGCTACAGCTGCAGTTTAGATAGATAACACAGTGGATTTAAATATACCCACATGGTTTTGAATGCCAATTCATTATATTGAGGAGGGGGGAATAATTTAATAAAAAAAAATCTCAGATTTTATCTATCCTTCACGTTTGTTTATTTTTTAATTAAATAATTTTTCTTATTGTTGATAGTTTCCTTGTCGAATCAGGATTAAAACAATGTCGGGTGTACTTTTCAGCATATTGTTGTCATTGGGAACAAATGGCTGAATGAAGAAAATTTTCTGTCAGAAATAATATAACAAGATGTTGAAGTTTTTTGCTGCAAGTGGCAAAATATTGACAGATTGAAAAAAAAAAAAGCGCTTGAATCCTGCGTGTACACCCATGATCTTGACTTTGCATTTGGTAATATATTGTTCAACATTTGTGCTAGAAAACAAATTTGGCAGGTGGGTGAGTCGTATTCCTGTGAATACATTCCTCTAGTTTATTTTACAGTGAAGCGGCATATAAATGTGCGCTAGTGAATGGCTGTCATAATTTAGAAAGGTGGAAACATAATTTAATGGCTGAATAATGAATCATGCAAATCGCAGAATTCAGACTTAAAATAACAACTCTATTAACAGTAACGATGATTATGGTTTAAAAAATTGAGTTGTTTTCAATTAAATTTAAACGACTTCAACCAATAACTTGCGCATGTGCGAACTAAATTTATTGGAATTTTAACACGGCTTTGTTTACATAGCGAATGCAGGATGTCATATTAGAATTTCTCACAACTGAAAAATTTCAAACATTTTTGTGCATTCCTTTCAACTAATTAACATTCATTTATTATCACTGCATAATGCATGTTTCATCCATGTAGCCATACATACTATAGGGATTTGGTTTCAGCAAGTGATTTTATTAGAGCACTTAATTTGTTACTAGTCACTCTGCTTTCGATGAGAATTTATGAATTCTCCTTCCCCATGGGTTTGGTACAGATAGTACTATATAATTGTTTTAAACTTAAAAATACAAAAATAAACACAAAGTAGTATATGTTTCATGTTATCATAAAAATGCTTTAAATTGCAAATAGCTGTAACCAAATAATAAAATTTAATTTATTAAAACAGTCACCAGTGATCTACTGAAGAAGCCTTGAAGGCTCCCAGAAAGCTAATAAGGTGGCTACACCCATAACCATGAAATGATCCAATACTATACCACATACAGATACAGACAAAGCATTCAAACAAAACTACTCCTTGACATTATGACAGAATTTCCATATCCAGCATAATTTTCTGATAAGTTGCAGAATAGATTTTAAAAGTTTATTAATAGCCTACATGTATAGTTTAGCATATTTAGAGGTCTGGGTTTCCTCCATGTACTCAGACTTCCTCGCCCAATATAAATTCGATGTGGCGATATAGCAGCAGAAAAACTGCTGAAAGTGGTGTTAAACACCATTCACATAAACAAGTCATTTTGATTAGGTTAATTTGCAAACATAATCAATTTACACATAGCTAGATTAAATAATCGAGTAATAATTTAATCAGTGCTAAAAACTTAATGATTGCATCCACTTGACAGTAATGTTGCTGTAAGACAATGATAATCTGTTTTTATCATGAATAACAGATCATGAATAGGTTTTGATCTTCATTAAGGAAGGACTTATCCTGATCCTGATTAATTTAACACTGGAAGTCATCAGAACACTTAAAGATTAAAGATGTTTCTGTTTAACAAATTAAACAAAATTTTTTGTCATAGCTTATTCAAAGCAAATTCTAAAATTTTATTGAATTCTATTGAGGGGTTTTCAAACATGAAAATATTACAAGACCCCATATACTCTTAGTTCTAGTGACCAAGAAATGCATTAATTAATTTTTAAGATTAAGATACTTAAAAGTGCAGACAACAATATTTGTACCATTTTGCAACAAGTAAATATATTTACCCAACTCTAGTGCTTAGTGTACATGCATCTTCTATAATCTGTATAACATGATGATGAGTAATAAACTGCATGAACTTTACTTGAACTTTAATGGGAACTTGAAATAAGATAACAGATCTGTTGCTGTCAATCAAATTGTTGAAAAGTTACAACTTTCAGAAATGTGAGTTAATAATAATTGAACTGTCCATTGGAAATTTTACACTAGTGTAATTTAATTACATGAAATAATACACTAGTGTACGGAAGTAATACACTGGTGGAAAGACGACACTGTTACATACACATGTATAAATAATTTTAATAAGGAAACATGCAAATTTATTTTTTGTGTGGGATTTATGCACATTTTTGAGTTGAAGTTATATTGTATAAAATATTACTTCTAATGATTTTTTTTTCAGATACTAGTATCAACCCAACATGTATGGTAAACATGGTAAAGGAGTATGCAAGTATAGGCACATCCATGCCATGGAAGCATAGTCATGACTAAGGTAATAACTGTTATTTATTATACTAGTATGTCTCCCATCTACATGTATGCTGTTTTTCTGTCTGCCAGATACACAACTCATATTCTTGCTTATGCACAGTACCTATTTTTTCACAGACTGATTTAAATACATGCATTTCTGAAGGAGTTTTGAAATTTGCTTTCTTATCTTGAAGTTGCAGACATTTTTTGTTTTGTTTTACTGTTTGTCTTTTCTGATATCCAAAGTGTGAAATATTAAAACATCCCTGCCATGAATATATGAACCATTCATGAACTGTTAATGAATATAAGGCTAAATCAGTTCACACAATTATGAACTGTATTCATGTATTTACATTTTTTTAATCCCTTAAAATTCATTGCAAGAGGCAGTCTGTGCCATAAACATTTTTGACTACTTCTTCAGACTTAGACCTGCTAGGTATCACTAGTCCAAACTTTATTTGACTAGTTTAAAAAAAAAAAACAACTACAAGTTAAAAAGTCAAGATTTTGTGTAATTTTTTCATTTTACTGAATTTACGTGATTTTATGACAATATAAAACCAATGAAAAGATTCTATTTTAAGTCCCAATTTTTTCGCTTTTGCTATCACTTGGCATCTGTCGTTCGTCGTAAACTTTTTCAAAAATCTTCTCCTCTGAAACCACTGGGCCAATTTTTTTCAAACTTAGCCACAATCATCCTTAGGGTTCCTAGTTTCAAATTTGTACCCAGGGTGTTGATCAACAAACAAAGATGGCGGCTGTTACTAAAAATAGAACATGGGTGTCAACACATGTTTTTGATCATAACTCAAAATTATAATAGCTATCTGAGAAAACCGTTACTTCAAATTGATCATCAGCACATTAAGTCTACAATAGTTGCTATTAGTGTGAAGTTTTGTATTGGCTTCTTGTAGGAGTTATTGCCCTTGAATGACGATTTTTAGGTACTTTTGAGCTAATTTCAATTTCTGAGAATTTCAACAAAAGCCATGATAAAAAGAATTCAAATTTGTTCAAATTAATGGCTGTTCCTTCTTCATAATGAGGAGATAATAGGAAATAGGAATAGTTTTCTTATTTGACTTCTAGGTTTACATGTTTATATAAATTTAAAACTTCTCAAATTTAATGAGAATCTGTGAAAACTTTCAACTCAGTTGCAAAATATATATTAAAATAAATGGTACAGAAACCATGGCAACAGTTTTTAATTTTTAAGTGATTTTG
Organism: Limnoperna fortunei; assembly: GCA_944474755.1. NCBI lineage: Eukaryota > Metazoa > Mollusca > Bivalvia > Mytilida > Modiolidae > Limnoperna > Limnoperna fortunei. Next base: position 7,878,192 of record OX104111.1, read on the forward strand.
TTGATTTTATAAGCATACATAAATTTGGTCCTATTTCTATTCTTCAAAGTACAACCATAGATATATAAACAATGTACAGTCTGTGTTTAATTCAGGTAGGTTATTAATGGTTAAAAAATCTCAATACCTGTAATCATTTTGTATTAACTTGAAAATGTTGTTATTTTTTTGTCAGATTGAATGTAAAAAGGCAAAGAAATGATAATGGAAAGATGTATGCCAAAGCCAAAGGCAGCTACTTGTGGGAAAAAATATATAAAGACTTGATTTGACACAGGCAAAGGAACATTGGTACATGTTTTTGATTGTATTATTCAAAACAGATCGTTGAAACAAGGTACATGCACTGGTATATGTTTATAGAATAAATATAGCAGACCAACTGAAACCTCTATAATATAGCAGACCAACTGAAACCTTTCCTGTATAAGAGGCAATACCCACAGTTGAACATTTTGTCCCCACCAGATAATATTTTGTGAGCACAATAATTATTTCATGCAAACAACTTTTAAAGTTGTTTGCATGAAATAATTATATTTTGTGTGCAACGTAATATTTTTATTTTTTACATGTACACAAATGGTCTTAGAAATAGAATTAAATTTATATAAGAAATTTATAGCTAAATATGCATGTGATATGTTTAAATATCAGGTATTTTGGCATATTTTCAATAAATAAAAACAAAATATATTTATACAGGTGATTGTAACAGTGAGGAAGAGAAAAAGTGTGGCAAAAGGTATTTTTAATAATATGTTTTATTTTTCGATCACTGGGATAAATTATCCACTTTAGTGATTTATATTTTTAAGAATCCTTTCTTAACATCTACCGTACGCTTTGTACATTTTAGTCCTATCTCAGTTAACAGAGAGAATTTTAATAACACTAATTATTCGAAAAAGAAGGGGTATACTTGGTTCGTAACATAACTTTCGTTACATTTTTCTTCTTACCACAACCACTGAAAATTTTGAAAATATGTGACATTACCATGTGGTCCTATATTGCGATTACCGATTTCAGGTCCGTTGCATATTTACTTCCTGTTTACCGACTCAGTCAATTAAATGATGTGTATAGCTGGGGTATACTGAGAGAGCAGTAGCTCACAGCTTACTAGTTTTGGAATGGATAATCCTTTGCTTTATTTTCAAGCAAAGCTAGCTCACATTTTAAGCATAGGGCCCTAGAAAAAAATGGGTGTTTAAATATTCCTGCTGAAAAAAATATGTTCGATTGTTGGAATTTTTTTTTAGTTTTTGTATGTCCTGACTACAAAATTTCAGTAGACATATTTTCTGTTCGTTTGTCCGTCAATTCAACTGTGCATCCCACATTAGGTTTTCCATTGCTGGAACCTTTAACTGCCCATAATCATGAAACTTGATATATATACACAGTTACAACATGATGAGACTTCTTCACTGGCAAATTTCGTTAAGGCTGTGCCAAATATTTTATACTTGACTGAAGAGAGATTGGGTGTGGCCAAGGCACATTTTCTTGTTGTTTTGTTTTGTTTTTGTTTTTTGTAATAATAGATTAAATTATAACTCTTTACAACAGTTTTATAGCTATTTTATCAAGTATTGTACTTATGCTTTATGCACTTTGTTACAGATAAGAAAGGAACAAAAACAAAGAAAACAAGGAAGGATACCAACAACAAAAAGAAAAAGTAAAGTTATATTCTTGTTATGAATTAGAGGACTATTTTTCAAACTTTTGTGGCGGTACCATTTGATTTTTCTAAACATTTTCAAAGACATTAGTGAAATATTTGTTAAACTATTTGTTTGTAATTTTTGGTGTGCAGACCATTATTGAATCTTAATTTAGATATATATCTTACATATTTATGGAATATATTAATCACTTTCCATTTGCTGTACATAGCTGAAGCATCGAAAAATATTACTTGCAGTAACTTTCAGTCATGTAGCATTAAATTTTGTGGTTTGAAATATAGCAGTAAGGCAGACAAGGTTGTATTCACTTTGATATAGCTTTTTTCTGAACATCTTAAGACCAGAAGTTTTTTGCATTTAATTTTGTGAATTAAGACTTTATTAAATACTACATTTAAGGGTAAATTTCCTCAAACAAAAAAATTGTTGATTAGTTATTTTGTTTTAGAGATCTGTGGTGAACAGTATTTGTCTCACCTGTGATGATAGTTACTGGAGACGAAACATATATATATGGGAATCAAGTGGGGGGTGGTATTAAAACTTGACATTTTGCTTGATATCTTTGTAAGCTAAAGCCCTAGGTCCATCACATTTGGTCCAAAGATGCTTCTTACCAATCAGTCTCCTGTCACCTGATCTTGACCTCTTTTTCACGGTCCAGAACCTATGTATATAGATTGCTGATGAATTAGTACATGAATATCTGGTAGGTGTTACCTGACCTTGACCTCTTCAGGGTCCAGTGGCTATGTTAAAGTTTTTTGGCTAAGTGCAGTTTCTATGTAACTTTGAATGGAAGGATGACAATATTTGGTATATAGGTTGCAGTTGTCACCTGACCTTGACCTCAATTTTACAATGACTACATGTAAGTTTTTGATTTAGGTCAGTTTCTCTGTAACCTTGCATTTCATATTTTAAATGATGACCATTTAGAGGTTTATACATATTGGCATGAGTTTTTTTTTTCATTACTGATGCAGAATGCAGGCCAGAAATTTTCTGTGTCCACACCTGTTTATTTTGATCAGATTTTTAATTACTATGGAGGTTAAAAAAGTCTGATTCCACACTAAAACTTATAAGGTCTTCTTACTCTTAGTTCCGGTCAAAAAAGTTGTATTATGTCTATATGTTGTGTATATTTTCTTTTAATTACAATGTAGTCACCACCACTGTCACATTTTTTAATGTATTTTTAATCAAGGGCTTAAGTTTTAGGTATTTTATTTTATTCTTCATCACAAATTCTGTACATAGATTTTTATAATATAAAAGAAATGCTCCTTTGGGCTTCCATACTAAACTATTTTAAAACTGAGTAAAATACTTGTTGAGTGATTTGTGAATTTGTTTCAATGTTTCAGACAATTTTTACCTAACATTGTGACAGTTGTGTTATTTTCAACAATCATATGTATTGTATGACAAAAATTGCATCTTCAAAAGAAAATGTATGAAAGTTATTATTTTGCATTTCCCTACCTATTGTAAGTCTGTAAGAAACATAATGAAATAAAGTAGCCTTTTTTTTTCTAATTTTTCTGAAATTCTATATGCTAAGTTTTTAAGGTTATGCAAGAAACATATGAGTCAGAACCATTCTGAAACCACTTTTTTTCTAATTTTCAAGAAATATGATATATTAGATCAGATTTATTTGGAAAATTTCCAGAACTGTTAAATGGTACGTGTGTCAAGGGTAGGTTAAATGTTTGATTTTGACTTGCCTGAAACTATTATCTTTACTCAAAATTTGTAGAAATGTATTGATACATTTGAAAAGATTAATTTCATGTACTTTCCGAAAGTGTTTTAAATGTTTTGATTGTCAAGAGTCAGCAAAGCCTTGGATTTTGACTTGCTTCGGGAACTTTCTTAAAAACGATTTTTTCCTTAAAAATGTTGTAGAAAAATAGTGATATATTTGATAAGATTTTTCGGGATATTTCCCGAAACATTTTAAATGGTATGATTGTCAAGAGTTAGAAAAGTGTTAGATTTTGACTTGTTTCGGGAACTTTCTGAAAACATTTTGTTCTCCTTAATATTTTGTAGAAATGTACATGTAGTGATATATTTGTTAGGATGTTTTCGGGAATTTTCCCGAAACATTTTAAATGGTATGATTGTGAAGAGTAAGCAAACTGTTTGATTTTTACATGTTTCGGGATTTTTCCCGAAATGTTTTATTCTTAAAATTTTGTAGAAATGTAGCGATATATTTGAAAAGATTGTTCGGGATTTTTCCCGAAACATTTTAAATTGTATGATTCTCAAGAGTAAGCAAACTGTTAGATTTTTATTTGTTTCGGGAACTTTCCCGAAATTGTGCAAATGTACACATTTTATAAAGTGAGCTTGTATTTAGTGTTTATGATGTGAAATTTTGTTGTATATATATTTGTTTGTTGAATAAAAGTTAAAAATGGCTACAGTTTTTGCAGTATTATAAAATAAATGCTTACAGTTGAGGTTTACAAGGGAAAAGGGAATAAAATGGATTTTCCCTTTTTAAAATAGACAGCCTTATACCTTTGTTGTCGACAATAAATTGGCACGAGCAAGATCTATTTAAAGATGTTCAACAAAGCTTCAAAATACAAGGGGAATATCCTTGGACATTTTCTCCTATTTGTGTTTAATAATTTATCAGAGGATCTACTAATTTTTTTTTTGAGAAACTCTAACTCGGAAAAGATATTCGTAATATATTTTTTTCTTCTAAATATTGAAAAATTCACGGTTAACAATGCTGTCTTACATTTGTTAATTTTAGTTTCTAAAAAATCTAAATACCGCAGATTTTAACGTTTTGCAAAATTGTATACAACAACTGATGAGGTATGTCCTCTGTTTGTTTGTTTGTTTGTTTGAATTGAGTGTAGTGCCTATTTCAGCTACTTATATTATTACACTGTTAGAATTAGATTTTTAATACTGTCCAATTTTTGCATACACTCGGCGAGATTCGAACTCACACCGTTGTGAAACTGTGGCACCCATTCGCATGCCCAGTTATATAGACCCCTCGGCTTTCTGCTGTATATAGCTTCATTAACCGATTGAATCGAATATATAGACATAGTACATGTAATCTGACAGTAATAATGTTCAGCATTTATGCATATATTATGCTTATTATGCAGGTGCAATATTTTGGTTTGCCAATGTTTTACTGCTATTACTGTTACTGTTAAACTGATGATAGAAATCCCAAAATATCAGACGAAAAATGGGAGAATCGTATTTTGTCGTTATTTTCGTTTCTTTTGTGTTTTAACCATCATTTTATTTGTAAAATTGAACCTACGCTTCCGAAGAATATTAGTTTTTAGTATGTTGTGTTGTACAATGCTCGTATTGAGAGATATACGTTGAGGAAAATTTGGCATTGATGATAGTAACGGCATTTTTAAAATTACCAACGACTGTAGTAACGGGAAAGAGAGATGGTAGAAACGACAATTTATTTATTTTTTAAATAGTTTTGTCGGTTTTTTGCAATGAAACAAATATCAGGACCGGGATTAGATGAAACCCATGTTGTTGACTGTGTAAGGTTATAAAGTGTGTAATATGTAAATAAAAATTTTAGTGCAATGACCATATTTACGAAGTCTCCGTATATTCCACATGTTTGGACGTCTTTACGGACCATTTTCGCATCTTTTACGAACGTTTACGGAAACTTTTACGTCGTATTAACAAAATTTCCGCAAAGTGTACGACGTTTTCGGACTTTTTGTGGAAGATTTACGTTATTAAAAATGTTAATACGAATAAGCCATAAACAATACTTTAGTCTCTAAATAATAAATATTTGTATCTATGTATAAGAATAAGAGCTCTCGTTGAATGACAAGGTGCTCTAATCCAGTTAAAATTTTAATATAACAAAAAGAAAGCAAACGTCCTCTCAACAGGGAATTTACTAATATTACTGAACAATGCAGAATTAAATCGTTAGATTTAAAGACAATGTTTATGGGTTTTTGCTAATTACACGAAGCTTGCTTTTGTCATTATCTCATTTATTCTATTAGATATTGCACAAATGTTCAAAATGAGTCTGCTCTGCACCACATGCTTCTATGTGTATTATTATTTAGTTCTTTATATGCAGTTGTTTTCTATTTTCAATGTTTACCTTTATTTCTTAAATGTCATTTGCTTGTGTTTTGTTCTCGATTCTAAGGGTGTGAAATGTAAATGTTTTAAACGAGTTCGAACTCAGAATGTCCAAAAGCAAGTTTTCGTATTGCAGAAATAATTTTGTTCATAGTTTCTGCCATAATAATTTATAATCCTACTCGATTGGGTATATTTGTTTAACCCTGTATAAATGGTGTGAAATTTAAAACAATGAAAAATGTGTAGACGTTTTGAACGATGTAATAAAATTGGTTCAGTTTTCTACAGCAAATCGATGGATAAAGACAAATAAAAATAGGCATGGCATTACCATTTGGTATATATCAAAACCTTATATACATGTGTATTTCGACAAAACATTATTCATTGATTGGACGTTTGCTTTATTCAAGAAAGCAGTATTTCTGTTATGTTCAGAACGAAAACAAATAATCATTGAAAAAAGGGTGGGACATAGGGAACACACATTTGACTTCGACAATAAATTAATTCCTAGGTTCTTATACAATTTTTTTTATATTTGAATCTGGGCACAAATATGTACTAAACATAAATCAAAATAAATAATTAATGACAAAAATAAGGGGAAAACAGATAAGAATCTAGGATATTCTATTATGGCCTGAAATTAATATGCTGTTATTGTTTGTTTGTATCTTTGTTTATTATTATTATTATTAAGGTCTTTCCCACTACAGTGGGAAGACCTTACTGTATTTCTTCTGATTATTATTATTATTATTAAGGTCTTTCCCACTTCCAGTGGGAAGACCTTACTGTATTTCTTCTGATTATTAAGGTCTTTCCAACTTTAGTGGGAAGACCTTACTGTATTTCTTATGATTATTATTATTATTCTTCCTTTTTTCCGCCACATTTTCAAAACAGTCCATAAAAAAGGGTTCGCGACATATCATTTTGATCTTTCAAACCAAGTATCGTACTCTTAAGACCTGTTCAGGTTTGACCCTGCGACACCGAAAACTTTTTCCATTCTAGACCATAGAGAATGGTGAAACAAAATGGACGCCAAATCGTTTGGGGATCGATGTCCTTAAATTGTCGCTACAATAGAAATCGTTCTGTCGAACGATAAAAAAATTTCCAGGTCATGAAAGTTGAAGATAGGTTTTTTATGCAAAAATCGCGATTTTCAGAAAAACCATAAATCCTAGCTTTTCGAAAATGGTGCCAATCGATTTAGAATGTCGATTTTACCCGAACCAAGTACCTCGGATGTGCAAAAATGTCAACAAACTCGAAAATCGGCAGAAAAAATCATATGTCGAGACCCCATCGGGACCCCCTAGATTTCAGCGGTTGAATGTTTGTGCATTGATTAATCCTAGAAATATACATCTGAATTGTGTCTTTGTGAGTTGTTCTAGCTGAAACAAACATTTTTTCTACTTGCATTTATTTTAAAATGACCATAAAATGCACGCGATCGAGTGTCGTCGGGTAAGCACGACTGCTGGATTTTACCGAACAAAGACGGTTTCCTTATTACAATGAATTGAAAGTAACATTCCTTTGAATTAAACTGTCAAAATAGCATCACTGTTGACGTCCTGAAAAGTAATCTTTTCAACAAAAAAAAAAAAAAGGAACTCCGTGATAATAAATAGAATTGTCAGTCGTTTCCACCAGTCAAATCAATGCGTTTTATTTGTATTTCATAAATAAAAATCATAGAATTTTCTGTCTTTCTTATTTATTTCATTTGTAAATACACGAAAACGTTACAAAATGTCTTTGTATTTAAATGTAGAAAACACAAATTAGGTATATATACGTCAAAATTTGACATTTCAACTACAAGCTTCCGTGGCGTAGTGGATAGAGCTCTGCTTAGCAATACTGACATCGTCGGTTCGAGCCTAGGATGTGACATGTCTTTTTTGCATGTTTTTCTGTTACGTTTCACGTATATTTTATGTAGTTATGGACTTTTATATAGAAAAAAAAAATTTTTTACGCTGCGGTGTGAAAAATGTCGCTTGATGTGGAAAGCATGATTTTTTCTTCCGAAGGAAAAATGAACTTTAATTAAGGCTTTCCACTTTCCGAGTGGAAAGACTTACTGTTATTAGTCTGTTTCTTATTAAGGTTTTCCACTTTCCAGTGGAAAACGTTCAAGTCGTCTGTTTATTATTATGGCTTTCCACTTTCCGAGTGGAAAGACTTACTGTTATTAGTCTGTTTCTTATTATTCTTATTTTTTTCCGCCAAGTTTTGTTACCCCATTATAAATTTTGTTTCGCGACATGTCGTAAAGACATTTTGTACTATGGATGTATGACACATTACGCATTCGCAGTTAACCCTGTCACGCCGAACACTTTTTCTTTACGGAGTTATTTCCCCGGTCATAAAAAGCTTGTGTGCAGATAAACTTTGAAACCGTAAAAGATATCGCAATGAAAGTTGTTGCAAAATGGTCAGCTATTGATTGCGACAATTTGTTACATATCGCGCAAAGTATTTTGACGATTCCTTGTAGGAGTTATTTCCCCTTATTTATTGGAAGTACATTTTGTACCATAGTAACTCATGAACCAGAGGTGACAGAGACTAGATATTTCACAGTTGGTCATCATTGACCTTGACCTTGAAAAAGGTCACAAGGTCTAAGGTCAAGGTCACATTCTAAATTTTGACCTTGTGGTGTGTGCGATTCTCCTCCTGAACCATAAGAGCTACAGAAATAAATCTTTTACCAGAATGTAGTAAACATATAGGTTTAAAGTGATCAGTATCAAAAGAGCTTCAATTTGAGCCAAAGGTCAAAGGTCATAGGTCATACCCTAGCAACAAGGTAACTGTTATAAAAAGTCCTTAGGAACCATATATTTTTATCATCAGAATGATGTAATTGACTGAAATATGTCATTTTATGACCGGAAGTGGAATTTTGTCCATAGCAACCAACTAAATGTCCTTAGCAACCATACATTTTCTGACTTTGGACGACTTTCAGTGTACATTAAAACCATAGTAACTGACCGTTAAGTCATTAGCAACTATATACCTTGACATAACACTAACAAAATGCAGGGAAAGACCTCACATTTGTTCTCTGAACAAATGGCCTATCTTTATTATTATTATTTATACAACCATATTTCTTAAAGTTGACCTCAATGACCTTAAACAACTCCAGATTCGAATGATGCAGACGATCGGTGTGATTTATGACCAGTGTAATTAAACCATGTGTAACCTTGACACTTTCCTAAAATTCCTTTGTGATAAACTGAGTGCACAAACTATAAGCTTCAATAAATTACACGATTATGAATTAATTATTTATTCAATAATATCTGAATTAATTTGGGCTGAAAACGGGTAACACGCCATGTTGCGAAAACTAATTATACTTAATACTCCGAGCAATTCGCGTGGCAAATTGTGTGCAATGCAGAGTGGAATTTTTTCTCAAGCAACCTACTATTAATAGAATTTATCGATAGTATGTTACTTCAATTGTCACAAGACAAAAAATATGCTCTCCGATAACTAAGTATAATATGCTGCCAAAAACACTGTATCTGAGTTAGGCACATTACTGCAAGTAGAATGCGCCTACGTAGGGTGACCGAGCCGACACGAAGGTGTAGTAGTCACCAGACTACTTGACCCAGAGTGCCTTGGTAAGCAATTCCTGAGGGATATGGTATCGACTGACTTCCAAGTGGTACCGAAAACTTGCTTAAGGTAGACCCACGAGGACTGAGCTGAAAAGCAATCAGAGCGATGCCTAAATCCGATTATGTGCGTGACACAGTAATGTCTCAGGAAAGAACATTTTGGGGGAATAATATGTTAGCCTAACATAATACTGATAAGCCGAACATATCAATACCCTGGCAACGTAGTATGTTCCACTGAATTTGAGCACACCATCTTATCTTAGGAGGTGAAAGGGGTGGCAGGTGGGCAAAAACTTGCTAACACTCGGATAGTCAAACTAAAACTGACGGTAGACCCTATCTATAATCGTTAATGTCGTGCACGTGTGTCAGTGATACCGTGGGAAATTTTCTAACAAAAAAAAAGAAAAGTAAACCTCAGTGATTTAGCTAGCGCTCGCCACATTCGCAATTGGCGAATCCTTTTTAGAAATGACGAAAATATTTTGAACGTAATTCGCCACTTCCATTTTCAAACTTCGAAATTTTCATCGTCAAAATCGGCACAGGTAAATACAAATATCTGACCTAAGGTACATGTTTATGACCCAAGGCAATCAAAGTAATTATGTAAGAGATAGGCCACCTGATATTATTTGATAATTAATCACTTAATTACTGTGTACACACCGTCACACGCGATCGAGCATAACCAGTTGGATGACAACTCGGCCGATCTTATTGTGGTCCCACGTCGCGTTGTTGACCATTAAAGGAGAAGCTGAAGTCGCTCTGTATTTAAAAAAATGTCTCCTTTTAATTTTATTGACATTCTCGTCATTTTTTTGTCACAGCCTCTGTTTATCATGTTACGCGCCATTTGTTAACACTGGTTCCGGCGTGATTTTACTTTGCACATAAAGCGTAGGATAAAATACTACTGGTAACCAGTCAGAGAAACAAAAAAAAATAATAATACCGATAGGTTTTCGGAGCGGATATGAATTCAGTGCCGGAGATTGCAAAATACGATGCCAATTAAAAACGACTATTGCAAAAATTTAAATATAAACAAAAATGAATATTTTGGCAAACACTGTTAAAGTTTTTTTATTTCAATCTGTTTAAATATATGTTCTATGGCAATATTACATTGAATATATAATATATGTTATAAAATGGTGCCAGAAAATATTAAATATTGATTGATGTTTATCGCATTAATTAATTAATTAATTAATTAATTAATTAATGATCTTGCATACATTTAGACATATAAAAAATATACACACATATTAGATCTTAAAATTAGTCGCACGCAAAAGTGACTAATGCTTAAAAAATCCTAGCTAAAACCCTGAAACCTCCCTCGATGAAAAGTTATTGACGCAGCGGCGCTGCTAACCACAGTGCTGAAAAGTGATTATCTGGCAAAATATTAGTATAAACATCAATAAAAACATTATTTCTAATTATTAACATGGAACTCCATACATGAAACTAATTAAACGAGAATTTTTCTTTGTTTGAAAATGAATTTATAAGCTTATCTTATAATGGTCTAAAACACTTTCCAGAATTTTCTGTCATTCATGGTTGGGAGGTTCTTGCAATAGTCTCTGTTCGAATTCAAAAAGCAGTAATTTTCTGTACAACCCACTTTAAAGTAAATATTAATTACTGGTAAATTCCCGATTTTATGATGAAAATCAGAGCCAAATTAAGTGCATAAAATTATAGTTTTCTCAAAACATTGGTTAAGCGAGCCAAAACAAGATTTAACATTGGGTTATTTCTGAAATGATGTAATAGTGTATGTGACAATATGTTATAAACAGAAGTTTCTACAGGACAGAAATAGTATTGGCGTAGCAAGCGGAACGGCCGGTACGGTTCGGACATTACTTCTGTAAATTGTTGATACGGAAAACCGCACCAGTTTTTTGTAAATAGAAATACAAAATGATAGAATTTCTTTACATATACGCTTTAATTTGTGAAACGTTCAACATAAATCTATTTTAAAAAAAAAAACTTTCAATAACAAATATCAACCGTTACGATCTCGAGTGAAATTGGTAAGTGACAAATAATAGCACATGGAAAACCCTTATCTATAATTAAACATTCACGCTTAACGGTTTGTCGACCTTTAACCATTATTTTAAAAGACCCTACCACTAGTTTTCTGGGTGCTACGCCTATGGAAATAACACTTGTAACTATATGCAAAAAAATTTCAATATCACGAGCACCCGGGGCACATTGAATAACCGCGTATTCATGGTATTGGTTGTTTTATAGTGAACATCACGACATAAGATATTATTACGATATTTCAATACGAAGATACAATATTTCGGATTTTCATTGAAAAATAAATCGATTAATATGTTATTGTGTGAGCAAATGTTAAGAAATACTCAAATTATATGATGAATTAGTAGGAAAGCCATTGTTTTACTTTATATCCTTCCCGTTACTATCATCGCATAAGGTGCAAAGTCTGAGGTTACTATCATTAATCATTGACATTACTATCATCATTACAAATTTTTCCAAGTCGAATACCTGTCCATACGAGCATTGTACAACCCAAAATACTAAATCCTAATATTTTTCAGAAGCGTAGGTTCAATCTTACAAATCAAATGATGGTTAAAATGCAAAAGAAACGAATAATAATGACAACAGACGATTCTACCAGTTTTTTTCATTTGCCATCTTGGGATGGTTGTTTTGGCCATATTTTTAAGGAACTACTTTTTTGGTCAAAGTGATCTGTGAAAAACGGTTTGCTACATCATTTAGCGTCAACGTCATTCAATCGGAATGTGACGTGTTGAATGGACGCGTTTTTTATTGATCCTCTGTAAGGCAAGTCATTTTTATCGTTTATGTAATAGTTTGTGAATGAGAATCTTTTAATTATATTACTCTAATTATAATATGGGGTGTCATGTTTTGTGTTTTTAATATTTTGCTTTTTGACGAACCGTAAAATTTCAAATTTATGCTGCCAACACTCAACGTTTCTCACCGATTTTCAGTGTCAGTTTCACTTTTTATTGTTTTCTATATTTTGTATTTTATATCGTTATCATTTCTGGTACCTGTTTGGTGCTGTGATATTTTTAATTTCCAGTACTTTGCAGTGGCCAGGGGAGATACGATTTACACATTATTTATTTAGAAATTCCAATTGCAATTCCAATGCATATGCGATGAGTTGTTGGTTCTTGTGTAGGCAAAATTTAACTGCCGTAATAATCCTATTACAGTTTTGTGATTTGCCGGATTAACCCTCCAAATGGCGAGGTTATTCGCTAGTTCTTGTGGTGAGTGAACAGGAATTCGGGATTGTCACTTGCTGTTGATGTCTAAGCAATTTTAAGAGTTTTGCTCGGATTATTTAATTATTTAAACTGTATTATTGTTTACGGAAGGTAGCGTCGAAAACGTAGATCTGGTGGTCGCGTTGTGTTCTTTTTCTTAAGGGGGGGGGGGGGGGTTAGATCTTTTTTTATTTTATCTTGCTTTCATGTTTGTTTATTTTAGAACATTTTGTTAGTTACTGTGACGTAATCATTGTTAGATTCCTCCGCAGCCTACCTATCAAGCTTACCTGTTTAATTATTCACATTATTATTGATACATTACTAAATTCGATACGATTTTGTGTTTTTTTTCTTTAATTCAAATTAATAAATATTAATGGATTATATCAAATCTGAATTCATTTGATAACAAAATATCAAGTAACGAAACTGAATGTTAATTATTTTTCAGGAAATAAAATAAAGACATACCATGAGTGAATTGCTGGTGGCTGAATTGTATCCACACCAAAACGATAAAGATAACGAGAGGTGTCATGATACATTTACCATTGTACCAAACAAGGAAGTTAAAGGTGTTATCCTACAATGTATTGTATACAGTCACCCGTTATCTCTGTTTGTTTTGACAACCTTATATATGAAATGTTTTGTGTTAAATGTATTTGATAACAATGACATTGATATCCAATAAATTTGGAGAATAATGATTCGAAAAAAACTCATCTATACATTTAACAGTATGAAATAAAAGAAATATCAGGAATAACCTGACACTAAAAAATATAAGTAATGTTTTTACTGTGATGATTTATTGGGATCATTCGCTACATGTTTTCCTATCAGTTTTTGAATCCTCCACCGCACCCTATTAGACACGTGCACAACCAAAACGTAAAAGGCGAGCGGGATGCAAAAAAATCAACTTAAGAACCTCGTACATATAGTTGCTTGTTTAAATTAACACTTATCAGCTAGAATGTGTGTTATAAAGCAGGTATAACTGAATAACATTTCAAGCGACACATCCATTAATCTTCTTGGAAAATCAATAACCCCTATAATCGTGGAATTTATTAAAACATTAGATACGGTATCACAATAATAACAAAAACACCTTTGCACGTATGATTTTTTATTGATTTTCCTATTTCCTATTAGAAAGAACTGACCATGGTCACGTTCAAATAATTTATTATTCTCTTCCAGATGTTTGTTGACCGTTAATACAAACGTAACGTTTTACAGTGAAAACAAAGACTTATGCCTTTTAAGAAATAAATTTTACTAAAATATTGAACTGAGCTTAAATACAGGTCACTATTTATCTGTTCAACCTAAAATCTAAAATTTTCCATGAACAAGCATGACCCGTACATAGAAGTTCCGAATTCAATTTGGAATTTACGAATTTTCATTCGGAATTTACGAATGCATTTTTCCGAATGATGATTCGGAGTATTGGAACCATTTCCGAATGAATTCCGAATGGTGATTTGGAAGTCATTCGGCAGAAATGTTAGTAAATGCCGAATGATCATTCGTAATTTCCAAATGACCATTCGTAAGTTCCGAATTGAATTCGGAATGGACATATAAGGAGTGACTTGTAATAAAACTACTATTAAGCTATTAGTTAAGGTCTTTCCCCTTTCCAAGGGAAAGACCTTCTTGTATTTCTTATGATTATTAAGGTCTTTCCCCTTTCCAAGGGAAAGACCTTACTGTATTTCTTCTGATTATTATTATTATTATTTTTTTTATTATTCTTCTTCTTTTCCGCCGCAGATGTCAAAAAAGTGTCTTGACGTATCGCTTTGAAACTTGGCACACTTAACCGACACTACCTGGGCTCGACCTGAGTCACCCTGCGAAACAAATCTATTTTTAGTAACAGAGTTATCTGCCCCAAACCCAAAAACCTTGTGTTCAGATAAACTCAGAAACCGTAACCGTTATAAAAAATCTGAAGTGGGGAAAATGTTGCTAGACTCTTGGTCATGATTCATCATGCAAAAAATTTTGTTTCGATCAACTTCCTGGTTACGCGATTTTGACACGAAATTTGTCGAAAACCTCAAAGTTGTCGGATTTACACAAAACTTGGTTTCCAAGTAGATATGAGGGTCCTTATTACATATATCGGAACAAAAAATTTTTTCGGTCCACCATTTTCAAAATGGCCGCCATTGAAATTTTGTTTTCAATATAACTCAAAAACCATAAAAAATTGAAGCAGACAATATATCAGAAAAATGTTCCTCTCATTGAGATCTACATTTGATATAAATAGTTGAAAACTGTGGGACAAACCGTTTTAGAGGTTATGGCCCTTGACATGTTTCGGCTAAATTTTGTTTTCAATATAACTCAAAAACCATACAAAATTGAAGCAGACAATATATCAGAAAAATGTTCCTGTCATTGAGATCTACATTTGATATAAATAGTTGAAAACTGTGCGACAAACCGTTTTCGAGGTTATGGCCCTTGACAGGTTTCGGCTAAACATACAATTTCACTACTGAGACCTTAGCAATACAAATAAAAACCATATTACACATATATAATCACTCCTGAGACCTTTGCGATACAATTAAAAACCATATTACACATATAAAATCACTCCTGAGACCTTTGCGATACAATTAAAAACCATATTACATATATAAATCACCCCCAAGACCTTTGCAATAGAATTAAAAACCATATCACATATATAAAATGCCTCCTGAACCTTTGCGATACAATTAAAAACCATATAACACATATAAAATCACTCCTGAGACCTTCGAGATACAATTAAAAACCATGACACATATAAAATCACTCCCGAGACATTTGCGATACAATTAAAAACCATATTACGCATATAAAATCACTCCCGAGACCTTTGCGATACAATTAAAAACCATATTACACATATAAAATCAACCAGAGATAATATAGTTAACATGGTTATATGTCGTGCACGAAGAATCTGCCTAGCTTTTTGACCAATTGTACATCACTGACCAAAGCTCATGAATATAAAGGAAAACATACATCACGATAAAAAAAATACACATCTTTGCAGCAATTAATCAGACCTGTCCAGACACTAAGAAGTGTTACAATATATAAAACGTAACACATAACCAGTATCTAGAGAGTATCTTATATCTTCGAGCTCATTTGATATGGACCTGATAAGCCTTGTCGAGCGAAAAAAAAAACAACTAAGAATTAATATGTATCAAGATATTAGTACTTTTTGGCTTAGAAAGGGGTAATCATATGAGACTTAAAATTTTTCAATGATGGACAATTCAAAATGGCTTAAACACTAATTTCAAATTTTTAGTACATACTAAATGTACTTTTTGTAACATAAAAACTAACTTTTGGCAAAAATTGATAAAATAATGAACATTGAGTGAATTCCTACAGTGGGTAATTATGTGTTGAGTGAAGAAAACATGCACTATGTTACAAAATTGCTGTATTAAACCAAATGTGATAATTATTAAAATGATTGAAATAATGTTAACTTGCACATTTATACAGAAATTAGCAATTTAAGTGCAATTACTTTAAAAATGGTACACTATATTCCTAGATTTGCATGAATAATATATTCAACACTGTGACAATAGCCTAAATCGACACATTTTAAACCAATGTTAAAACAAAACCTTGTGATTTCTACAACTTTCCCTCTTTTCCTTATTGTTTAATTATTAAATTTAAAATATTTAAAGCTGTTGTCTCCTATTTTAGTGTGTTTCTCCATTGAAAATGAGTACAAAGCTATTTCTGAATCATAATAATAATATTGTATGGAGACAATCAATTAAAAATACCAAGATGTATGACAAAATAAGTTTGCATAAAATGTTATGAAGTTTGTTCTACTTTCATAGTGTACATTTTTTCAATATACATGACCAAAACACTAAATTTAATCAACTTACTTTGTTAGCTAAATAGAAGATACTTTCCGTTTAGAATGTGGATTTCAGTCTTAAAACGTATTTCCTCAAAGTATACGAGTCAATAAATCCTTAAAATCCCAGACTGAAGCACGTGACCACACCTCCCCCTTATTTGTAAATTTCGTCTGCTGTGATGTCCATTTCAGTTATCGTCAGTGAATCATAGTGTAAATCGTTTCTCAACAAGTTGTTCTAACTATCCGAACTGCATTTTACCTCACATTTTAATCAAATTGAAACAATTTCCGACGTGAATTTTTGTGTATTCGGTCGTCTGCTACGTGACTCGTGTCCTTATTTTCCACATTCCAGCGTAAAATTCCTATGAATGAAGACGTCTTTAAATGATCGTCGGTATCTCCGTTTGTAATAACCAATGTCGTCCTGAAATATATCAATAATCACTAAGATTAAAGTTAAGATCGTGCTTCATGTAGTATTCGTCCACACAGAACGAGAGACAGAAGACGCTGACAAAATGCTATGAACGCGAGCTTCGACGAAGACACCTCAGTGAAATGTAGTGTTCATTTAATGTATACTATAAATAGAGCGAAATGACAAAGAAGTATTTATTTTTACACCAAAATAATGTATATGAATTTTTAAAACTAGTTTAACAAATTTTTGTCACAATATTTAAATCTGCAGAGTCCCATTTTCCCGTTTTTTTCTCAAAAAATTAGTACAAAGCTATTTGAATCAATGTGAGACTATCAATTAAAAATACCAAGATGAATAACAAAATAAGTTTACATGCTGCCCTGGTTGGAGGCCGGGCCCTTTTTTGAATAATTAGAATGTTATAGAAACAATAGAAAAGAAACCGGGGGAGGAGGAGGCCTACGGATATTTTACAATATAAAATAATAGATTTTTACCCTCTGGGATTTATTGTTTGACGTTTAACGTCAGTTTTTTCTATGGAAATAGGGACAACGCGGGAAAGACGGTCAATGTCGAAAAAGTGTCTTGACGTATCGCTTTGAAACTTGGCACACTTAACCAACATTATCTGGGCTCGACCTGAGTCACCTTGAGAAACCGATCTATTTTTAGTAACAGAGTTATCTGCCCCAAACCCAAAACCCTTGTGTTCAGATAAATTCAGAAACCATGACAAATATAAAAAATCTTAAGTGGGGAAAATGTTGTCTGACTCATGGCCATGATTTGTCATGCAATAAAAATTTCTTCGATCCACTTCCTGTTTACGTGATTTCGGCGCGAAGATTGTCGAAAACGTCAAAGTTGTTCGATTCACACAAACATTGGTTTCCAAGTCGATATGAGGGTCCTAATTACAAATGTCGGATCAAAATTTGTTTTCGGCTCACCATTTTCAAAATGGCCGCCATTGTTTTCAATATAACTAAAAAACCATAAAATATTGAAGCAGACAATATATCAGAAAAATGTTCCTCTTGTTGAGATCTACATTTGATATATACGTTCAAAAACTGTGCGACAAACCGTTTTAGAGGTTATGGCCCTTGACAGGTTTCGTCTAAATATTGTTTTTGAAATAACTCAAAAACCATAAAAAAAATTGAAGCAGACAATATATCAGGAAAATGTTCCTCTCGTTGAGATCTACATCTGATAAATTGGTTTGAAAGCTGTGCGACAAACCGTTTTATAGGTTATGGCCCTTGACAGGTTTCGGCTAAATTTTGTTTTCGAAATAACTCAAAAACCATAAAAAATTGAAGCAGACAATATATCAGACAAATGTTCCTCTCATTGAGATCTACATTTGATATAAGGTTTGATTTAAGACCGAATGGTTATAGGCAAATGGCTGACACCGTAAACAGTTTTTGTAAAATAACACTTTAACTGTACAAAATTGAAGCGGACAATACATGGGAAACGGAATCGGGATCACTAACTGAATTTAAATATCATATTGTATGACCGGAAGCGACATTTTGTCCATAGCAACCACTAAATGTCCTAGCAACCATACATTTTCTGACTTAGAACCACTTGCTTTGTACACTAAAACCATGGTAACTGACCGTAAAGTCATTAGCAACTATATACCTAGACATAAGACTAATAAAATGCCGGGAAAGACCTCACATTTGTTCTCTGAACAAATGACTTTTCATTATTATTATTATTTTTCTTTTTCTCCCCATTTTTCCAAATGGGTTTGCCAGAAGGGGTTTCAACATATCATTATGATACTTGGTACGTTTAATCGCTCATACCAGGAGATGACCTGGTTCACCCTGTGAGACTGTTCTATTTTTAGTAACAGAGTTATCTGCCCTAACACCAAAAACCTTGTTAGCAGATAAACTCAGAAACCGTAACCGATTCTTAAAATCTGAAGTGTACAAAATGTCGCTGGTTCTATGGCGATGATTTGTCATGCAAAAAAACATTCTTCGATCAACTTCCTGTTTACGCGATTTTGACGCGAAGTTTGTCGAAAATGTCAAAGTTGTTCGATTTCCACAAAAATTGGTTTCCAAGTAGATATGAGGGTCCTAATTACATCTATTGGATCCAAATTTTTTTTTCGGTCCACCATTTTCAAAATGGCCGCCATTGAAATTTTGTTTTCAATATAACTCAAAAACCATACAAAATTGAAGCAGACAATATATGAGGAAAATGTTCCTCTCGTTGAGATCTACATTTGATATACAGGGTCGAAAACTGTGCGATAAACCGTTTTCGAGGTTATGGCCCTTGACAGGTTTCGGCTAAGTTTTGTTTTCAATTTGACTCAAAAACCATACAAAATTGAAGCAGACAATATATCAGAAAAATGTTCCTCTCATTGAGATCTACATCTGATATACAGGTTCGAAAACTGTGCGACAAACCGTTTTCGAGGTTATGGCCCTTGACACATTTCAGCTAAATTTTGTTTTCAATAAAGCTCAAAAACCATAAAAATTTTAAGCAGACAATATATCAGAAAAATGTTCCTCTCGTTGAGATCTACATTTGATATAATTGCTGAAAACTGTGCGACAAACCATTTTCGAGGTTATGGCCCTTGACAGGTTTCGGCTAAATTTTGTTTTCAATATAACTTAAAAAACATAAAAAATTGAAGCAGACAATATATCAGAAAAATGTTCCTCTCATTGAGATCTACATTTGATATACAGTGTCGAAAACTGTGCGACAACCCGTTTTCGAGGTTATGGCCCTTGACACGTTTCGGCTAAATTTTGTTTTCAATATAACTCAAAAACCATAAAAAATTGAAGCAGACAATAAAAGGGAAAAATACTCCTCTTATCGAGACGTCCATTTGGTACATTCGGCCCGAAGCTGTGCGATGAACCGTTTTCGAGTTACAGCCCTTGACGCGTTTCGGTTAATTGGTTTTTTGGTTAAAACTTGAAAACGGTTAGAGATAATATAGTAAACATATAGGTTTAACATGATCAGTAGGAAAAGAGCTTCAATTTGAGCCAAAGGTCATAGGTCATAGGTCAAGGTCATACCATAGCAACAAGGTAACTGTTATAAAAAAATCCTTAGCAACCATATATTTTTAGAAGCAGAATGATGTACTTTACTTAAATATGTCATTTCATGACCGGAAGTGGCTTTTTGTCCCTAGCAACGAATTGAAAGTCCTTAACAACCATATATGTTTTGGTTCGGGACCACTTTCTTTACTCAAATAACTCATTTTTTATGACTGGAAGCGACATTTTGTGCTATAGCAAAACACAAAATACCATAGCATCACCTAAATTTTCTGACTGCAGAGGAACAGTGGGAAAGACCTTCTCATTTGTTCTCAGAACAAATGACGGTTTAATTATGTATTATTATTCTTTTTAAAATACATTATATACATGTAAATACAAGCTCCACTACAATTTAAGAACAAAATCACATGAAACATCTAAATATAGAATCATTCAATTTTACTGAGACCAATTGACAATATAAATGTTTGTACAAAAAGTGAAAGTCACTATAATAATAAATAACTTAATTACACATAAATCATGAATCTAGTCATTATAAGTCAGTGTGCACTTTACAATACATATGTGCATAAAACTTACAGTTTGGTATATAAATGTATAGAAAAATATTTTTTCTCTATTATTATGTGATCAACTTCAATGATCAAATCGAAAAAAAGTAGAGAAATGCCTGGGAAGCCTGATTTTTCAATTTTTATCTAAAAGCACTTGGATGTCACCTGAGAATTGCATTATTATGTATTATCTTTACATTTAACAAATATTATGTTCGTTACATTGAAAGTTTCTGTCAATCAGATGCTATTAATACAATTAATTTAACAGGAAAATATAACTTAAATGTGACGCCATGTTTTTACATGCATTTCTATGAATTCTGGTACTTTTACAATATGAAAAGGAAATTTTGTAATCCAAATATTTAAACCAGTTCGTGATACATTTATAGTAGTCCTTTGTTTTGACCATGACAGCCCAAGCTCTAGATATAACTAGAATGGCAGACTCTTCCAATCGGAAGACATATGTCGCCTGCATCTTTCAATAATCGGTAAACAAGAAGTAGACTAGTTACAGGCATAAAATCACTTGACACCTAATTGTTCTATAGGACAAAGCTACATACCAAATATCAAGAGGCTGAGGCATGTAGTTGCTGGAGAAAACTGCGACGAAAGTTTTTGTGATGCCGCAGGACGACGGATAGTGCCAAAGTGACTTCTATATGTTGCTTTGCAACACGTTGCAGGCGACATAAAAACTACATCAAAGTTCCAGAAAATCTAAGACATCCCTGGTGCGGAAGGTTTGACCACATCGGCAAGCACAGTGTTTATGTCTGGTATCATTCTCCCCGAATATTTCTCCATTATTATGTCTGAAAAAAATTGTACCAAAGTATAAAAATCTTGCATCAATAGTGCCAAATATTATTTAAACTGTATTTCTTATTCATTAACATTTCGTTTTGTATGGAGTTTAATGCATTGAAATGCATACAAATAACTATAACAAGCAAATGTGTTAAGACGACACTGATACCGGCTGCAGCTTTTGAAAAAAATGTCAGAACCAATATCGAAGCCATCATACAATTAAAAAACAAGGATGTGTCAGAACGACACTGATGCCCCGCTGGCACCTTTGTTTTTCAAAATTTTAGTTTGGATTATCTCTCTTTGTTCAGTATGATGTCTCAAAAAAGGTCAACCTGAAAGGTAAACCTAAGTTAGTTTTTCAAACGGACAGACATGAAGGAAATGACCAGTTTGCAGGTGCAATGTGTAGTACTATTCATAATGAAGCCGTGTACAAAATTTGAAGAAGATGTGAATAGTAGCTTATTCGAAATGGACTAATGTTAAGTGTGACGGACGAACAGACCGAAAAACTATATACCCCGCAACAGAGTTGGCGGGGCATAATAAAAACGCAAAGATTTTGCATTCATATTATGGTATGGTGCAGTCATCTGTAGACACTTATTTTTTGGACAGTAATTTTAGTTCTCTTGTCTGATTGTTTTGAAATTTTAATATGTTGTTAGTATTCATGAGAGCAAGGTCATTTTGGGGTTCATGGCCCCTCCAGTTTTCCAATGAGGGACCAAAATGTGTTTTTTCTAAACACACTGTAGAATGTTAAATTCTTATCCGATTTTAATGATTCTTTTTTTCTTTGTGTTCCTCAAAAAATTTTGGCAACATAATCTGATAATGTGTTGATGGATTTGATGTAACGTTAATGCATCACGTAGGTCCAAAAAGGTGCAATGCCCTAAAATTCAACTTTTATTATTTGTGACCCGATTAAAAAAAATGAAATGGATTCCTTGAAATAAAACACTGTCCTATATTTACATTCTGATTTTGTGAATCTCTTACTGTCAATTTCAGTTTAACTCTCACCATATAATACAGAAAGCTTTTTCCTATCCTCCAGAGGAGGTCGGCTTGGTTCCGACTTCTTTGACCCATGATGGCCGGTGATGGAATGGCCTTTTAACTCCTCTGGAGTGAACATCCTTCGCAGGAGCCATTTAGCATCTGATTTCCAGCTTCTTCCTGGCAAATCGTGGACAAGTTGAGCCTAATAAAAAAAAGAAAGAATACACTTTTTAAAATTGTGTGAAACAAGGAATAATTTCCGGAATTTTTATCTGATCAATGTCCGAGATTGACAATGAAGTTAAATTTGTTTCATATTTTTTTCACAAAACGTTTCGTTTCAGCAAAAGGCATGGACTCACTCGGATACATTGTAATACCAAGGATGATTCTAAACTGCATACACAATATTTGAAAAAAAGCTGATATAGAGGTGTTTAGGAGCATAAAATCGCTTTATACAATTCAATTCTATGCTATGAAGACTGGTGTAAAGTCTCAAGCCTGACCACTTAGTGGTTTCCAACAACTATTGCTTTTTACAAGTATGTTTAATAACAGCACCCTTGCCACATATGTTACGACACAAAGGCAGACATAGGGAAATTTGTACTGGCTTTGTCGGACCTTCTGAAAATTATGCCGGACCGACTTAAGATTTCTATTATAAATTTAGAACAAATTTACGGGACCGGAGTCAAATTTTACCGGTCAGGTCCGACGGACCGATAGGTTTCCCGATGTCTGCAAAGGTATCGGAAAACCGATGTTAATCCGGTGTTTAAGAGACAAGATCCTACAAGGTAAAAACCAGTGGTTGTCAGAGTTTATATTAAAAGTTTAAAATTTACAGTACCATGTGTATTTTGAAGGTTATGCCCCTTCGTCATCAGTTGTCCAGCGTATTCTATTGGGATTATAATTATCAATTAATGCTTAACTGCATTTATTCAAAGGACAATATATACAGGTGACAGTTTATATATTGCACTCATGTGATACCTTTGTAAATCCATTATATAAGTCTTGCTCTGGATCTGATGGTACATGTACTTGGACTTGTCTCTCACTTTCATTTGAGATCTGTAAAAATATAAAATAATGATGCAGGTAAATAATTTGACTAACCAAGGTGATACATATATTATAAGGGAATGGTAAAACCAGCATTTAAATAATACAAAAAACAAGAATTCTGAGAGTATTGCAAAACAATACATAGTCCCCTACTGGTCGCATATTTCACTAATCCCCAACATTTAGGTAAAATGTACTCAAAAATCAATTCATTATCTGCAAGCGTTTAGAAAAAAAGTGCGGAAAACTGAAGTTTTAATGAATTTTCAAAGTTCAAAGAACCATAACTCTCGTAAAAGTTAGCGGACCGGAACGAAACTTAAACTTGATCTGTATCTTATCATGGAAGACTCACATACCAAAAATCAATTCATTATCTGCAAGCATTTAGAAAAAAAGTGCGGAAAACTGAAGTTTTAATGAATTTTCAAAGTTCAAAGGGCCATAACTCTCGTAAAAGTTAGCGGACCGGAACGAAACTTAAACTTGATCTGTATCTTATCATGGAAGACTCACATACCAAAAATCAATTCATTATCTGCAAGCGTTTAGAAAAAAAGTGTGGAAAACTTAGGCGTGACAGACGGACGGACAGACAGACAGACAGACAGACGGACGGACGGACGGACGGACAGAGCGCAAACCTATAGTCCCCCTTCGGCTTTGCCGGTAGGGGACTAAAAAAAACATATCAAAGTGAAATTTTCCTGATATTTTCAAAATTACAAATGTAAGTTTGCAAATAAAGTTGCGGAGATTATGAATGTTACAAAACATTCAAACATTAATGAATATCAGAAGCTACTATAGAACACTTTATGCAACTGCAGAACAATGCACATATCTGTGCAGTCTAAACTTTAAATCATACCTGGGATGCATTTTTGTTCACTGAAGTGTTACAATAATTTGTCATACATGTAGATTGATTTTGATATTGGTATTGTTCCACCTGTAATAAAGATATTTCCCCGTTATGGCTACAAACAAATTTAAAATTTATAAAAACAAATAAAAACAAATTTAAAAAACAAAATATCATCTTCCTCATTTGGACAATGATGTAACCACTTTTACATTTTTTCTTCATTATTTCCTAAGGGCTGTTCCAGCAAAACATACATGGGACGGGGGGAAGTCAATTAAATTTGCCGTTATGGGTGGGCATTAGAAACTTGTGTTAAGTTAAAGAAAATAAAGTAAGTTTAATAATTTGCTTCTATGGGTGGTACCCCTGTCGAAAAAGTGCCTTCCCCTGGTCCCATGTATGTTTTGCTGGAACAGCCCTAATTAACTTTACAAGTAATCACAAATTTACATAAAAAGACTGAAATTCAAAGTATTTTAAAACTCATGTGAAGTTAAAATTGCAAACCAAATATGTTCTTACAGGTAAAAATTTTAAATGTGTCACCTTGTTTTGATTTTCGTTTCCATAATTACATCTGTGACGGTTTTAGCTCTGCTGGTGGAGTTTAGAATTCCCGGAGGTTAATCCGTTTGGAATCAACACTTTCGTGTTGACAAGTAAATTTTCTGTTTAAATTTCAAATACGTCTAAACCCTATTAGTTTCTTCCTACCCCAGACATAGTATAGGTTGACCTTAGTCATATTTTGGTGTCTCATTTCGATATTTTTTTGGTTTATTGCTCAATGCTCCTCATGATTTAAATATAATATTAAATACAAAAGAATATGGAATAACGTTTGGATTTTTCAATATTTTGGTAGAGCGCATCTGATGACTCTTCAATAGACAAAACGTGTGTCAGGCGTATCAAAATTTATCTGGAACATGCACATTATACAGTATAAATTGATGAAGGGTGTCACTTACTGTGAAATGAGGCGATTTTCCCCATCCACATTTTGCTCTTGAATTGTTTAAGAACTTTTCCCGTGATCCCATCTACAACTAGCTCGTCCTCTCTGTAGATGTCACTGGTATCTTCATCATCCCAATCGACAACAAACCATTTAGACATGATAAACGCTAATAATTTTGATATTTCAGAAAAAACTGTGAAAAAAAAGCGCAAATTCTTTCGAATATATCGGCCGATTTGATTGGTTCTTGGCGAAATAGGTTATGAACCATATGTAATAGCAACAAACTGGGGAATACCACAGTCCATGAAAGGAAGCGAGAATGGCACCCCTTTCCAACATTTAGAACCAAGACAGCACAGATATCAATCACAAGTTAGTCAGCAAGAATTTGCAGAGGGCAGACGCCAACAAGATCACACTAAACGAAATGAAGATACCCAAACAGCAGGTGAAACAAAACTAACTACATCAACTTTTTCACATACGCATCTGATGGGAACTCCACTATTCATATATCAAGACACCCCAATTCATCTTCAACCAATACCATGCCAGCAAGTTCATATTCCAACTATAGAACCGGCTTATTCTCCCTTGAGGCAAACCGTTCCACATATACAACCACAACAGCAAAGGAACCACATCACGGTCAGGGATAGGAAACACCTAAATAGAATAAATAACTCGATGCATGAGGAACAAACTGGCACGCAATCTGGACAACATCTTACCTCCATTAACCATAGCACACATACTTACTTCAATGGTACTGATACCTATAACCAAACTAGGCAAAGTGGCCAGAATACGAAAAACAGTCAATTTCCTCAACAGAATCTTTTTTTAGACCACACAAGCCTCCTGCACCAACGGCAATAACACAGAGCCCATCGAGTCCAAACTCAAATTTAAAGGTGGTATCTTTCAACTGTAAGGGAGCGAAGGCAAACTGGCATACCATTGCAGAGCTCATAAAACACAACAATATCGTACTGCTTCAGGAGACATGGCTCTTCCAATCTCATATTGATACATTTTCCGATCTTGAGAAAGACATCTGCTATGCAGGAAAGGGCGTTGATAAATATGAACAATTATCACCACAATACCTACCAAGGGGATTTGGGGGTGTGGCAATCATATGGAACCAAAATCTAGATAATACAGTTAAACCGTTAGAGGATGGGAGAGAGAGAATACAGTGCATTGAAATTCAAGGCTCAACTAGTAGAATGTTTCTCATTGCTTCAGTCTATTTACCATCGATTGGGAGTCGTAACCATGATGATGACTATAAAGATACAATAGATCAGTTATACGAAATAGTACAAAAATATCAAAACACCCATGAAATCATCATTGGAGGGGATCTGAACGAAGACTTAGCAAATGACTCTAGGCATAACAAGCGAAAAGACTATTTACTGCAGTTTATTTCGGAACTTGGTGTCATCTACAAAAATTCTGGAAAAACCTTTATCAGACCAAATGGGGAGGAATGCTCAGAACTGGACTACTTTCTACTTAAGATTAAGTCTAATGATCCTGGGAAAAGAATCATGAAAGATATCATCAGCAATACATCGGACCATTACCCGATCCAAATAGAAATTGAACAAGTCTTTACAAATAGAGACAAACCAACTAAACCCAGTCAAAAGACAAACTGCTTATCAATTAAATGGGATAAAGTTGACAAAGATCTGTATGAGGCTATGGTAAACAAGCACCTAGAATCGCTACTCAGCAAACCCCTCGAGTCAATTAAGGATGCAGATGAGATGCTACATGAATTACATGATATGCTTAAAGAATCTGCCAACAGTTGCACAAACAGGAAACAAATTTTTGTATCCAAACCAAAACTAAAGGTATGGACACCAGCAATCAAAAAAGCATTGAACGAAATGAGGCATTACTACAGTATATGGGTAAAGAATGGCCAGTCACGACAACCAGATGACACTAACTATAAAAACAGGATCAAATCAAAGAAGGAGTTTAGGCGACAGGTTCGAATTGAGCAGGCTAGGGTCAGGGACCAAGAAAAGCAGAGAATAATGGAAACTAGAACTAAAGATCCAAGGCTGTTCCACCGGCTAATCAGAAATAACAGATACAAGAACTCCAATATACAAGAAATCATTGTTGACGAGCGACTCTATGAGGGTGATCTAGTCATCGAGGGATTCCGGCAACATTTCAGTTCTCTAGCGATGCCAAACGAATCGGCCTACAATGGGGATCAAAAATACCACCGTAATGTCAATTATGAAATTAAACTGATTGAAGAGTTAATCCAAAACAAGCATATTTCACCAGCATCAACTGAAGAGTTACAAGAAGCAATTAAATTGATCAACAGAGGGAAATCCGCTGATATATATGGAATCACCATAGAACATATCCATAATGGAGGGCACAAACTACAAAACTTTCTTTTGATGTTAATTAACTTAATCATTAAACTGGGACAAATACCAAATGTACTTAAAGTAGGCCTCCTAACTCCATTATATAAAAATAAAGGAGATAAAAACCAGTCTACAAATTATAGAGGAATAACAGTACTTCCAGTTATAAATAAGATCACAGAAGCTATACTGAGAGTCAGAATCCAACCATATGTTCTTGCAACCCAAAACCCGACCCAAAGGGGCTTTACTAGAAACTCGTCACCAATCAACGCAGCTTTGCCAGTGGAAGAGATCTATAGAGAGTCCAAGGACACTAACCAAGATTATGAGTTGGTACTCCTTGATGCAAAAGCAGCATTTGATGTTGTCATCCATAATCATCTTTTAAGACGTTTATTCCATGCGGGGGTAGACGATCTACATTGGGCCGTAATTCAGAGTATGCATACCAATGCCAGCAGTGCCATAAAATTGAGTGGAGAGATTTCCAAAACATTTGAGGTGGGACAAGGAGTCAGACAAGGGGGCATTTTGAGTACTGATTTATATAAACTATACGTAAATCCACTATTGGATAGACTTGAACACGCAGCGAATGGATGTAAAATTGGAAACGTACTGTGTAATGCAACAGCCTGTGCAGACGATGTTGCACTATTAGGAACCACCCCAACTGAGATGCAAGTCCAAATCAACATGTCAAACGATTTTGCAATGATGGAGGGTTATATACTACAGCCACAAAAGAGTGTATCCATCAATATTAAACCAAAAGCTACCAAGAAACCAGCAAAGTCCCACCAATACACATTGAATGCAGAACCAATGCCGATGGTAGAAAAGGCCACTCACCTTGGAATCATCAGAACAAGTAACCTAGCTCAAAATGTTGAGGTTAATGTACAAGAAAACATCAAGAAAGCACGCAGAAGTGCATACGCTTTATTTGGTAGTGGATTCCATGGCGAAAATGGGCTAGATCCTGAGACAACAATACACCTTTATAAGACCTACATCATCCCGGTATTCCTGTATGGCATGGAACTAATTATTCCAAGGACAAAAAATCTTGATATCATAGAACGTTTCCAGAAAAAAATGCTGAAACAACTACTTTCCTTGCCAACAAATACCCCAGACCCGTCAATTTATGTTCTTACGGGAATATTACCAGTGGAGGGACAAATCCATATTAAAACTCTGACTTTTTACTGTAATATATGTGAACAGGGTGAAAACAGCCTAGAGAAAAGATTAGCCAGAAGGCAGTTGGAGGTTAAACCAATGAGCAGTCAAAGTTGGTTTATAGATGTACAAAAACTAATCCTGAAATATGACCTTGGCAATGCAAGGGAATGGCTAGATGATGGTAAGAAAAAATCTGTACGAATCTGTCAATTGAAAAGAGGAATACACAAATTTTGGACTTCCCAAATCACATTCAATACCTCACTATACACAAGCCTACGTTATCTCAACGCCCAAAACTTCAAACCTGGAGAAATTCATGAACTATTGAAACACAGAAGTCATCTAGCAGGGGACCTTGTTAGAATACCAACCAAACTAAGGTTGTTAACAGGAACTTATATTTTACAGCCACTTCGCTACAAAATCTACGGAGAAGGTGCTGAATACCTCTGTGGTGCATGTAAGTCAAAGGTAGAAACAACAGAACACCTACTAATTGAATGCCCAGCATGGGATGAATATAGACAGAATTCCTTGAACCACGTCAGAAATCTGTGGAATAGTAACAGTGATACAGAGTGGGACAGGTTAGATACAGAAAATAAAACACAGGTTTTACTTGATATCACCAAACTCAAATCAAAGAACACTCCAGATGAAGTTATATTCCAAATTGAGTACCACGCTAGGAGGATGATTTACCTGATTCACAATGCCAGGAGTAGGTTGATCCTGAAGAAGTAGCAACAAATACCATGGCAATGAGAGGTTGGGAGCGGGGGGTAGGGTTGGGACTGTGGGGCAGCCAATCAACAC
Organism: Limnoperna fortunei; assembly: GCA_944474755.1. Classification (NCBI taxonomy): domain Eukaryota; kingdom Metazoa; phylum Mollusca; class Bivalvia; order Mytilida; family Modiolidae; genus Limnoperna; species Limnoperna fortunei. The sequence continues at coordinate 7,908,181 of OX104111.1, forward strand.
TGTTGTGATCATAATTTTTCAATATGCTTTTAATTTTTCGTCCGCCAACTGATTCTCAAGAGATATTAATAATTAGTTATTCTATGTTTAGTGACTAGAGTTAGTAGCAGTCGACAGTGGGATCTTCCACGACGTACGTGCTGGCTCTAAGTCCAGATAACATCGATAAGCATAAGATAATGACTCTGTTCCTGTCCGAATCGATAAATTTTTTTTAGATTTTATAGAACCCAACTTTTTATATCATTGCTAAATATAACAATTTACACTTTTATCAAATTCAGTGTTTATAACAGTGTTAAATAGAGACCATTCATAGTGCGAAATTCTAGATTTTAATAGTGCTCTTAACTTTTATTGTAATGCAACACATAAACACATAGAGCCAAATTTTATTTTACAATAATGTCACTAGATGGCATATAGACATTCCGTGCTGTGAATTTTTTAGTTTTTATTATAAGCTTTTTATTATACTGCCACAGAGTCAGATTGTAGTGTGAAGGTTTTTATTTTTTCTAAATCTTATCATACTGAACTTTTAACAAGTCTAATAGACCAACACGTTTTTAGACTTTTAACTAATAATTGAGTAACTTTTATTGGTGCGAAGGTCGAGCCCAATGTATATAATCCTAGAGCATATCGATATGTACATACAAGCCAACTAGATAACTAACACTGCATGTCAGTGATCCAATCGGATCCGTACTTAATTAAATGGTAATGGTGTTGTATAGGGGTGATGGATTGTTTAACATTCAACTACACCGTTGGATGGTTGTCCTAGACAGGATGTAAAGATACACAAGAAGAAAAAGAAGGTTGTCTTAATCGTTCAGGCGTTTGGAAGAAGGGCTGATAGCAGTCACTGGGTTTTCAAATCTCAAGCTTTAAATTGAAATTGACGAGTATTATTATTTTAGCAAAACATTGACGATTGCCTGTACATTAAAATGGAATTTCCACAGATAAATCGCAACTGTGGAGTCGGATAGAAAACGCAGCATAGAATATGCAGTTGTAACCTGATCACAGCAGATTTTGCATCGGTCTTATGTAAACGCTGCATGGGATATGACGATTTAACAGATGGTATGTCAGAAGGCATTATTTACATTTTCTTGTACATAATTGTACCACAATTTTAGTGCTTTTCAACAGCATAAAAAGAAAGAATCAGATACAGAATTTAAAATACAAGTAAACAATTGGTAATGATCAGAGTAAAAACATTGATCCAGACACTGTATTTGCTCAATTTTAAACTGTACATGTACAAACATGTACGTACGGTACATACACTTTACTTTAAGTTACGGTAAGGCAACCCTCACTGCAATACTCTTTGTGAGATGATTTGCCAACCGTGGAAGCGATTGGTGGCTATTTTGAAAAATGTTACAAAAATTGCTGAAATTTCGACCAACCTCAGCCCAAATATTTTTTTCACAAAAAATAAAAATCTAAATATTTTGTTCAGAAAAAAGCCAAGTTCCCATCCCCCCTTTTTTGCTAAAATGGTCGGTCCTTTATACCTAATGTACATTTGATATCTTCATTTAATCTTGAAATAGATATTTACCTTGTACATGTAGGCTGACAAAGTACTTTCAAACGAAGAACTTAATGCCTGTGAACAGAGTGGGAACTGGATTTGCCCAATGACAGGATGTAGAAAGGAGCTTAGTAGGAAGCAAACATTGAAAACGCATCTACAATGCATTCATTCAGTTGAAGGTAACTACATGCAACACTATGCATAATGATTAAGAAAACATGGTAATTTTTTTAATCATAAAGTTTTTCAGTTTGTCTACATTGCATCTTTGTCCCTTGAAGTGTCTTTTAACTAATTTTATGAAACATTTACTGAAAAGCTACATGTATCAAAGAAAAAAACATGTTTTGCATTACAAATTATATTTATATTTGTATAAATTATGTCATGTATGTGTATGTTCATATAAATTATAATTATATTTGGTGACTTCAATTAATTCTAAATCATAGACATATGATCAATTATTCAAATTAGCAATTAAGAAAAATATTGAATTGTATATGTCGTGTACAAGTTATTATTTTTGTACAAGTAAATCAATTTATTACTATTTAGATCAATTAAATTACATAAAAAGTTGAAAATAAATCTTTATTTGTTGACTCTGTAACAATGTCAGTCAGTAGGTATAGTCGTCCTGTTTTTAAATGTAATGTCCCTTTTTTAAATGTAATGCAACATAAAGCAGTTTATTTATTTTTTCTTAACTGTGTAAATTATAAACACATTTAACAACCGTGTTATCGCAAAACGACTATTATTACCTAATGTGAATGTATTGATTATTTTATTAAGGTACATTAATTTTTAATTTTATTTCTGTTCAATTCATCAAATACATTCAAAAACAAATTTAACTCAAACTTTCAGAATTTTTTCTAAGTCCAACTTTCATGACTTTCAGAAAATTTTCTAAGTCCAACACATATAATATAAAGAAAATTTTCTAAGTAGATTCCGAATGATTTGGAACTATTTGCCGAATGGTTCCGAATACTTTATTTGAGTTCCGAATGAAAAAACTCCGAATCACTTGGAATTTTTTATAATTCCGAATGATTCCGTGTCATTCCGAGTGATTCCGTATTCTTCCGAATTGATTCCGAATGAATCTAATAGGTTATTCGGAACTTCTATGTACGGGGACTTCTGTAAAAAGCATTATAGCAGATGTTTTGATTATAATGATAAGTCAGACACAGACAAAATCGTGATAAATCTAAGCTTAGACAACAACAAAACAAACATACACATACACAATAAAACAACAAACATTGAGTACCAATAACCCTAGTAAAACAATGGGCGCGTCCAGTTGTTCCGAACGGTAAGCAACTACTTCCAAGAATTGAGAAGCGTCGTATTACACAGGTTAAAAGACGGTGATTATAGTCACATCATGGAATGGTCATAATACAGACAAAAGAACTAAAAGTGGTTACGACAACCGGAACAAATTAATAGTCATTTATGACAAATATTCAATAACGGTTAACTAATTCATGATAGCGATAGTACATTTTTTTCATTGATCATTTCATTTTGTCATTGTTAACCCGCAGTTAAGAAGCTTTTCCGTCAACAGACACCCTCTATCAAGAAAATTTGGATAAAAATGCATGACCTGATCAATTGGAAGATGTAAAGTCCATATGCAGTTGCTGCTGGAATATTTCATATTAGGAAAATTGAAATGATCCCTTTTGACGTACATTTTGTCAATCATTTTCAATTTCTATACTTAGGCCAAGAAATGACGCCTAGCTGTGACTTGTGTCTATTTTTTCAAGTTCATTTTTAGCATAATCACCTAATCCGGAATTGTATTATATACTCTCTTCATTTGGTGAAGTATCGGCTTAAAAGAGCCTACTTTGTGTCAACATTTATAAAACGGATCTTTAAAATATGAAAGTTCCTTGCTTTCTCCACTACGGTCCGCGGTTAGGCTTTAAGTATGTTGGCATGACAACCCCCAAGAATAGCTTCCGCTGTCCCACACATGGGGACGCGCTGGGAGCTGTGGGTCGAGCACTGGGAACCCTCCAAGTATGGTCCAAAGGACACAGTAGAGAAACTGGTACTGTGTCACTTCCAGATGCACTAGAGATAAACTTCATAATGTGGTAGCAAGTTTAAAATAAACGGATTGATAGTACGGAATTAATAAATCTTGGGAAATTATTTAACTTCGGTGGTTGGATTTACCGATAGCTCGAACTGTTGTTTACGATTCCGTCGAGTTAGAGTTGTCGGAGTTTTTTTGTTAAAATGTTTTAACTTTTTCCTTAATTTCTGAAGCGGTATAGAGTTTATAGACTTAGTTAGTTGGAAAAGTCTGCAGTTTTAAATAGCAGTCAATACTATTGTTATTGTATTAAAAAAAATATTACAAAACTTGTTTACAAATTGTACTTTCTAAACACCATATAATAGTACAAGTTGCAGATAGTTAATGCTACTTTGGTCTTATCTGAGTGTTGTGTGTTGATTTTCAATGAGGTATCGCTCTATGTAAACTGATTGAATGTTGTCCACATTACACTGTATTATCCAACTACTCAAGGTGGCAATTTTAACTCACGAAATGTATAAATAAGAAACCTAGTTGTGTAATAGAAACAATTCATTTTAAAAAGCTATTTTTCTGCTTGTGTTTCAGATTTGTTTTGTGTCAAGTGTTTTTCTGATTAAGAATGTATTTTTTTATTGCCCCATGCTATTAAGCTCTTTATTTATCTTTTTTATCTTCTTTCTTAGTACGTCAATTGTTAATCAATGAAAATTATTTGTGTCATCTTCAATATTTACATCAATTAACCAATTTTGTGCATCAATGAATTGATCGGGCTTTCGTTACTCACTTTTTACTTACTTTTGCTTTTTTGTCTTTTTTCCCATAGTTACTTTTGATCTTACTTTCAACGGAAGTGTAAAGTAGAAGCAGTCAGATGTTGTTTGAACAAAATCATTCGGGTAATGAGTCAGGTAAAAACTCGCGGTTTGTTCGAATACCATTGAACGTCACGAAAGCAGACGATGTTTTGTAAACAAAGAAAGGGCAGACAACGTTTTGTAAACAAAAAAAGGGTTCAAGGGTATTTGAACCACCCGCGAGACTTTTCCTGACTCATTACCCGAATGATTTCGTTCGTAGAACCAAAAATGGCAGGATGACTTACTATTTAAAATTCCCGTAGCAAAGTCAAGGACGATTATAATTTCAAAATTGTCACATAATTATAATTTATTTTCGGTTTTTGTAATATCAGAACTATAGAAAAAAATCTTGTCACTTGCATTTGTTGGTCTACTTCAAGGCATTTATATATCTATACCTTATTTCAGCTTTTTTGGAACTGAACGATTGTGTGAATATACATTGTTTTGTACATAAAAGAATGTTACGTCTGAGCTACATAGATATTTAATATGCATAAAAAAACTTGTGATATTTAAAACTGCCCGTACATTATAAAATTATATTAACACTATTTCTGTGTTATTAGTTATTTAAGAAATCATTGGTATCGATAACATTCATCATATCATTCTCCCAAGTTATTGTTGCTGTGTAAACGTCATCTCAGGTAACAAATTTAGTTCAACCATGTCACTTCAATATTACAGCGATCAGTAGCGAATAATTAAACTTTCAATAATTCACGTACCCGATGATATATCAATCACTACAACCTTGACTTATGATCTTACAATATTCCGGTTAATGAGCTCCGTATTAACATCGAGACGCAAAAGCTATATTTCTGTCTGACCGAGATATACTTCTTGGAAAAGGGCCAATCCAAAAGAACGATGTTACAGCTTAGGCGTAATCAGAAAATGATTAGGTGACTTATGAACACGTATTATATAGGCAGCAGGTCGGATTCTTAAATATTACAGCAACCACCTTGTTTGGACCACTGAACTATCGCGACAACTGATCTCAACTAGCTGGAAGCTATTCCAGCTATTCCAGCTAGTTCTCATCAACCATATGCTCGAAACTATCTGCGTTTTTGCATGAGATTAATACAAAATCTTTTATGGATTCAAACAGGACCTTTGAAAGCTCCTTTACAAATTGATACCATTGCATTTTTTTAAAATGCGGCAGTCATCGACGTTGCCAGGGTCGTTTTGAGTAACGTACGGTAGTTTGTACGTCATCCATCCTTTTTCCTATTCAAGACAATGAAGATCGCATAAGGCAATGCCATTCCATATCCGTACTTTTCCAGTCTTATTGACTGGATGACGCAACGTTTACCTTAGTCTGGGTTTCAACATTCAAACTTTTTAATATATTTCTTCGGTTTTCCAAAATACAGCCTTCTGGGTCAATGTCATGTTGTCGAAGTAGGTTGCTGACCGTTTTAGATTCTTCTCAAGCAGGTATTCCTTTTAGAGTGGCTGTTACGGCAACGATTTAATTACCCAGATGAAAACCCTGATGTAGCGATTTATTCATCCAAAGTCGTTATGCGAGGCACATTTCGGTTGGCTATTAGTAGAACCAGTCAATTGGAATCTGTTCCACAGCCGAGAAATTAGGCTCTGTTTTACGTTTTAGTTCTTGCAATCGAGTTGGAGACGGCCTATGACAAAAAAACTGCGAGAAGCAGGATACAGTTCAAGTTACTTTAAATTTACGGTGGAATTAACCACAAAGTTCACTTAAAAATTTTCAAGGCGATCACACTAATGTGCATTTTTAGAGTCATCGTGATCATTTAGCAGAAAGCCAATCAAATAAAAACACCTTTAAAGTTAAATCTTACATGTAAAAAAATCAATGATTAAATTGATTTCATTACTCCTGGTAAAAATACATAATATACACTGATTGTATGACGTAGCTGTGTAATACCATGGTCTCAGTAATTTGTTAGGATTTCTACAGTAATTATGTCTCTCGTAGTACCCAGCAGTGTTGTTTGTAACATCTGACCATTTCACACATACTATTCCATTTTCTGTTATACTGATGTTTCCAACATATAATGAACCATTATTCGTGTCATTAAATATACAATCTTCATCTGGAAGTGCATATATAACACAAATACATATGGTGTGTACGATAATTTTGATAAGCTAAGCCTATCACAGAGTATTCTGCGTATATTTACAACTAAAGGTGGGCGCCTTTAAAAAAATATTGAGGCTATGTTTCAATTTTTACGTATATTCAAGCTGTTACTAAAAATAGACCTGTATATACAAGGCATTTACTAAATATAAATCCGGATATTCGTTCCGGTTTGATTTCATTATTCAATATTGGATAAGCAATGATGTGTACAGATTGGAATTTGAGGTGTATTTTTCATAAGTAAAATGGCAATTGATGACTTTTATTTCGATCAATACCTTTTATATGGACATTGTATAAAGATACTGATATTGATACTTCGTTCTCTGTTTTATTCTACAAGGTCCACATAGAGCGTATTGACCTCTCGTAAAAAGTCTATAATTGAATAATAAACTAATGATAAACAAGTCGCTAATAGGGACTTTTAAATATGTACTATTTTGATCCGTTTGTGAACAAAACCTATTACGAAGCCTTTTAAATTTAAAAACTTAGAGCCTATCTTGGGTATGAAGTAATATTTTGGGGATTGTTTAAAGATATCCTAACATTGAGAGACTTTTTACAAGACTATCATTGAAATTATAGATATAAATGGAATGACACTGACCATTCACTTAAATTATTGTATAACACAACAACAAAAATTTCCATACTAGGTTTTCTATTAAATAGGTTTTTTGACAATAAATAGCATACCTTAAGTTCAGACTAATTAGTGATTGCTAGACATCATAGTAGATCTATGGATCATGGAACTATTGAGAAGTTAAGGTGGATAGAAGATGCATTTTATTAATCTATAGAAATGTATTGCAGACAGGTATGCTGTTGTTGTTTGCAGATGTCGCTGTAACACCCTGTACAATTCCAATTACAAAGTATGACCAACAATAACAAATACGGTCATTGATAAATATAGTCATGTCATCATTTTGAGCCCCTCCCTAGAAGAAACGTTACAGGTTGATCACATTTAATTATTTGTCAATGATGTTTAACACCACATCCCACTATTTTTCAGCTATATTGAGGGTTCTAGTTTTTTATTAGGAAGAAAGCCGAGAAAATCAGGAGAAAACCACGACCTTCGGTTGGAAAACGGAGATATTTGTCATTTAAGATCTGAGTCAAGCACACCCTGCCCGCATTGAGACTCGAATATGCAACCTCAGTGTTGAGAGGCAAGTGATAAATAGTAGATGTGAAACTAACATAATTACTTAGCCACCGAGGCCTTATAACACAGAATAAGATACACCATCTGTTACATCTTTTTAAGAATCATGTCGTTAACATCGGTTTCGCAAGCTCAAATCCATCTTTAACTTAAGGTTTACAAAGTCGCTGCTTCAAATTTGAATAGATAACGTTATGATTTTATAATAAGAGTCTACATATTTTAAAACATCAACAAATAAAAGGTTATATAATAAACACGTAACGTAACACAGAATGAAGCCTTCAGGCAACTTTAAGAAATCACAGCGCCATAATGAAGTTTGAGTATCTATATCTAAAACATAACAGACAAAATAGATATGGAATATTATGCAATTGTAAACAGTATATTTCCACATTTACATAAATCATTATTTTGAGGGACTAAGGCGCATCTGATTTACAAAATGCGAACATTAACGACCTTAACGTGAAGTTTGTTATTACATAACATCACTTAGACTGTTTGTCGTCCTTGGTGGAATGCGTCTGAATTTAAATCAACAAAACCATTAGTTTTAATTTATTCTGATTTAAAACATATCTTATGACGTATTGTGGATGCGCAAAAAGCCGTTGCCATAAAACATTTGTCATTAAATACGTAATCATTAATAATTATGTTAGATTAGTTAAATCGTATTTCTTTTATCACCACCTATAAATGATAGTAAAAATATGTAAATCAAATGCAAAACTGTTTTATTTCACAATATCATGGTAACGGAACATGTGAATGGCATTTTAAACCACCGAAGGAGAAATATGTCTCATAGTAAAAAATCTGACTTACCAGGAGTGACTTGATGGTTGCTGTATTCTGTCTTCAATAAAAGGATAAAGACACAGACTGAAATCATGATACAATTTCTTTTAAAAAAGGAGGAAGTTAAAACGTGTTATCTGTGTAAACACTAGTTATCTTCAATTTGTTTGTTTTATACTTGTCAGATGTTTTTTTGTGTTTAGATGACGTGTTTAGTTTGTGAACGTCCTTGTTAATTGTGGCATTTTCAGCATTGTGCTATGTGTATGTAAAAATCTAATTCCTACAGGAATGCATGTAAGATTATATTTGTATATAACAAACTAATATTATGTACTACATGTAAATCAAATAAAATATAAAAAGCTCCATTAGTATTGTTTTTATAAATAGCTGTAGCTATTCAAAATTAGTATAATGCATTGTACTACATTAGTCTATGATATTACTGATGTCGCGATGACACACGTGACTGATAAGGCGTCAGGCCACACTCTCTGCTATAATCTGAATGCGGGAAACAGCAATTAGTATTTTAAAAGGTTTCAAATATCAAAATAAATGTGGCATGTGCTTAGAAAGTCCTTCAGTGTTTATGTTTATCACTTTTACCAACAAACTTTTAAAAAGTATAAGAAAGGATTTTACTCTTGAATTTTCAAATTAAGCAGAACAGTCTGCAAAGTTACTCGTAGCTGCTTACTTTCTTACCTCCCCACTACAAAAAAAAAAACACTTTGTAACCAACAAAAAAAAATTAATCTACATAATAAAAATTTAACTTAAGAACCAAGTGATTATAATGGATTTCTTCATAAAAATGGTCAGTGTCTTTTATTTATCCGACTGTTCGGTTTCTTTAGAGAATTCAATGATGTAAACTATAAAGGACTAAATACATAGTTTTAGGAAATAATGTCTAGTTTGTGAGTGAGTAGCCTTAGTTTACACACCATAATTCCATATAAACAGTGTTTAATCCTTATGATTATCACGTACCATTTTTTTATATTTTGATTAATGAAACAAAGCTTAATTTGAGGATAACTGATCTTTTGTTAAAGTCACATAGCAAAATAATCATTTATGAATGTCAGTCAACTAAAAGTAATAATTTATTTCAAGTTGCTGTGTAATACTTTGTCGGTGGTGTGACAGTATCTTGTTGGTTTCCGCTGTTAGTATCTTGTTAGTTTCCGCTGTTGGTATCTTGTCGGTTTCCTTTGTTGGTACATGTACCTTGTCGGTTTTGGCTGTTGGTATCTTGTCAGTTTCCGCTGTTGGTATCTTGTCGGTGGTCTGATGGTTTCTTGTTAGTTACCGCTGTTTGTATCTTGTCGGTTACTGCAGTTGGTATCTTTTTGCTACCGCTGTTGGTATCTTTTTGTTATCGCTGTTGGTATCTTGTCGGTTACTGCAGTTGGTATATTTTTGTTACCGCTGTCGGTATCTTGTCGGTTTTCACTGTTGGTATCTTGTCGGTGGTTTGATGGTTTCTTGTTAGTTTATACCGCTGTTGGTATCTTGTCGGTTACCGCTGTTGGTATCTTGTCGGCTTCCGTTGTTGGTATCTTGTCGGCTTCCGCTGTTGGTATCTTGTCGCTTACCACTGTTGGTATCTTGTCGATTTTCTATATCTTGTCGACTACCGCATTACGTGCCCACGGACTTTATTCCGGAATTTTACCTTAAAGTTTAAGAATGGTTTTTCTACTTTCATTTCAATGTTGTGGTCACATTGTACCACATTACACACTTTAGGAAGTGCTTCCACTGTAAAGACATTGACTGGAAAAAAATATATTCTTGTTCTACAGTAATGCCATACTTTTCAAAATATCCAACTCTTAATCAATAGCAGTTATAAGCAAAAGCAGAAACAAAAGAGAAAATTTGGACTATTTTTTCATCCTGACATGTTTTGACATGCACCGGAAATTCATTCATTTAATAGGATAATGACCCCAGCAATATCCTTCTCTGTGATAAATTTGTCGACGTTTTCGTATACAGTTTAAAATATATTCTTATATTTATCGTTAAGTCAGTACTTTCTTGATATAAAATATTAGTGTCTATATATTTACTTATTCATCTTCGAAATATTTTGTTGCATTTTTTTTATTTTTTGTCTACATAATTATTTTTTTTCCACAATTCATCTTATTTTGGATGTACAGCTGTTGTTGAAATATTCGGAAACTGGCGGAACCTGCAAAACAAACGAGTTCCTTGAACTGTACATATATTTTGACCGGACATTCATATCTTTTAAAACACCATCAGACTAGCAAAGTGATCAGGTAAGTGAAATAGTTTTATAAATAGCCATATCCCAATTAACTATTACATATATAGACAAGATGATAAAGGCTGACCCTCAGCAATGACAGGGTCACACTGTAAAAGGTCATATTCAAATCCTTTTTTATTTTTTTAAATTTTTATACATATGAGAAGGTTAATTACAAAAAATATTTTTTATGCAGAATATATGCAAAAGATCAAAAGATCATTGGTCAAAGTCCTATTGTGTAAACGTTTTTCTTATTTCAACAGATTTCGTTTTGCCTTTGTGAAATAGATTTCATTTTAATAAAATAACAGTAAAGTAAATGTCAAAATGTTCCACAATTTGATTTTTCCATTTTTTAGCATATATGTAGATCGTTTTCTTTTAAATGTGCTAACTTAGGAAGACAAATTACAAATGTTATTTAAATGTTACCTTTTATAGTCATTTAAATGCAGGTAGGTTCGTTTTTGTCTGGAGCAGTGGATAACGTATGATTCGTTCCGTAGTACGAATGAACCTAAATTTGGGTCTGTCTTTTGTTTTGTCTGCCAAACGTAAATCAATCCACATAAAGTGCATTCTACCCGTTAACAAGGTTTTCTGACAGAACTCAGATCATCATACCGTCTGGTGTACACTTATCAACATTACTTTTGAAGTCGGACGAATAAAATATTAAAATTTTAGTTCACTTTTGTTTTTAAACAAACCAGTACTAAACACTATTACAAGTAGTTAATGTAGGCGTTACCTATCGTTACGTCTCTAACACAATATAAAAATGCAGTATTACCACAAATGAAGGAGAATTATGGCCGTAAATGCATATAAAGTTTAGCAATCTTATCAAACAGTACGAATTAGTAAAAATTGTTCTTAGATTATATATTTCTCTAATTTTGACGTAATATTTCAACCGCTAGACCGGTGTGGAAAAAATATTTCTCGTCACTAGTGAATTTGTTGTTCTCAGCATTTGATTGGTTAAAAATAATAGCGTCACAATAAGAACTCATGACGTCATAAACAAAACACCTTCAATTTACCGCGTATTCACGTCATGAACGTAAAAATTATTGGGGTTGGGAGAATTATATATAACTTTATTTTCAAAAGCAGATAATAGCAATTGTACATATCAGTCAGATAAAACAGTAAATAAGACATAACAGCATTATATATATATATATATTAGTCAGAGCTTCGAATTTTTGTGGCCAAAATATTGAAATTTCCATAAGTTATTGAGTTCCTTTATTTAATGCACATATAACAGTTTAACTCGTTTGAAACACGATTATCAAGTCCAATAATATGCTTCAATATATTTCTTTCATATGTTTTCATAACACGTACATACATGTACAAGTATAAAATGATATTCATCTTTAATACCATTACAGTTACAATTACTACAAAAACGCATATTTCGATCAATATGAGGGCGGCGATATATTTGTATTAACTTTCGTTGCTAAGGATGGATCAAGGAGAAAATATTTCGAAGTGTCCTTAGCTTATGTCAATAATTCAAGTTGAGTGAAAAATTAAAATCAAATATAACTTTAGACTACAAAAATGCTTGGGTTATATAAAATGTTCATGCAAAAAATATTCTTAGTATCCTACTTACGGAAGTTAATTATATAGGGAGACAATTTTAACCTGGTACTTTGTCTTTCAGTGATATCGCTATCGTTGAGCGTAATTTAAAAAAAATCGAAAAACAGAATAAAAGGCTTTTTGTGCAATTTCCGCAATTCCGGAGGATGCCGTCTTTTGTAAGATGTAATAAATAACTGTTATGTCAATAATTTATTTATTTGAACCACATGATCATTTGAAGAGACAATTTTGAATGCATTGTTTTACATCAGGTTATCTTTCACTTACAGCTGCTATATTAATCTGTATTTTGCATTTATTGTTTTTGTTTGTTTGAATGGTTTTTAACGCCACTTTCAGCAATTTTTCAGCTATATTTTGGCGTCCAGTTTTTATAATGGGAGGAAGCAGCAGTACCCGGAGAAGCCCCATATAAACTGGACGTCATGATAAAGCTGAAAAATTGCTGAAAGTGGCGTTAAACAACATTTGAACAAATATAAAATAACTTTTTTAACATAGATATAAAATGTTTTAAATGCATCCGTAAAATTATTATCATACTGACAAAAATGTAGACTAATTCGGCGGTGAATTGACGCTTTGCATCAAAAGTTCGACGTCTAAATACAAACATTTATGTCTTGATGGATTGATACGTAAATCTAGTTTATTAGATTAATTATTAACAGTGTAAATCACCAATACTCTCATTAAACAATACGGTATGATCTTTATACATTACTGTATACCAAGTAATATCTGGTGAAATGTTTGCACGAAGTTTTAATATATCAAGTAAAATGTCATGTACCAATATACATACATATTGCTGTAAAAATGCCTAAAGTTTAAATTATTTCAATTTAAAAAAAATTGAAGTCGAAGAGAACAGATTGAGATGACAATCTGTATTAAGTACAATGAACCGGGCGCTCTAGATAATATTGTAAATTAAAATCATCATGTACAAAAATCTACTAAAAATGTAAAATCTGCATTGCATTTAGGACAGTACTAAAAAATTTACCATTTGAAAAAAACTGCTTCGTTATCTTTCTTTGAACTCGTATAATTAATAAAAAGGTGACAATTACATTTGAACCTTGACCTAGCCACACGCATTGAAAGCCAAATGAAAAAAGTATATGCCCAGTCATATTTATCACTGCATTTTACTCACTGCATGTAATCATAACAGCTTCTTAATATACAATGATCATTATACGAAACCTTAAGCCAGTATTTTGTTATGCGACAGTATGTTTTGATGAAAGCAGGCAACTTAAAGTTATACCAACAGTTGTAAGTATTTACAGTTATAAAACAGTTGTAAGTATTTACAGTTATACCAACAGTTGTAAGTATTTACAGTTATTCAAACAGATGTAAGTTTTTACAGTTTTATACAAACAGTTGTAAGTATTTACAGTTTTATACAAACAGTTGTAAGTATTTACAGTTATGCAAACAGTTGTAAGTATTTACAGTTATACAAACAGTTGTAAGTATTTACAGTTTTATACCAACAGATGTGAGTGTTTTTATACAAACAGTTGTAAGTATTTACAGTTTACCAAAAGATGTAAGTATTTTTTATACAAACAGTTGTAAGTATTTACAGTTTCCTACACAGTTGTAAGTATTTACAGTTATTCAAACAGATGTAAGTTTTAGCAGTTTTATACAAACAGTTGTAATTATTTACAGTTTACCAAAAGATGTAAGTGTTTTTTATACAAACAGTTGTAAGTATTTACAGTTATACAAACAGTTGTGAGTATTTACAGTTATACAACCAGTTGTAAGTATTTACAGTTGTACCAACAGTTGTAACTATTTACAGTTATACCAACAGTTGTAAGTATTTACAGTTATACAAACAGTTGTAAGTATTTAGTTATACCAACAGTTGTTTATTATAACATAAAGACAATAAAAAAATTCCACCAATATTTCTGGAATGACATTTGGTTGTCTGATAATAACACACCACTTCCAAATTATACCCAAAATTTAGAAAAAAATAATCACTTCTAAATCTTTGCTCTGGAAGCATCCCTATCTCCAGGATGAAAAAATGTGAGAAAACAGGAAATTTGCAATTATTCCATGAGATCAAATTACTTCTTATCTATTTGATTTCATTAATTTAATTTTTTTCAAATATCCTTCTTTCCAATAAGCCCAAAGTAGAACCAAACAAGCCAAAAGCTTTAAAAAAATATTACGATATACACTCTTTGATGGGAACTACATTCGTGGACAACGAGTTGCAGGACAACGCGTTGCAAAAGGTCATTAATTTTTTTGTCGTTCAATCGGCCAGATTAATCAGATCATTCCCAGTACGTCGTTTCGAAATAGGACTTAAGCCAATTGACACACTTAAAACTATCTGACTTATCTGACGTATTGATCAAATTGATCTATTTCATTTCCGGTTAAATACATTTAAAATACGAATCCGAATAATTTATTTGAAAAGGCAAACCAAATTAAGAAAAACAAACTTTTTTCTCTGGCCCGTTAAAATTTAAGTTACATTCAGTTGCATCTATGATATATATCCGCAGTTGCACTTTACAACAATACTATGACAAATTGATATGCGCGTATAAATTTTAAACAACCATATTACAATTCATCCCCACCCCCGTGGAGTGCATTTGTTTTTTGCTTGGAGATTTTTATTATTTCATTTTTTATTATGACATTCCTGTAGAACAAAATTAGTTACGACAACCTATGCCTCTGTTGCATGCTTGTCACAAATCGTTCTAGACCTTTGCTATGGGAATTTAACATAGTGACTACGCCATTTTTGTTTTTCTAAAAGGGACCTTGCAATCTTTTACAATAGTTCGTCTGTTTTCGATACATTCAATGGTATTCGGACAAACCAAGAGACGTTTCCCGCCTTATCTGCAGACAACATTTACGCGAAGGATTTCGAATAGACATCAATCGATTGTTCCTAACGTATACTTCCATTCTGGTTGAGGTCAACTTTTATATGGGAAATCGCCCTATCAAAAAACGGCCATATATCAAAATGCTAAATATCTATAGGAAGTAATTGTGATTTCAAAAAGTACCTTTCTTGACCTACAAAAGGAGCTTAAGCTGGACCATACGCGGTAAACAGTTTTTATTTGTCACGCAAAAAACTCTCACTTAAACACGTTAACTTGCATGATCAAAGGTTATTAGGAGCTTAAACTTAAATTGCATTATCTGTGCCGAAAATATTCCGGATTCTACTTTTTACGTTAATATCCCATATGTGACGTTATACGTCATTTTTGAGATCTTGTTCTTGACCAAAAAGTCACGTGAATTTGCTATTACGTATTCTGAAATTTATGTAAGGCTGCTACTGGTTTACAAAAATATCGTCCAAATGAACTCACGTACAATAAACCGACATAGTCTATTGGCACTAAGAAACAAAACATCATTGATTGTGTTTACTTATTATTGCTTTTAAAATAAATATCTATCAATGATCAAAGAATATTGCCATTGACAACAAACTGCAAATGATTCTGCACCCTTTTGAGTCGAAATCATGTGATTAAAGTTAACAGTAAATAAAAATGTTCAAGGAATGGAAACAACTAGAAAATTGCGTATTTGCGAGTCGTTTTTCGAACGGCAACAAGAAAGAACAGGTTGAAAAAAATCTATGGTCATCCTTGTAATAAGGACGTATATTTTACTTTTATTTCATTCATAAAAAATAAACGATGGCGTTTAGTTAAGAATAAAACATGTTAAGTAAAATTTTGTTATGAATTTCGTTAAGTATCAACTTGTTATCCGTCAGCACATGCTCTTTTCCTCGATATTTCTTTTTTTTTCGCTATCAATATTTTTAAACGATTTTCAAAAAAGAAAAATTATTTCTTTCTTATATCATGTAAATTAAATGAAAACTAGTAGGTAAACCGACCGACAGCAAGAGCCAAAAGTCAAAGGAAAATTACAAATCCGAACATATACAACGCAAAACAAAACCAAAAACGCAAAAATAGAAATTGAGTAACTCGAAACTAATAAAAACCACGGGTGGACTCGGGATACCACAGATGAGTAAGCAGTGCCTGCCTCTAATTAGATATCCGTCGTGTTACTATTGCATGAGAGATTGATTTCCCATAATGATAAATTAAGTCAGGATTACGACCATAGAACGTCTAAAGGGATAACATCAACTTATGTCCAACAAACCCTTGTTTGAATAGCTTCCATGTTAACAAAAGTGAGCGGTCTAGAAAACCGAAATACCAAGCGCAGGATCTATAAATTGTGAAATGTACTCACCATAAGCTGGGGCTGATGGAATTCTGCTATCGATAAAAGGAAGCTGACAATTGGAAAGTTGAAGTCATCATGTTTTTCGTAGAGTCTCGTACACAGTTTTCGGACCTAAGTGTATTGGTGTTGTTTTTAATTTCAAACTTTCAAGGGTGGATTGAATGCAAATAGTCTCTAAATTTAGTATTGCTCAAGAACACAAACATAATCTTTATGAAACTTAAGGTCTGGTCCAGTGTCTTTTCTTTCTTCTTCAGAAGGCTTTCTGTAGTTCGGCTCATTAGAGTCTAAAAACAGGTCGGCGAGGAGAGGAGCACAATCACTACACAATCTGTTGAATCTGTCCTCCAAACATGACAAATATGTTGTAAATCAGAAAATCTAACATTTGACAGATTGGTCTATTGTATATATATTATCTGTTTTCTAGTCATTGATTATGAAGCAAGTTTTGCCGTTTCTAATTACTATATCGTCGTATTCCGTTAACGAAGATCTTATTAACGAATTACTGAAAAGGATTCAGCAACAGGCCTATCAGACTATCGAAACTGTGGACATAAAGATTTGTTAGTGTGGGCATCTAGTACATGTACATTTAAATTTAAATGACTTGGAAAAAACAGTTTAAATACGTACAGATAAGACCTAATTAACGACTAAAAGATATATACAGCTTACTGCAGAATTACGTAAAGCCATTCAATTATAATTATGAATAAATGAAAGCCATCTAAACATAATTATGAGCCGAACGAGTAAATACGTAACGGTTAAATAAAAGCTAATACAATTTCAGTCTAATATAATTTCTTTGATGTCTTTCAATCACACAATGACCAGTGTATTTGACGTTTTGATATGTTTCTTTATGAATTTTTAAAATAGTAATATAATTCCTTATGCATGTTCCTTGTTTAATTTTAACATATCATTTCACATTTGTCAGAACAAATATAATAAAGGTTAGTTTACGTATACATCAAGAGATAGACCTCACATTTCTATAATATTTATCGTCTTCAATATAGCACTGGGTGTTGCCAATAATTATATTTGAAATAATCTGTACGCGGAACATATTAGGAATAATATCCTCCCTGCAAATAGAGATCCATGTTGAGATAAAAACAAACACTTATATTTTTGAAAGCAATTAAATGTGAAGTGTAAATACAATACGCTAACCTACCCAGTGATTATTTTTTGATGTAATAAGCGAAGAAATACCAAAGTAGCAATCAAACTTTGAAGTCCAAAACACTAAAAATACAACAACAACCAAATAACAAAATGACACAAAACTAAAAGCGAAACAAACTATCAAGCAAATGAGATTGAATTCATGTGCTCGGGAAAAATAAGCTGTTTTTTCCTGTTGCAACAAACCCGTCGCGTCGCTTGTTGGCAATCCATGGCAACTAAGTCCGGTTAAATTTCATTAAAGATGATTAATCAAGTGTTGGTCAATAACAAACAGTAACTAGGCAGTATATCACACAAAAACCAACAAAAACATATAAAAAATATATAAGCCTTGATGTATTATTGACTTGTAATAGAACATATGATTGTGTTATATTAATAACTTCCATAGCAAATTTACTCGAAAGTGTACAGGTTGAAGTCCCAAGAATCATTACAGCTCTCTGTGTCAGCTCCTCAATTATATGAGAAACTTGGCCAGGAGCCCTTACATAAGCGACCATAAGCTTGTTCTTATGTTTAAAATAACAAATGGCATTGCTCCTGATTATTTATCTTATATAGTACAACCCTTTGTTGATAACCTACATAATTATAACCGTCGTTAACAAATATCTGGTAACTATTTGCGTCTTCCCTAATGTAACTTTATGGCATTTGCTAAAAATTTCTTACTAAGCACAAAAATTCTTGGAATAAATGAGCAACATCAACAAGGTCCAGTTCATCTGTTGATGTGTTTAAAAACTCAAACCACATAAAGGCACCTGAATATTGTAACACAGGTAATAGTCAACTACGAAATGAAGGTAGTAACTTAAACTACCATGTTTACCTTCATTACTTGACCGATGACCCTACCTGCCCACACTGCGGGAACAGTAATGAGGACAACTCTCTCTTCTTCCTACCTGTCCTTCATATACACAATATAGATGGTCACTGCAGAAAATATGCAATGATTTTAATATTGATTTTAACCTGAATAATATTCTATTTGGTAATGCGACTCTTTC
The DNA here is from genome assembly GCA_944474755.1 of Limnoperna fortunei. Lineage (NCBI taxonomy): Eukaryota > Metazoa > Mollusca > Bivalvia > Mytilida > Modiolidae > Limnoperna > Limnoperna fortunei. The sequence continues at coordinate 7,927,276 of OX104111.1, forward strand.
TTATGTCAATAATGTAAAACTTCAATTGTCAGTACAGAAATATATTAAAGAGTGTAAAAGATTATTTGGTGGAATGAGTATGAATATTAGTTTACAGAGAGTCTATGTTACATTATTTTTTTCTACTTTCTCCCTTCTCCCGTTCCTTTTTAAAAAATTTATATTAGTATAAGCTCACTCAAATATCATATTTTTCCTAACATTCATGACAATCTTAAAATAATATACACTTAATTCTTTTGAAGCCCAGACTGTTAGAAGTAAACTAAACTAAAGAATAGGCGACTATTGTTATAATAATTTTTTAAGTTTCCATTAGATAACTAGATATATAGTTCATGTTTTCCTTTAATTTTGTATAGAGAAGAAAAGAATACACTAGAATAGAATGGAATGGAATAGAATTTTCAATTAAGACACCCATGAAGAGCTATACAACTTTAAAGTTACAAAATAAAAAATGATTATTCTAAACAAAATTAATAATTTCAAAGAAAATAATAACAAATGAAAACCAATGAAAATGGGAAACATAAATGCATACTTCATAAATTAACAATTATTATAATCAGCACAGTGACCCAAGTGGAAGTTGCATAAATATATACTTTAAATTATAATAATAGTGCATGTATAATTATCTTGCATCAAGAATTTTATTTCTCTCACTATTAAAAGTCATTGAAAATAATCAGTTAGTTTGTGTATGATTATCTTGTCTTCAGATGATTATAGCCAAGGGAATTGGGATGTGGTATCCAATATACTTAAGTTATTATCATTTAGTTCCTGCAGAAATTTCAATCTTTCTTTGCTAAGTTTTTGACACTGGAGTAGAAACAGGATTTCATCTCCCACTCTTGCATCACACAACGCAAAAAATTCTATTTTCTGCTGGAATATTTTTATATCTTCCTATTTCTATCTGTAAATTATGTGAGCAATTTCCTTTATCTTCAGTAAGATAGTATAAATACGGTTTATATGAGAAAATATTTTTAAATAGTCTGTAGGTTCTCAGTTTGTTTCTAGATCTACTCTTATTGTCGTTGAATATATAATTTTTTCATATTCTGTTGTAAGAATTTTAACTTTATTAATAATATGTGATTTGCTGTTATACTTGGATTTTATGCACATATAAATGTTAATAGTAGAGTTATCTTTCCTACTACACTATTATTGATACAATGTGTACTTTGTATATAATTTTATTATTGTTGATATATTATTTCACGTGTTGAATGTTGCCTAAACTGAGAGGATATATATAGAGCTCTGCCTGCTATCCAATCCATTTCAGATTTATTTATGAATAAATATGTGTTAAAAATCAATAACTTCCATAGCTAACATTTTTGTTTATTCTGTAAAGATTGTTCGACAGATGAATATGGAACAAACTACAATGGGTCGATAAATACTACCATTACTGGAAGAACATGTCAAAGATGGGACAATAACTATCCACATCGTACCTATTATAGGGCTGTAAATTCTTCAAACTATTGCCGAGATCCGACAGATCACAAAGACAAAAGTATACTTCCATGGTGTTACACAACCGATACTAACTATAGATGGGATTTTTGTCCCGTTTATCAATGTGGAACATGTGAGAAGCGATGTATTAATGAATTAAATAACAATTTTATATAACACATTTGCTATCAGACGAGGAAAAATAACACACCCAATACGAAATATATTTTTACAATACATAGGGAATTTTCATGCTTCTTGACTTCATGGAGAGAGAGTGATATCACTTGAAACCTGTACAACCCTCGGGCGTTATCACGGAGTAATAATGCCATCACGTCAAATAACTGCCGATAAGTTTATCGCTGACCTTGCTTTATCCAATCAAATCAATCACGATTATTTTTATATGAAATAATAATAATATATTTTTACATTTTTACACAACAAGCAAATTAAATAAACATGAATCTATGGCAAATCATTTTTCATCCAGTGTGGCTTATGCTTCATTTCCAACAGAGACTAACGTGGAGCCCAATAGCATGGTACAGAGGCATATTGCTTTGAACACTTGTCCACGTTTGCTTTTGTCATATAACTGAAGAGATAAAAGTGTTAACTATGCATAAAGTGAATATAAATCAGCTTAAAAATTAGTATATGTAATATTTAAGCTTTTAGTAGGAACTAAATGACAATCTAATCTGTCTGAGCGCTTTGAATATAGAGATAGTTTGTGAAATAACAAAACGATTATTCAAGTATAGAGATGGGACAGAAATATGATGTTAACTACACTTCGAGTTAGATTAGATTCAATGATTCTTACTTGAAAAATTGCTGAAAGTGGCGTTAAACAACACTAAAACAAACAATCAGAATGATTGTAACTTGAAAATCACTGGGCTTTGCGATATTGAATGTTATAAAGGACCCCACGTGGTTGCTTTGGTTGTTTTTAGCTTAAATAGTAAGCAGAACAACAATTGTCACTAATCAACAAACTAACAAGAATTTTTTTTCAAATGTTGTAGATTGTAGATTTATGTGTAACAACGAAACTTGTATACTTGATTACTCGCGATGCAATGGGATTCCGGATTGTTCGGGTTCTGAAGACGAGCTCGACTGTAAAAACGGTATTAGTGCATTATTATAAAGAAACAAATTAGTAAACCAAATACTAGATAGGTTGTTTATACAATAATAACAATTGTCACTTAGTTTTAGAGAACAAAAAACAAAAAAAATATCCTAAAGACGAACGCAGCTGTAAAAAAGTATTTTATTAGTATGTATCCCATGCAATTTTTATATGATACTGTTTAGTTTAAACATATTTTATTTGCTCAAATGTACAAATAGGATAAGACACAAGACTTATAACGTCTCCTCTAGTATACAGTATGTCACACAAATATATTGATCGATCAGCATACATAGTAATACAATACAAATTATATTATGTTTGTTGAAGACAAAACTAATCTTATGATGACAAATATTAAAGGAAAAAAAGGCAACAGAAGAGAATTAAATAGAGAAAACGATCGATGTGATCGATGTGATAGATGTGGTGATGAGTGTTATTTAAAATTCTTGTGAGTAATGATTCAAAGAATGACCCTTTATTGTACTCAATACATATTTAAAGACTTGATCATTATGCTTATTAGACAATTGCGAATAACCAGATTTAAGAAGTTTCTATATTAACTGGACAGTGGATTGGCACTAAAGGTTTTCAAATAATCTTTTTCTACTATTAGCATAATTCGAACATTCAAAGAAGTAATGATTTGAAACTTCGCGGTAGATCCTCAGCTATAAGGTGGAACAGATATAATTTTACCCTGTATAGTTCATAATATTCAATATTGATGCTGATCATCTTAATTGGCTTAGGACAATATTAAGTTTTCGATGACCAAATTCATAATGCTTAAACTTAAAAATAGAGTGAACATTGCGGATTGATAGATCTAAACGGTGTCCCTGTCGTATAGTTGATGGTATAAAGAAATCCTCAGTCCAAGACAGCCTACAGAAGGGAGTCATAATATTTTTACCATTAAGCAAAGTATAAACTGTCGTGCTCTGCATTGTAGGCGGAATTGAGTTACAGAGATATGCTGGTGCCTAGTTGTGCTGTATATTATAGAACATTTGAAATTTCCTGCGTTCCCATCAAATTTCAGCATAAATATTTATTGCATTAGAAAAAATGGTAGTCCCGTAACAAATATAATACTGTTATACCGATATGGTTGTAATAGATTTGTTGTCCTTTTTGATGTAAAACAATATGAAATAGTGAACCAGATCGTCATTTCTGAAAATATTTCAAACTTTTTTATTGAGGCCAAAACAAAGATACTAAAGTAGTTTATTATGAAAATTCAAAAGTTACAAGGCATTTTTAGAAGTCTTAAGTGAACAACTTGAAATTGTTGCTTATACTATTTTTGAGTTAAATTACTTTATTAATAACGCCAAGAGTATTACTTAATATTTCAAAAAAAACTTCATGAGGTCGGTCATACATTTGTACATTTTGCACAAGAAAAAAGAGAACACTTTATAAAACGGATCTACTGAATTTAACCACTGTTCAAGAAATGATCTAGGACCCCAAGACATGCAATTTATAATTTTTGTAATGAAGTACTTGTTTTGCGCCATATTAAGGCCAAGTGTCAGGTTTGATATTTAGCGATGACATTGTTACAGTGCAAAGTGTTTCTTACAGAAACGTATATTTAACATTGTATCAGTTTGTTGAATGATGGATTTTTATAGTCAGTGAATGCTTAGAAGATGACAGAGGTCTCACATATAGAGGAACAAGAAATGTCACCAAAACTGGAAAAATTTGCCAATCCTGGGCATCACAAAAACCTCATAACCATAGAGACATGCTTTTTGGTAATAACAATTACTGTAGAAATTATGAAATAAATTAAGGACAACCCTGGTGTTACACCATGGATTCAAAAGTAAAACGGGAGTATTGTGATATTCCTAAATGTGGTAAGTAAATTATCAATCATAAATACAAGTCTTATTTACATTTGTTCGATACCGTGTCTTAGCCTTAGAATAAAAGTACAGGTGTAATTAGGTCTGATTAACACTTTTATTTTCTAGCAAGTCGACTGATTTTTTTCACAATATAGATTAATAAGTCATTAAAAATAAAATATTACGCCACTTGCATGTACACTTGAAATTTTTTACTTTAACTGTTTTACACCCTTGTATGTATAACCAAATGAGCGGCGTCAATCATAAAGGGATCTTGGTCGAAAAAATTTTGAAATTGAGATTTTTGCAGAATTATGATCCTGATACATCGAAATAATAAAATCTAATGTTTTATTTTATTCTCTCAAAACTGAAAAGCGTAAAATATATGAAATCGTCACCTGACGTTGATAAATTTTCCAGCGTTTAAACATAAACGACGTAGACGTTCTTTAAAGGTATGACTGTTCTTTGGAATTTATTACCGTGTATTCCAGTTAATCAGTTCTTGAAGTAATCATATGACTTCAATGACTTGAATTTGCACCTGTTATCATTTATTTGACCAAAAATATAATTAAACTTTTACCCAAAGATTATCTGTGTCACTAAATTCCGCAATATTCGTTTAAACTCATTGTACAATGTTTTATTACTTACATCGATCATCAACAAATCCCGTCAAAATGTTCTATCTCGTATTTACCTATGTTTGGAAAGTTTAGTGTTCGAATACTTTGTAAATACTAGTAATTTAAAATCATTTAAAAACACAAAATTGTTTCTATTATTATGAGGAATAATTTTGCAGAACACCTTAATTGTATATACATAAACTGAAATATACAACTCTATTTAAAACATACTATCAAATTGTTCCGTTTACTACTTTTTAAAAGCTTTACGACACAGTTTGTTGTTAGTTCGTTTGAATGTGGTTTAAGGCCAGTTATAGTAATTTTTAGCTATATTACGGGGTCTTGTTTTGTATTGACCAAATAAAATATATTGAAATCTACATATGATTTTGTTCTCAAGTGTAAAAAAGTGTATCATATTGCAGATTTCCGAAATTTGAATAAACAAATATCAACGTAATTCAAATGTGTACAACTTTAATTTAAAACAAAATATTTGTAATGTGATATAACCAACTTGTAGTTCCTTGTTAATGCAAAGTAGATCCTATCAATAAATATCATTACCTGTAAAAATATTCAGGTAGTTATATAAAAAGTCCTAAAATATACCAAGGTTATGTAATATTTTATAGTTTATATTTTTGTGTGCTACGTTTGCAAAAGTATATTGCATAAGACGAAAGCTTTTGGCGTTTGAGTGACTATTTTAAGTAAATCATAACAATTTTTGCTAAAAAAGGCAAATGGTTGTCTGCTTTTTCCTGTCTAATGATTTGTAAATATTATTAGCTGTGAAAATATGCAGCAATTTATTCACATGCAAATTATATTTTATATATTTTATGTAAACGTGTTGGGTTACTTTTTAAATAAGATCATAAATATTTAATTTATTTACTTATAACTCAACGACAACTTAACAAAAAATTTACACACAAAGAAACATATCACTTCCTTTCTTATTTACATGTACATGTATTGTTATAGGTCACAACGAATGTATCAATATGGTTTGAAAGCGCAAACAGACGAAATGATAATGTAGTATTGCCAAGCCTGATTAAAAATATTCAGGATTATTTTTAAAAGCAAACTTTAATCCACTGTCGTATAATTTTTAAATACTATGAAAATCGAGCTAATTTTATATCATTCGGAATAATAATTTTATTGATTGATTGGTTGCTTTACATCCAGCAAGCAGTATTTCAGCAATATTTAGGAAAAAGGAGTTAACAAACAATAAGTCAACGGGAAAAAGGGATGGGACATAGGGAACACTATTTTGACCGTCCCTGAAAAATTATGAAGTATCGGTAGAGGCGAAAAACTCGACCCACGGCAGCGGCCAAAACAAGTCATTCCTTCTCGAAATCTACAAAAGGGATCACCATCGTGCAAGCAGCGTGGCATTCACCAAACACGACATACACCGTTCGTAGAAACCGTCCAACGAGAAGGGTATCTCCCATCCGCCACCCAAAGAAGCTCCGGGACGCTCCGCGGCTCCAGCACTGGGACCCTACCCTCCCCGCCAGTATGGTTCTAGTCATTCGGGTTACCCATTTGTTTAAAATACGTATGTTTGAATATCTGCTATCACCAACAGGGTGGCAGAATATCATTTGAATAAAAAAAAGTTTAATATCAACGAAATTTTTATTAAATTTTCTATAGGAATAAAATAATCACTTTGACCGCGGTTTTGCATGTGTGTATAATTTGCGTTTAAAGTTAAAAATTCCACTATATGCCACATTCAAATGAACCACCTTTCCGGTCAACTTTGACAACGATCACCTTTTTTTAAATATAATTGAGTTATAAATCAATACACAAAGTGGATTAAGTTACCCGCTTTTCGTCGGTTCTAATGTTGAACACAATTTAAAATCAAAGTTGAAAAAAAACGTACCGATTTTAGGGGAGACAAACAATGCCGGTCAAGTTTTAAATAATAAAAAATAAGTCAAAATAATTTTATATTCAATGTTAGAACTATATATTATCTTCCAGAATCTGTTTGAATTACATTGATTCGTTCAAAACTTATAGACAAATACTTTCGATACTTGTTAAAATCATTGCGATACTTTTGAAAACCGCCGCGATGCTTTTAACAAGTAACGCGTTGCTTTTAAAAATGATCGCGATTTTTTTCTTATTTCATGAATGTTGTTTTTTCATCGCAATGCTTTAAAAAGTATCGCGATAGAAAAAAGCAAGCCAATAGAAACATCACAGTTGTGATATAAACGGCCACAGATACTTGTTCTTCTAATTCATCTCAACTTAACGCTCTGTGTGATGCCGATGCGTATTTGATTAATTGAAATATTTTATTACTATTGAGTACTAAGAAATAATGTAATTTCGATGAAAATACATTTCAAATGAAGTATCCAACTGTCTTAATCAATTATGCAAAATATAAAATATTATTTATTTTGCGTTCCATAACTGTTTTCAACGTGTTGTTTGACGTCGGTTTTAACGTTACGTCCTAAATACCGCTATGGCATTTTATGAATGACGACGCTCAAATATTGACAAGACCAAGTATCTTAGAGGTCAAGGAATCTAACCTGAGAGAAAATATAGCCGTCGGACGCAAAGATACAGTTCTCGTAATCAATGATATTTTAGTAACAGAACAAACAAATCCCGCGCAAAGGCTTCTGGGTATTCTTAGTCATCCACAATCACTTCTGCCACACCATTGGTTGACGCCAAGGGATATATATCTCATCGAAGATAAGCCTTGCGTATAAAAGCAGTAACTGTAACATAAAAATACATCAAAAGATAAGATATCGCATATTTTTTGTACAAACATCGATTTTGTTTACAAACATCTTGGTCAGACGCCACAATCCATGTAGTCCCGCAGTGAGATGGGGTTAGTTTGAATTTTTTTAAACCTTAGCTTCATGCAAAAAAACACGGAGACCCTTTCTAGCATTATATAATGTAGAACATCGTCGTGAACATTCCCTGTTAAAGCAAATCGTATGTAAGCCAAGTAAAATTGTGTTTGCAATGCTTTTAACATTTTAGATATTTTAGTTATTGATGGTAATATATTAAGGTCCACCAAGAGTACAGATACGTGTAAATGAATATCTTGGAGACCTCGGACTAAACATTACCCTTGAATGTGATGTTAAATCAGATCCGCCAGAAAAGAGAGTTTACTGGGTCAAAAACGGAAAAAATAAAAATTCAGCTTTACAACGATATTTACCTGTTTTCCATTCGTCACCTTCACTTATCATTAAACATTTGGAATCGTCTGACGCAGGAATGTACCAGTGTCTTGCAGAAAATTCAGTTGGAATTTAGAAGCTTTAATTTTCTTTTATCTTTGATAACATTTAATTTAAGACCTCTGGGTCGGTGCATCTCCTCGGTGGCATTTAGTGCCCAAGGGTATCAACAACCCAGTAGACTCATCAGAAAATCACCAGTGTAATGATGTTATACATGTTTGGTGAAGGCAACTACTATATATGCATATTTTACAGCTGTGCCTAATTCCATTGCAATTGAGGCAGTAGCTGGTGGTGTTGCTGGTGTGATTGTCATAGTGCTATTGGCTGCTGCAATCGTCGTGTTTCTAAAACGGCGGTATTAATATTGTGTTTATTTTTCATTTATGTTATTCAAGATGTGTGGGGTAAAATTTTTCATGGAGAACTTAAGTGACTAATGTAAAAAGACCTACTGGTATTAACCGACAATTGTATAGCAAGTAGTGATCCCAACATTTTGTGTTTGTTGTTGTGATTTCGAGTTTTCTCTTAGTGATTACCTTTTATTTCATACGCGGATCTTGCTTTGCTAACGTGTACCTTTTAGCTATTGTTAGCATCAAAACTAAGTGGTCATATGGTCTTGGTTTTTATTAATTACCTATTGACCACCGGCGTGTTAAAACATATGTTGGGAGTTTGAGTTTAATCAAGACAAGGTGCGCTGGACACAGGTGTATCCAGTTTTTGTACCAAATGTCGGTGTTCTTACCAGTTACTCCGGCTGTCTCCCCTAAAAAACTGGTCGGCGTCAAATATCTAAACAACTTGTAAAAATGTAAAGTCTCATTTAAACAAAGAACCAAGGCACAATAACTGCATTGACGAAATTCTTTTTCAGTGGCATAATTCACGCAAAGACACGTTTAACAAGACTTCTATTAGATAATGATAAGATAATACCACACTGAAAATGTTTTAGCTAATATTATCTGGATAACAAAAGCAACTTTAAGAATGAATGTATAATCTGAAAAATATATAGCACCTGTGTGCACCTGCGTGCACCCATGGTTTTTATTAGGTTCGGGTTACTCTCTTTCTGTGTTTTATGTTTTTGGTTTTTGTGTTGTGTTTGTCTGTATCCGGGTATGTAACTGTCCCTTGGCTTTTGGCTAATGCTGTTCGTTCGGGTTTCTTTGCTATATTCTTTGTAATAGACGTAATTGACATGGAACGTCATATAACAATTTCTTTTTTAAAATAATATGAAAGTGATACATCTATCATACGTTCATTTTTAATATTTGAGACACTGGTCTATTAACATCTTGGCGAGCACACTGGGGAGTTTAATGACCCCACTGTCCCTGCCTTTTGACATATCGTGAAATTCATTGGCAAAGGCCGATTCTTAATTATGAGTATTGTTTTTAATGTCAAAAGACGTCAATGGGTCTGCATATGAAAAAGACAATGTTTATTACAAGGAAAATGATACAGACAGAGATGGATATTATGCATTTACATCAGATTCACAAATACAAAATGATGCTATCAAGATACAAGATTTCTACGATTATGTTGAAAAGGGAAGGATTAAAGAAGGGAAAATAGAAAAAGAATTTTCAGTAAGTAGTATACTCCTTGTAGATAAATGTAACCGTGTAGAAACAGACTCTATAAATTACTAATATTGCTATACAGTAACGTTTAGCCCAGAAATTAAACGTAATGTCTTCGTATCAAAACTTGGAAAAGGTATTACATGGGTAGTACAGTTTTGATGTGAATCACTATCATTTTCCATTTGAATATATTATTTACATTTTATGACACAACCCTGAAATGGGTGCGTTATAATATTATAATTGATTGTTTTATTGCTCAATTTAATGTTTTAATACAGTATGACGACATGTTATATTAAGTACTGTCGATTTGATGATGTAAATGATGATTTGACATAAGCATTGTAGTGACTCCCCAAGAACGGTATGATTTTTAATTTTTAACAATCAAGAACTTGTTTCTAATAGTGCCGAAGAATTCTTTTGAATGTGTTCTATACTAAGCACTTTTTATGATACTTTAGAATGAATATTTCAAATTTCAATATTTTCACACTTTATTGTTGACCAAGATTATATTCTTCTCCCACAAATGACCGATTTAGGGTTGAAATAACGGAGTTCAGATGAGTTCACACACGCGCATTCATTTTTATTAGTTGTGTTAACCAAAAAAAACTACAAGAAGAACGTTGCTATGGTAACATAACAAAAGTTCGTGTTTTCATGCGTTCTGATTGGAGATAAAACGTTTGCAGCAGCAACAATTAGTCTACTCTTTTTCGAAAGACGTCTTAATCCTACACGAAGCTTGGCACTCTTCACTAACGTCATTTACTACGGTCCGCAGCAAAGGTTTCCGTGTTATGATATCCCAACCTCCCACCCAAAGGACCCCATCTATCTGCAACCGGTGGACGCGCTGGGCAACGCTGTGGGTCGAACACTGCTTACCTTCCCAGTATGTTCCCAGCCGCTTGATTAAATATAATTACATGTAAAAGTAAATGGCAAGTATCAAAGCTAAATAAAAACACTGCATTGTCGCATTTAATAAAAATATTCATTTAAATGGAAGAAAACATTTTTTTAAACATAATATAACCAAATAGTTATCTATCAGTAGCGCTTGAAACAGAATGGTATTGGGTGTCATTAATATATATTAGAAGTTGAAATTAAGTACTAAAGCTCTAAACAGGATATCGTATTCGTCTATTCATATCTTGCATTATGGAGATAAACCTTTATTTGAAAACAAGAAAAAAGAATCAAATATACCGAGAAGTATTCAGGAAACGCTAAATGCTGGACAAACAAAACCATGGTTAAACAAAAGAAGGTTTACAAAAAGCCAAGAAAGAAAATACACAAACACAGACATAAAATAATTGGGTAACAAGAATCCTACTTGAAACCAGTGGTTAGGCAAGGTGCTTTGGTAGGGTAATTATCTCCTGCGTCATGCGTTTCACTCGATGGTTGTAGCACTCGGGTTTAAATACAAAAATTAGTAATATTAAAGAGTAGTAAAAATATACTAAGAAACAGGGATAGTGTATATCATAAACGGTACAAACCAATGGTCATTTGTAACACAGATATTCTTTATTGGTTGACTAAGTCATAATTTAAAACGTTAACATTTCAAATGATGACTTCAGTCTAGCCCTTGCAAGTAAACGAAGTACACGACGTCAAGATATAAATCAAGTAAATTAAACTAGAGAAATTAAAACTGCCTGTGTAAATTTTAGTTTTATGCTGTGTCGGATATAGGAAAGGTAAAAAATAAAGGGTGCAGTGAAGTTATTTGCATTAAAATGCAATCAACAGGTGATCCTGTCTTCCTTTTTCAAACTTAATGTGACATTGTATATCCAATTTAATCGGTAATGTAGTACACGTTTCCAGTTTTTGTACTGCATTTACACATATATTGCAATATAAATGTTACATGCCACGCTTTTCTGTGAAGATGCGATCCTCTACAGACACAGGTTAGTAGTTTAATTCATGAAATGTAACTGAACCATATAACATTTCCACATTGCACATTTGAAAGTAACCTACTAAAACGAGTCATTTATTTATGGAAATGTGAAATTAAATCAAAACCAAACATTATTTATCTGCATTGACAGAAGTCTTACATGAAATGCAGCTTCTGATTAGTGTAAAATGAACACGTGAATCAAGTTAGTTACTTATTCAACGTTCAACATTCAATTTTCAAATAAATACCAAAGACCTCAACGTGAATCAAGTGCGCATGTTGAACGAGAAACTAAAAATTTCGAATATTGAACCAGAAACTACGAATGTTGAACTAGGAACTGCGAATGTTGAACTAGGAACTGCGAATGTTGAACAAGGAACTGAGTGCTAAATGTTAAACTGAGAGAAGAGGTCTTTGGTATTTATTTGAAAATTGAATGTTGAACGTTGAATAAGTAACTAACTTGATTCACGTAAATAAAAACGTCTATGTGAATATGATGCTAATTGTTTATTTCTTTGAAAGATGTTAAAAGCCCTTTTCAGCAGTTTTTTACGATATCCAGTTTTTATTGGGGTAGAAATCCGGAGTACCAGGAGAAAAGCCCTGACCTACGGTAGGAAAGCTGGCAATTCTTGTTAATTAAAATTGGAGTCTAGCACACTCTGTCCGCAGTCAGACTCTAACCCGCAAACCCGGTGATGACAGACTAAGTGATTAACAGTAGATGACTAAATACCTTATCCACTCAGCAACCGAGGGCCGATTACGTTATATGATGATCGCTAAATGTGTTTGTTTTTGTTTGTTTGAATGGTGTTTTAACGCCACTTTCAGCAATTTTTCAGCTATTTAATGGCGTCCAGTTTTTATTGGGGGAGGAAGCCGGAGTACCCGGACAGAACCCCCGACCTGCGGTAGGAAAACTGGCAATCCTTGTCAATTAAGATTGGAGTCGAGTACACCCTGCCTGCAGTGAGAATCGAACCCGCAATCTCAGTGACAGACCACGTGATCGACGAACTACCTTGACTCGCTAAATGTGAGAAGTTGGAGATCATAATTACAATGACACAGTTCATGTTAAGGTATCCGACTAATAATTGATGTCACGGTTTAATTTTATTTTCCGATCGAGAAATACAGCTTTATTAAATCAAATTATTGCTAATTAATGATACAAATTTAATATAATGTTTGAATTCGAGTCAATGTTAACAGTTTGGAGCAAAAAATTAGTTACTAAAATAGTATTTCCGATGTTTGCCGAACATTACCGAGGTCTGCTCCATTGAAAAACAATTCCCATCCGGGACACCAAATAGGATCACGTGGTCAATTGTGGTCCGGATACCTTAAGTCACAATTTTACGAACTAGCAGTTGTGTGCTGCAAGGATATGTAATCTGAAACGCAACATCTTCTAAATTGACATTGCTGCAACGGTTTTAACCACATATAAAAATTGGGACTGACCAGTCAACTGACATAATGTTTATATGGGATGTGGTATAGGAGGGGCTTTGCATCTTAACACCAGAAGAAAATGTTACATATTGTTGAAAATTTAAAACAAAAATTACTTGTGTATTAATGGAATCTAATTGGTCACACATTTTCAATGTACGAGAGACATATGCATAAGTAAGCGGTCTGTTGTACTAGAAAAATGGGTTTTTTGTGTCCATGAATTACGTTTAAATTTAATGTTTTGTTTAGATGTGAATCTAAACCATGTATATAAATTCGATGGTTGTCACAATACTTGGACGTTTGTGTATAATTTACTTACTGTGACTGTATGACAAGAAACTTTGTCATCCTATATAATATATACAAAAATGTTGAATGACATTACTGTCAGATTAATACGTATTGGTTACGAAAAGTCCGTCGTCACACGCTAGTACACATGTACTATGTCTATTTCTACGATTCACCCCGGTTAATGAAGCTATATTTTTATATAGCGGATTAGGACGAGGGGTCTAAATTGCCACACTGTCACAATAGTGGGGAAAGCAAAAAAATTACAGTATAAAAATCTAATTCTAAATATATATATACGTCTAAAAATTAAGCCCAACTCTGTTAGAATTAGATTTTAACACTGTCAAATTTGTTTGTTACCCTCAGCGGGATTCGAACTCACATCGTTGTTACACTGTGGCACCGATTCGGAGTCGATTCGCCTGCACTATTCCAGCGGTCTAGACCCCTCGGCCATATCCGACCAAGTCTGTGTCTATAATTTTGACAGTTGTATCGTTGCATTATTTTCTAGACTTGTATAATTTTTTTGTTTATCCTGTATCGTCATGTTTGTCAATCGATACTAAATAAGTGTACTGGTGGGTAGCTTTCTTTAGATCTTTTAAATATATAGTGTATATCATGCACCAAGCCGTATACGTTATATCTGAGTAAATCTTTGTTAAAAATGCTAGCAATTTCAGTAAAGAAAAGACAAAGAATGCAGCTCTCTGGTTTGCTTTGGTTACACGTTTTAATGCCGGTACTTGGGCTGCAATAAAAGATATTCTAGTGATGTAATTATTTTTTGCATTTCAAAGACTTGTGAATTCACCAAGGCCAGTCGTCAAGTGATTTTTGTTTGCTTTAAGCTAAAGGCAGCCTTAATAGACTGACTTGTGGTACATTACCTGTTTGGCCATGGATGATCCACTTGTAATATATATCTACTAGCTTTCTTAAAGACACGGAAGAAAACAAAAAATGAAGGGTGATTCCCTGTGCTTCGAAAGAGTAAGCTATTCCTGCTCCACGCGTGGCACCCCTTGAATCACTAGTTTAAAATCCTGTAATTGTCATATCCGGGTGTAGTCATAATCCGGTAAGAAGTAGTTACGAATTACAAAGCAAAGCAATGGTCATTTCTTACGCAAAAGTTCCGTAACGGTCAACTAAGGTATTATGTTGTAAAATTTTCTAAGTGATGACTTCAAATTTCCCATATGAGGAGACATTTTCTATCAAAAAAATATTATGGATAAGCAAAAACTGATTAATTTGGACATAATCCACGTGCAGGTGCTGCTAGAATGTCGACACAAAAAAATTGAAAATAAAAGGAAATTAAATATATCCCTTTATTGTAAATTTTGAGTCTAAAGAGACCAACTTTGTCAATTTCTAGATGTAAGTAACTATATGAGGAAGACCTAGCTGTCTCTGTGGTGTCCTTAATTTCAAGTTCAATGTAATAGTAGTTAATGTGATTAACACAGTCACCGAAGTTTGGATTGTTCATTGGAAGCACGTCATTTATATAGCGTACGTGTAACGCAAAAAAATAGAATTGAAAGGGCTTAAATTTTGTCATTGTTTTTGTATTACCTGATACGTATACAGGAATTAGTCAGCAAGGCGGGAAGCACAGTTGGCACCCATTGGAATGCCACCGCTCTGTTGAAAAACACGTCCACCAAACATGAAAAATATGTTATTAACCTTTTGTTAGAGGAATTAAAATCACAAGTCATAGGGTCTGTAAACATTTTAGCCCCCCCCCCCCCCCCGAAGAAACACCACTAAACACTGCAGATAGCTAAATACCTACATTGATAAGTGAAATGATAACAATTATAACTAATATGCATATTATATGTTATTCGAGATCTTCACAGGGGATACGGGTTCATATTCCCTGTCCGTGTTTTATATTCCCTGAGCCGGAAGCGAAGGGAATATAGAATACAGACAGGGAATATGAACCCGTATCCCATGTGAAGCCCGAATAACAATTATATTCTGTTGAAGTCTTCTTGTACAAATATTCTAGAGTATAGAGATTATAACATTTCTCGTGCTTGAAGGAAAAATTTTTTTTGGCCAACCACTATTGAAGAACGTACCATTCAATACATTTAAGCTTACGAATACTACACCCTATCTGTTTCATAAATGATTTTTGACTGGTCAATACACGCTGTTAAGAAAACTTTCATGACATGAAAAACGAAAAATGTTGGTGTACAACAGTTATTAAGTTGAACTGATAAATATTTATAGTTAAATTCCAACGAAACTTTTCATGGCATTTAAAATTTTCTAATCTTATTATTTTTGACGATTTTTTATTCCCAGCAAAACTGTTGTGATAAATTTCACTTTCGAAGTGCGATGCAAATGCTTTTGTTGCCATTTTATAGCAGACTACATCGGTTATCTCCCTTGTTAATTTCAAGACAAATCGCAGACGGATATGATAGATTCCGTACAATGCATGTATTTAAAATCGATATTTCATCCTTATAATATGTTAAACTATTTTTGTTACATAAAAAGAATTTTGCGTGTTTTTGATTAGTCTAAAACAACTTTTGGGTCATGAAAAATCGCAACAGTACTAAAATTAGTAGTCAAGCGGAATACGATATCGACCTGGTTTTTATGTTTTAGCCAATCAGAATAGCCGTCTTAACTAATTCATTCGTCCAATGAAACCAATTGTATTAATTGTACCTCGCGCGTGACAACAACAAATGGGAGAAACGTCGGCTCTGCGATATGTTGATTCATTTATACTCTTCTCAATATTTGAAACTGGAATTTCAGGATTACCAGCAAATTGATATCAAAATGCATTATTAAATAAATAATATTAAGAGTAATAACAAAATGTAAGCAGGGACTCCAGTATACAGCCGCTATCAGGATTGATCAGCCCTCAAAAATGTATATTCACTTCGCCTAGCGGCTCGGTGAATATTACATTTTCTCTGGTTGATAAATCCTGATAGCGACCTATATCAAAGTCATTAATTGTATAATATTATGAAAAACAAATAAATTAATAAATGAACAGACGTCATTTTGAAAATGGTTTCAATATCCCCGAGGTTTCACAGGGAATACGGTATGATATCCTTGTCTTGATTAACCAATCATATTGTAGGGATTCACTAGATACACCACTTTAACAGAATATTTAGTTATATTTTGAAATGTACCCTCAAGTTGTTTTTTTGCTAGAGTGAAGCCATTCGGCAATATGAGCGGGATCTTCGGTAGGTAAAAATTGCAATCCTTGTCAATTAAATTAAGATTGGAGTCGAGCGCATCCTGCCCGCAGTGAGACTTGAACCCGCAACATAAGTGTTGACAGACCAGGTGATAAATACTAGACGAACAACCCTTGTAGTAGTGGTATCAAAGCTTGAAAAGGTCAAAATTCTATCGCTATTGCATAAAGTGGGTAACGAAGACTGCAGATTCTCTAACAGATTTAACAATTGCTGACAAAATAGTTATTAAATATTTAGAAAGAGGCATCCTCACAAGTAAGGGTTCCGGTGTCTTCATGTGTCCACGAAAACCTGACAAACTTAGCTAGGAAATTCCCGGGTAGAAGATTTTCATATGACGTCAAACCCTCAAAATATCAACTAATGAAATTGCTTGAAAGAAGCAAGTGTTTGGCAGTAGTCATTCTTACTCATTTTTTAGTGGGAAGAAAACGTAACGCAACTAATAATTATTATCGGTAATAACAAACTATTAACACTATTGTACAAAATACACTGATTTTCACATGGTCTATGCAAAACATCCGTTTGGTTTATTTACAATGAACATCGGGATATCCCCTACCCAAGTCGTGAATGAAAGCGAGCTTTTGATTGGCTACATTCAGGTATGATGAAGCCAATCAACATAATGACTTCTAGTCCGGGAATTTCCTAGCTAAGTTTGTCGGGGTTTCCTGGACACATGTGGACACAGAAACCCTGACTTGTGAGGATGAGAAAGAAGTTGATTGCAACAATTAGCAGACCCAGCTATATAACTTTATTAATAAAGATACTTGTGTAACTTGTTATCTAATATAGTAATAGAAGATCCAGTTCCCCATCTGTAGTCAAAATGCTAAACAAGATAAATGATTTTCTAGGGTTTTCTGTTTAGTAAGTGTGAAATATGTTGGGATCGGCTGAATTGTTAATACTAGTACCCTATTTCTTGTCAAGCAGTTAATGTAAGTCGTCAAGTAAAACTTAATCAGTGAAAACTACTTTCACAAATATTTAGACCCTCTGATATAGATAATTTTGTTCCCAAAACTAGCGTCGGCTGTATCTATATATCGACGAAGGAAATAATTATGGACTATGATTCATGACACCATGAAACGGTGTAACGGACACTATATATAAACGCTAAAGATAACGGATTTATCATAATAAATTTTAAATCCCATTTCAATCATTTTGTGCTAGATTTAAGCGTTATGTTGATCAACGTCACGGCTGTACTCTTCGTTTGAATTGTTAAAGCTAAATACTACAGTACCAGTTAGTGCAAATAAAGGTATTACGGCAGTATATGTGTACAAGTAACAGGTTACCAGATTGTGTACCCCTTCATTAAGTACAACAGTGAATAACTATGTTGTGTTCTGATTTGTTCAATAGTGGTTTCATGAGCAAAAGTTTTTGTCTGAAGATTCTGCATGAATAAAGTTTTAAAAAATGATAAAATTTTTTTAAATAAAATTCAAAACAGTAAATATTATGGTGTGTTCTGATTTGGTGAATAGTGGTTACATGTGTACAATATTTTGTCTGTAAGCTCCTGCATAAATTAAGTTTTAAAAAGTGGTAAAATTTTTCTCAGATCGTGCAAGATAAAATTTTGGTATTTTTTTAAACAATGTAGTATAATAACATTAACTGCATAAGAAATTGCATGTAAAATTGGGAGCGTCTCAAAATGTTTTAACTAGCGAAAAAAGTAATTGGTCATGGCATATATTTTTTACTGTTGAATGAAAGTTTATTAACTTCCTAGTGCAAGTGCAGGTAAATGCTGATGAATGTTAGAAAGATATGCAAATCCCAGAAATGTTAGTGTTTTCGACTATAGCCAATGCATTCACTACTGTTCTACTTTTATATCACATGGTTTGAAGAAATGCTCCAAAACCGGTGTGACTTTTTACCCAAACTTACCAAACTATACCTTAACAACCAAATAACATTTTTTGCATTTCTTTTATGTTTAAACATTTTATATATTTTATTTTTTATGGGAAATGTTATAAAAGTGAAGTTAACATGACAAGTTTGGTTGTTAAAGTTGAGTTTAAGAAGCCCTTACAACAATTGTATATTATATAATTATAATTATATTGAGTAATATATGATTTCATATAAATAAATGCATATGTACATTATTTCAAAATTCATTTCTATTTTCACACTTCATATTTACTTTATTCTGAGATTTTAAAAGAGCACTGATCGCACGTGTGCGACAAAAGAGATAGAACAGTACTGTTTATATGTATTGTCGATTCGCGGCATGTGTGGTTACACATAACCTGTATTCATTTTTACTGTTTTTGTGATATTAATACGCGATTGTCATGTGTTATATTTACAACTTTTTTAAAACTGAAATTTAATATTGAATAAATGTGCATTTAAATTCTGACCTCGCCAGAACCTCCACCGTCCGACCAAGGGGAGTGTAGGACAAAATCTCCCTGGACAAAATCCCTCCCGTGTAATTTAGCATAGGCGGACAAAATCCCCCCCCCCCCCCCCCCGTAGAATTTTCAAGAATGTAAATTTTAAAACATGAATGAGATGTATTCTGAACGTAGGACTTGAAATAATGAATGAGACAATGATAAAAAATATTTTATTTCTTTTATTGAGATATATATCACATTTTTTAAACAACAACTTAAAGACATACATGACATTCAAACTATGTGATTTGAAGACGTCATTCATTAAACTTAAATGAAGCACTACAGATAAAAATTAAACGTTCATGTATTAAAATACAAATAAATACATATTAAGAAAGCACTAAACGTTCGTTATTTCATATACAACTATAAGCGACAACACGTGACTTCTGTGACGTCTATTTGTCAGCCATATTGGATTTTCCACTCAATAGAAAATCAATGGGACGATTTAAAAAACGCCGATATCTTGTTAAATAAATAAAATATATATGTTTTGCACATTGTTCCCAGTTCTACAGTCTCTTATCTTTCGAATGATATAAATTGTATCAGTTTAAATTACTTGCAAAATACTTCCCATTTTGTTTGCAAAAAAGTCTCATTTTCTGCCTTCTGGTTACATTGTTTCAATGGGAAATAATCAAATATGCACCACTTCTGACGTAAATATCATAAATACAGTTACAATTAGCTATGTTTTGCACATATATACAAAAAGTAGACACATTGATGAATTTAATTTTCATATTTTAACACTTTAATTTCTGGTCTTCATGCTTCCCATTTCATTTGAAATTCGCTCATTTTACAATTTTTAACAGGCGGAGTTCAGACCACGTGGTTCAGACAAAGGACAGGGTTGTAAGGCATTGTTATGGTCTTATTATATCTCAGAAATTTGTAACATGTTTAACTTGGATGTAAATATTTTAAAAATTAAACCAAAAAAACGTCAAGAGTATTTGACTTACAAAATATTGTCATTAGAAAAAAATTAATGCAATTGCATTCATTGAAAATGTGGTAATTAACTTTGTAATAAACATTAATAAAATATTTATGTAAAAGATAATTACAAAAATATCCCCATTTTGGTCGCATTTTTCTCAGTCATAAAGGTAGTCAAAATTCACGTTGTAAGGAATAAGCTGTTCAATAAACATCCTGTACAGAGAATACAAGTTTATGACAGTACAAGCTTTATCAAGAAGAAACAGCATGGGTTAAATTTCAATACATTAAAGGTGTTCTAAATAACACACCTGTCACAAATGTTTATTAGGTAACCATAGTTCATTTATAATTTTATTAAATTATGAACTATAGTAGTAGTTTTTGAGTATAAAAAAAATAATGATGCCACGTGGAAACAACATGAAACGAGGAACTCCATCAATGATAAAGAAAAAATAAAATTATATATAAAAACGGAAAAAATTGGCAAAAAGGAATAATATGTTTAAAAAACATACAATAATTTTATTAATTATAACAGCAGTTTGATTAGTAATTATATTATTATAAATTTTTGGTGTTAATGATACACAACAATCGTTCATCGATAAACAGAGTTATCGAAACCTAATTATGACAGTAATAGTTGCATATGTGTCCTATAGCATTTACTTCATTCGTATACACTTTCCAAATGCAGTTAGAAACGCAGGCATGTCCATGTTTCGAGTGGTATAACTATTACAGAGAGCTACTACTCTGTTCTGGTGCACAATACGTCCCTTCTTCATTATTTTTTCTGTCTGCAATCCTTATGCGTGTCTATGTATTTCTGCATCCACCATCGCGGCATCCTTTTCCAGACATGAAATTACAGTCCATAGTGATGGGTGTGTGTGTGACCAACAATATGTTGAAAAGAGTTGTTCCCTGACTATTAACTGTCCTGAAACCGACACAATCGTTGACATATGTAGAATCGAAGTAGTCTAGGAGACCATGGAGACTTTCAGGTAGATTTTCCTTTAAATATCGCATGTCTTACGGAAATCTTCTGCTGGTAGAAAGGCCAGAGCATCTATCAACCCACAGAAGTCCCTGATTGAGATGTCATTCTGGTAATCGGCCTGCAGGCCCTCGCTCTGAATACGTCTCCATGTTGACTGTGTTAAGTGATAAAAACGCCCTGAATATGGATGGATGGAGCCAACACAGTCCTAACAGCGTTGTAGTTAGCCACCTCAAAGTCGCAGATGATCTTTGATGGACATGGCCGAACGTCACAGCCTAGGCAGGCGTCTAACATATGTAAAAAAACTCCTCGTAGGTTTCCTGCGGTTTCAGCGGGAGAAGACCATACATGGCTGTAATATATGAAGAACCAACTGGAATACGGATCACTAACAGCTGCTGAAACTGCTTTGGCGAGGTAGAGTGAGTCCCGTCCATAAACCATACGTCTGCTGATCCGAGTTGCTTTAGTCCTTCTTTGGTTCCAAATACCAGGATGCGATGGTCAAACGAAGAATTGTCATAGAGTAGAAATGGCTCACCCTGTCCCGTTCTGCTATACTCTTAAGGTAGTGTAATCGGGATATTGACCATCTGGTTTGGCACGGTAGGAGCAGCGCATCTCTTCGTCCTGCCAACCCATCACATGTACTTCGAAGGGCACGTCCCCTCCTGCCGAGAACAGGTATGATCTGAATACACCGAAGTGTCAGAACACAGGATGTATATAAGATTTAGAATACCTTTACATGCCATGTCAGAGGAAACATAAAACTGACACGTTGACTCAAAATATACACATGTAAAATTTTGGAAACTGTGTTACGCACATGCACAATAAATGTTACCAGTATTATTAATAATAATAAATGTACTAAACGTAAAGTGAAATTTTGATGCACGAAAACAGGGTATTTAAAAATATTTCATTTATAACAGTTATTTCAATAGTCAACTTCGCAAAGATTTTGTATTAAAAAAGTTTCGTTCAATAAGTTGCATAACCTGATTTCGAATTTTTAATTTAATTAATATTTATGACAAAATTCAGACGAATATTCGATGAAAAATGAGGTCACCATACCATTAAACTATCCTCCATTTAATTCTGGAAAATGATATTCGCATGAAGTTGTTGCTGCTGTGGACATATATCGTTTTTTGTTTGCTTAGATCGTGAATACGAAACGTAATCTTTCCACAGCCTTGTCTTATAGTACAACCTTCTGTTATTGACCGTTTCACGTTATTATCATACGGTGACTTTAAGGTACTTTGATGTCCAGGGATCTCTAGTGACAAGATGGCGGACCTCCATTAGTGCATTTTTACACGGTAAATTCAATGTAATAACTTAACCAATGAAAATGTAATAAAACATCAAGAGGCAAAAGTGTTTCTTTTTATTTGAAGAATAATAAACATGTATCAAATTTTCATTTTTTCGCGAAGTTTCCCTTTAACACGATTTAATTTTGGGATATAAACTCCGAGATCTGAAATAAATCTGGATGTTTTTGTTTTTAAGATGTTAAACATTATACATGTTATATTCACATATTCATATTTATTAGTACTAATAATAACCTCTAATTTACATGCATGGCTATTTTAAGGGTAGCATCCCAGATTGCCGATTCCAAAATTGCCGAATCCCATATTGCCGAGTCCAGTTAGCCGATTCCCAAATTGCCGACAAAGAAAAAAGTTAAACTATATGTTTTTAATGATTTTAGAAAAAAATAATGTTTTGTCGGAGAGGTTGTTTGTTAATATATCGATTTCATGGAGTTAGTTTCATGAAGACCTTTGTATTGTTTCGTATAGGCGTAATTATTTAAATTATTAATAAACAATAGATAGACCTATAATTTTATCGTTAATTTGCCATCAAGCACTAGATTTATAACAAAGCAACTAATATATAATCATCTAAAGTTGTCAGCGTTGAATAAGTGCTGTACACCTCTCACATTGGAATCGTCGGATAATCGGCAGCTCTTTACAAAGCATTTTACTCCAGCATGTCCAGTTACTCGTTGAACTCAGAACGTCAGCTTGTGTTGCGAAAAGGTTGTGTTTTCAGTAACACAAAATTAATCAATTTTTGTTTTAACTATCGGTAACCAATTTTAGTTGTTATATTGCCGAACAATTAAAACTTTTTTAGAATAAGTTGTAAGTAATTCCTTAAATAAAAAATATTTTAGCATAAATTTGTTTTATTCGGCAATTTGGGAATCGGCAAAAATGGACTCGGCAAATTGGGAGTCGGCAATTTGGGAATCAGCAAAAATGGACTCGGCAAATTGGGAGTCGGCAAATTGGGATTCGGCAATCTGGCATGTAATCATTTTAAGAGAGATATGCATAGCTCTGTACAGATATTGGAAAGGCATTTTGTCATGTATTTTTTCTACGTTGATTGCACTTATTAACACCACTCCATTGTTAGCTTTATATATGATTGTCTTTATGAGATTGTATCACAAAAATTCCCTTGGAAATGCGTTAAGTTATATTATATATATAACGTTAAATCTGCGTTTAAAGTTACAATAAATATATATTATAAGTAATTTGTTTTTGCGAGATTTCCATTCAAGTAAAACAAATCATTAATAGTATTTTCACTTCTGTTTTCTTTAAAAAAGATTTTTTTCTAAAGATATGAGAAAAAAGAGAAATATATACGGGTCATTTGAAGTGTAATAAGCGCATGTATTGTACGTTGTTTTTTTTTTAAACAAATAGCAAGGCTTCTACGCTAAAATTCTCTGTAAGTAGTGTCACACATTTATTAAACATGTACTTAGTTAAAAAAAATATAAATATATTTATTTAGTGTATTTTCTGTAAAGACCTTCAAAAAGTCGATGACAAATATTTTTATTTCATGCTCATCAGTCCAAAACTATGATGTAAGGTATAATAAAATGTAAGCACCACCCCTATTTGTAGATACAAATGTAAATGCGCTGGTGCTATCAGCAAGAGGAATTCTCGTCGCGGTACGATAAACGAATAATGTCTTATATAAAAAATATAATATTATCAAGTAAAGAACATAATGAATGTGTATATATCATCGATGATTTGTTTGTTGTTTAACGCCACTTTCAGAATTTTCCAGCTATATCATTTCTTCCAGTCTTTATTGGTGGAGGAAGCCGTAGTATCCGCAGGAAAAAAACCCAACCTTTATATCATCGATGTAAACATTTCTTCGTTTACGATGTTACATGTATATTGTTTGTTTGTTTGATGTATACTTATATTCATCCGTCGTTCATAAAATTTAGAATTCTAAGCATTAAAATTTTACGAAAACAATTTTGATCTATATAATAAATAGGATAATCAATTGGGCATCGTTAATATCCAAAATAATCACTCGTGCCGCATAAAGCATCAGATTAAACTCATGCGCGGAACAAGTTCCGCGCACTCGTTTAATCAGATACGTTTTGCGGCACGAGTGATCATATTTTGGATATTCACTCCGCCCAATTATTTATCCTATAAATATTTTAATTTTTAAAAGCACTAACTATAATAAAACTATTCAAACTGTTTACTTTTTGTGCAAACTGCATTATACATGTAGTCTTTGATTTTCCTAATGTTACCAGCGAATTGTTTTTGTTATTGCCTGATTGTTTAGCTTTCCGGCCTAGTAATTGGGGTGCGTCTTTTTACCACAGAACACCACAGAATACCACAGAACACCACAGAATACCACAGAACACCACAGAACTCTATAAAATATCGTTTTTCTTTGATAAAAATTAAATGAAATATTATTTCATGTGTAATTATGGGTTATTTGATATAATTATGTCTGAAAACCACATTTTGTTCAACGTTGTGTCTAGTTGAACGTGGATGAAGTTTTCAATGAAATAGAACACCACAGAACTCGATAAATTATACTTTTTTATTGAATAAACTAAATAAAATATTATTTGTGTGAAATTATGACTTCTTGGATAAATTATGTATGAAAACCACATATTTGTTCAACATTACGCCTCGTCGTACGCGGATGAAGTTTTCGCTGAAAACGGAGATACAACAGAACACCACAGAACTCGATAAAATATCCTCTTTTATTGATAAAACGAATATATAAAAGTTGTATGCACGTTAAAATGTCTTATTGTAAAAAAAATAGCTCTTTAACCTCATATTTGTTCCTAGATTTGTTCATCCTCATGTCTTGTTAAGAGAGCAGTTGACGTTTTTCATGAAAAGGGCAGGACCACAGAACTTTACGTCACACTTTATTGAATTCAAAAAGCTATTTTAAATGTTAATATGTGTAAATATGCCGGAAATATAGTTATTGTTATGCACAATATATCAAAAGTAATAATTTATGATTAACGGTCATGACGACCCACATTAAACTTTAATACAGTTGTACTTCATTGGGGATTCCGAATTTTGTGTGTGTATGTTTGTGTTTTTTCTCTTAAAGCGCCACCTTCTTGAAGTCATCTGTTATAGTACTGTATCAGAACATCCTAGTTGAGAAATTTAATATTTAAAAAAGGGAAGTCCTAGTAAGTTCAAAAACATATTTATTAATATTATAAATTGTTCTTGTAAAGAAAATTCATCATAAAACAATAAAACACGCTTGTTAATTAATAAAGCGCTGTCAAGGAGAAACCTTACCAAAATTGATTTATGGCCCCAGCACTACACTAATAAACCGCCCCTAATAAACCCATGGGGGTATTTAGAATGGTGCTGCTAATTAACATCAATGAAAATCAAACTCAGCAGGGATGTATAACTGTGAAATGCTTTTTTTAATTTGTTAAAGAAGTAAAATTTGAACTTCGTATAGAATTACCCTTTTGCTCGACTGTTGTATTGTTTGTAAATTGAAATAATAAAACAAGCACATAAAATATATTAGAATAATACTATTTAAATGTTCCATTTTACGTGTAAGCCAAAACACTACTTTGTATATTTTTGGTTCGTAGTCAAACGACCTTCAATGATTTTTGTTTGTTTGTTTGCTTGTTTTCTCACTTTTTGAATTACCGAACAAAATAATGCTTATGTCTGTATGTTCATTTTTTGTATTTTTTCTTCTTCAACTTCTCAAGAAAAACCTATTAAATCTTAGTAGCATGTGACATATAAGCTTCATGTAAAATTCGGCTTTCGCTTTTTGTTTGTTCATTTTTATATTTATATTTTTTTAGTTACACTCATTATGTATGTTTTTTTAAGAATGTTAATCACTCCCTATTCACTAGATCACGATTTTCTATTAAATTATGGGAAACATTTGCACAGTCTTTAACAATACAATCGGACATCCGTGCTACAAAATAAGTTGCATGGCATTTAAAACAGTGTTCATATATTTTTTTTAAGAAGAAACAGGTAATATAAACACAATTTAATCATTGAACTATGCTTTTAAAGTTATTTAGGGTGTTTTGTGGCATTTTAGTTTGTTCTGTGGTATCGCCGTTTTCACCGAAAACTTCATCCGCGTACGACGAGACGTAATGTGGAACAAATACGTAGTTTTCATACATAATTTTAACCAACAAGTCATAATTACACACAAAATATTATTTTATTTAGTTTATTAATAAAAAGGGATAGTTTATCGAGTTCTGTGGTGTTCTGTGCTATCGCCGTTTTCATCGAAAACTTCATCCGTATACGAAGACATAATGAACACATATTTGATTTTAATACATAATTATACACAATAACCCATAATTACACATAAAATAATATTTCATTTAATTTTTATCAAAGAAAAAACGATATTTTTTAGAGTTCTGTGGTGTTCTGTGGTGTTCTGTGGTAAAAAGACGCACCGTAGTAATTGTCTTTTCGTTTTGATATACGATTTTTTATGTTATATTTACAGTATGAGTGACATTACTTACTTACTTGGGGAGTTTTTTACGTCCTACACCGACAACTTAATGCCCTTGGTCGGACGGTCCTTACGGACATGGATTTTGGGGGGTTTAATAATGTGGCTATTTTAGAATTTAATAATTTGAGTTTTGGACAAAAATTCATTATCATTTACTATAATTCACTTTTAAGGTAAAGGTGTCCTTACTGGTATTTATTTTTTTTATTTTACCTTCTACGGAGGCTAATTTTTGTTTGATATCTTCTATTATTTATCATCTTTTCTATTATTAAGGTCTTTCCCACTTCCAGTGGGAAGACCTTACTGTATTTCTTCTGATTATTATTATTCTTCCTTTTTTTTTCCGCCACATTTTCAAAACAGTGCATAAAAAACAGTTCGCGACATATCATTTTGATCTTTTAAACCAAGTATCGTACTCTTAAGACCTGTTCAGATTTGACCCTGCGACACCGAAAACTTTTTTTTTACAGAGTTATCTGCCCAAACACTGAAAACCTTGTTATCAGAACAACTCAGAAACTATAAAATTTAGACAAAAACTGAAAAGTGATAAATGTTAAGGAACTTTTGAGACAACTTTGTGCCATAATTTGGCCAAAAAATTTTGTCGAGCGGAGGCGAGCGGTATACATTGAATGTTTAATGGGACTCCGGTTGTCAACAAAATACGCAAACCGTAGTCGAAAACACCTTGGGTCTTCACCATTTGTTGTTCTGTGACATGACCTTAAAGAAAATCTCAAGGTCAAAGTTCAGATATGACCTCGACCTTAGGCCTCGAATTTTTTTTTTCTGCCACAGATGTCAAAAAAGTGTCTTGACATATCGCTTTGAAACTTGGCACACTTAACCGACACTAGCTGGGCTCGACCTGAGTCACCCTGCGAAACCGAGCTATTTTTAGAAACGGAGTTATCTTCCCAAACACTGTTTACACTTGTTTTCAATTAAATTTTTAAACCATAACCGATATCAAATTTCTAAGGTGTGGAAATTGTCTCCTGACCTCTGACAATGATTAATCGCGCAAAAAAATTTTTTTCGATCAACTTCCTGTTTACGCGATTTTCACGCAAAGTTTGTCGAAAATGTCAAAGTTGTTCGATTTCCACAAAAATTGGTTTCCAAGTAGATATGAGGGTCCCAATTACATCTATCGGAGCAAAATTTTTTTTTGGTCAACCATTTTCAAAATGGCCGCCATTCAAATTTTGTTTTCAATATAACTCAAAAACTATACAAAATTGAAGCAGACAATATACCAGAAAAATGTTCCTCTCCTTGCGATCTACATTTGATATATAGGGTTGAAAACTGTGTGACAAACCGTTTTCAAGGTTATGGCCCTTGACAGGTTTCGGCTAAATTTTGTTTTCAATATAACTCAAAAACCATAAAAAATTGAAGCAGACAATATATTAGAAAAATGTTCCTCTCGTTGAGATCTACATTTGATATATATTATCGAAAACTATGCGACTAACCGTTTTCGAGGTTATGGCCCTTGACAGTTTTCGGCTAAATTTTGTTTTCAATATAACTCTAAAACCATAAAAAATTGAAGCAGACAATATATTAGAAAAATGTTCCTCTCATTGAGATCTACATTTGATATAACTGGTCGAAAACTGTGCGACAAACCGTTTTCCAGGTTATGGCCCTTGACAGGTTTCGGCTAAATTTTGTTTTCAATATAACTCTAAAACCATAAAAAATTGAAGCAGACAATATATTAGAAAAATGTTCCTCTCATTGAGATCTACATTTGATATAAATAATCGAAAACCGTGCGACTAACCGTTTTCGAGGTTATGGCCCTTGACAGGTTTCGGCTAAATTTTGTTTTCAATATAACTCAAAACGATACAAAATTGAAGCAGACAATACATGGGAAACTGTATCGGGATCACTAACAGAATTCATATATTATCAAATATCATATTTTATGACCGGAAGTGACATTTTGTCCATAGCAACCAACTAAAAGTCCTTAGCAACCATACATTTTCTCACTTGGGACTGCTTGCTTTGTACACAAAAACCATAGCAACTAACTGTAAAGCCATTAGCAACCATATACCTAGACATAGCACTAACAAAATGCAGGGAAAGACCTCACATTTGTTCTCGTTATTATTATTATTGTTGTTGTTATATTTAAATTACTTACGTTGTTTATGTAATTTTCTGTTTTTATTTTTTATTATAAATATATTTTTATTGATTTTTTGATCATTTACAATTTTATTTTTTTTTTTTTTTTTTTTTTTTTTTTTTTTTTTTTTTTTTTTTTTTTTTTTACATATATACATACATAAGCTTATCTTTGTACCATTTTTAAGAATCAGTAGGCGCCCGAGACGAGCTCTTGGCTTACCTTGCTGTAGAATATATTTTTTATATCTTTTTTTTACTAAAGTGTCTTATAATAATACGCGTGTTCCCCAGTAGGCGCCCGAGACGAGCTCTTGGCTTACCTTACTGGGGAGTATTAGTTATGTTAGTTTACTAGAGGGTGTTAGTATAATACGCGTGTTCCTCAGTAGGCGCCCAAGACGAGCTCTTGGCTTACCTTACTGGGGAGAATTAGTTATGTTAGTTTACTGAAGGGTGTTAGAATAATACGCGTGTTCCTCAGTAGGCGCCCGAGACGAGCTCTTGGCTTACCTTACTGAGGATTGTGTTAGTTACATAGTTTAGTAGATATGGGGTAGTTGAATATTACGCGTTCTCCTTATAAGGTGCCCGAGACGAAGCTCTTGGCTTACCTTACTTTGGAATAGTTTAGTTAGAGAGGAGTATTTGAATCTTGCGCGTTTTCCTAAGTATGTGCCCGAGACGAAGCTCTTGGCCTACTTTACCGAGGAATAGGTTTATTAGATTGGGGTACTTTATTTAGACACATTTCCCTAAGTAGGTGCCCGAGACGAAGCTCTTGGCTAACTTCTCTTTTGAAGTCAATGTTTGAAAGGCGCGACCGTCGCAGAGGACATCTGTTTAGTTTATATATGATGGATCCAAAGTGTAGTATAAAAGAAATAATTTGATTCGTCAAAACCGTCGCGGTGCTGAATTGAGTATTTTTAGATTAGTTTATGGTAATCTATTTCCGTGATGAAATTGACCAAATGTTTATATACAGATTCTCTAATGCTTAAAGGGGGTGCTAGTAGTTGTTGGATACCTAATTGATCTATGTTCATTTTCGCCAGTTCTTCTTTGAGTTTTTGCCTAGCTATTTGATGTTTGTCACAGTTTATCAACATGTGAGTTATATCTTCCGGAGCATTGCAGTGATGGCAAAGCGGAGATACATTTACATACTGACCTATTTGACCTGCCAAAAGTGTTTTTCCTAATCTTAATCTTGTGATAGATTTGCAATGAAAGCGGCTTCCTTGAAGGAAAAAAGGTTTTTGTCCTATTGTTGGGTTTAAATTATGATACCATGAACCGGTGTGTTCGTTCCAAATATTTTGCCATTTTATTTTGAATATTTGTTTAATTATGGAATGAAATTCGTTAGAACTCATCGGTAATTTAAAGTCAATTTTATCTTTTTGTAGGGCTGCTTTTGCTAATCGGTCTGTGGTTTCATTACCGATTAAACCTACGTGCGCGGGAATCCATTCAATTGTTAAATCAATATTTTTGGAACGTATATCTGCTGCCAAACAATAAATAGAATCGAGGATATCGGGTCTACTCGATTTATCAGTTTCTATTGATTGGATTGAGCTCAGGGAATCTGTTAGTATTACAGTGTTTTCAATTTTTGTATGATTAGTTATGATTATTGACATTGCTTGGTGGATAGCAAGCATTTCGGTTGTATAAACAGAGAGATTGTCACTACTGCGGAATGATCTGGAATAGTTATATTTAGGGATAAATATACCGTATCCTGTTTTTCCAGACACCGGGTCTTTAGACCCATCCGTATATATTTTGATATGATTTTGGTATTTTTGATCAATATATTCTAATGTCAGATTTTTTATTTTATTAGGATCGTCTGTTTTATTGAAAGTTGAAGAAAGATGGCGAGATGTTTTTGCTGATTTTTGGTCCCACGGGGGAATCGAACTGGATTTTTTTTCAAGAATTTCGGTTTCCAATAAATTGTTTTCGGTTAATATTTTTCGTACCCGGTACCCAAATGGGTATTTATTAGGTTCCCATTTATGAGCTTTCACTCTATATTCTTTACAGTCAGCTGTTACTTCGTTTGCTGGGTTTTTAGTATTTTGTTTACAGCGCGACCAGTATTTAAGAGAAAGTTCATCTCGGCGAATTTGAAGTGGTTTTTCTCCGGCTTCTACCAATAGATTTTGCACCGGAGTTGCTTTCAAAGCCCCGAGAGCTATTCGTAGATCTTGATACTGAATCCTATCTAATTTTTCTTTCGCGACGGCACCTGCTGAGTTGTAAACTTGGGACCCGTAATCAATTACCGATCTAAGTAATGAGCGATATAGCATGAGTAAGGTCTCTGTATTCATGCCATAGTTGTTAGCTTTAATATATCTCATTAGATTTAAAATGGGTTTACACCTATCTTGGATATATTGAATGTGTTTGTTCCATGATAGCTTTTTGTCGAAGATAAGGCCTAAGAATTTAATATGATTTTGAAATTGTATTGGCACGTTGTTGAGTTTTAATTTGATGGGGTTAAATAATTTTTTGTTACCAAAGACTACGCCTATTGTTTTTGTTTCCGAAATTTTGAATCCCCATTTTCTAGACCAGTCGGTAATGTTATCAAGGGTCCATTGCATTTTTTTTTAAGTATTGATATTTCATGTCCCCTATACCATATCGCACTGTCATCGGCGAACTGGGACAGTTGACCTTTGTCGTGTATTTGATTACACAGGTCGTCTATCATGATATTAAAAAGGGTAGGGCTGATGACACTGCCCTGGGGGACCCCATTTTGTATGTCAAATATGTCGGATTTATCATCATTAACCTTAACTTGTATTTTACGATCTTTTAAAAAGTCTTGTATAAAATTAAAAATCCTTCCCTGATATCCGTAATTTTTTATCTTATGTAGAAGGCCTACCCGCCAAACGAGGTCGAAAGCCTTTTCAATATCTAAGAAAACGGCAAGTAAAAATTGATTATTAGCTTTAGCTTTTTCTAGTCTAACGAGGTGATCTATTGTAGATCCCCTTTCCTAAATCCGCTTTGATTGTTTTTAAGTATATTTTTGCTCTCTAGATGATATACTAGTCTAACGTTTACCATACTTTCCATGAGTTTGCAGAAACTTGATGTTAAAGATATCGGCCTGTATGATTTAGGATCAGATTTATCTTTGTTTGGTTTCGGAATTGGGATAATATTGGCGTGTTTCCAACTTAGTGGTAATATGCCTTTTTCCCAGACGGAATTTATTAAATTTAAAACTATTTTAAGCGTGTTTTCGGGCATATGTTTGAACATTTCATATGAAATTTTATCGTCGCCCGGTGCTGTGGCTTTTTTACTTTTTAAAACTTTAATAAACTCTTCCATAGTAAATGGTTTATTTATTTCCTTATTGTTTTGGTCATTGTCGAGTTGTTTAACCATGATATCGCTGTTCTCGAGTTCGAATGCATCTTTGTGAGTTTTAAAAATGGGGTCTAAATTTGTGTCATTACTGGCATCGGCAAATGTTTGTCCTAACAAGTTAGCTTTATCTTTGTTATTCACGGATGGATTATCATTTCCTAGTGTTGGGATATTAGAGAATTTAGCACCTTTCATGCCTCTTATTGTATTCCAAACTGTTTTTAAATTTGACCTATGATTTAAAGTTGAGCAGAATTTTTGCCAATATTCCTTGCGAGCTTTGTCAGTGATGGTTTTGAATGCTTTGACGGCGGCTTTATGGGCTTCTAAGTCTGACGGATTTTTTGATCTATCAAATTTTTGTTGGGTTTGTCGTTTTATTCGTTTGGATCGCGTGCATTCTTCGTTCCACCAGGGGCAATTTTTCCGTTCGTGTATTTTTCCCGACGTTTTGGGGATAGTTACTTCTGCTATTTTAGTTATGACTTCACATAGATTTTGGTTGAAAATATTAATGTCGTCGTTTTCGATGTCTGTTTTGTCTATGTTATCGCATAGGGCTTTGTATTTTAGCCAATCTGCTTTTTCGAAGATCCATCTTTGTGGAGTTATAACTTTGGTTTTTATGGGTTTAGCATTGAGTGTTATAAGGATTGGGAAGTGGTCTGAGCCGAGTGGGTCATTTAAAACTTCCCAAGAGCTGTTATTGGCCAGGCCGGGTGTTACTATTGTCAGATCGATGTGGGAGGGGTTACCTGTGTTAGTTCTATGTGTTCCCGTTCCGTCATTTAGGATAATTAAGTTTTTTTCTTCTATAACATTTTCCAAAATTTTACCATTAAAGTCTGACGCGGGGGAGCCCCATAATGGGGATTTACTATTTAGATCGCCAAGTAATACCGAGTTTTCGGTTAATTTATCCGTTATAATTTTTTAATCTTGTGCCTGAACTTTATTGTTTGGGGGTCTATATGAATTTACAATGGTTATATTTTTATTTTGACAGTTAATAGTAACACCCACTGTTTCAATAGTGTCGGAATCAAAGTTAATTTCTGTTAAAGAGAGGCTACTAACAATGTATATTGCTACGCCTCCCCCCTTACCGGGTTTCTTTTTATCTTTTTTAGTTACCGATTTTCGACTTCTTAAAATGGGTGGGTGGTACCCGTTTAGTTTAAGGTACTTTTTATCATAGAAAAAAGTTTCTTGAATACAGATAACATCTGGTTTAGGATGGTTATCTAGATAATGTTTAAGCGCGGTACCGTTTGAGTAAAGCGATCTCGCGTTCCATTGTAAGATTGTAAGCCCTTCCATTGTTGTTTACTTAGCGTTCTTTAACCTAATTAAAAACAGTTTGTGGGAGGAAAAGCAATTTACACAGAATTTTTTCTAGTCCTTTTTAATGCCGCAAAATCGTGGCTTACTTGGATTCTGTCGGCGTTTATGTCGGTCCCGAGGTGTCTATTTATGAGTTTAGTAACGGTTTGGGTTACTTTTTGTTTTTCAGGTTTTTCTTTATTTTCTATTAATATCATGATAAAATCGATTATGGAGATCATGAGTCCTCCAAACGCAACTTGTGCGGAATGTTCAAAGGGGGTCTTTATCATTATTTTTCGTTTGTAAACTACTCAAATTTTGAAACTGAGTTTTATTGAGATTCGTTTTTGTCAGGGTTTTATGGCTTCCTGTTGTTACAGGTGTTTTGTCTATTTTATCAGCAGGGGTTTCCGCGGTTGTCTGGCTGCTAATTACCTCCGACACATTTATGGCTTGGTTTATTACAGCCTGGCTGTATGACATTTTTTTATTTCCTTTATTGCAGCTTTCTGTTTTATTTTGGGGTTTTGAGTTTTTTTCGAGCTCTTTAAACTTTTGAACGGCTATTTTAAAGTCAATGTTTTCCGATGATATTAATTTATTTACCTGATTGTGGAATTTATAAATCGGGCAATTAATAGAGTTAGAAATATGGTCTCCCTGACAATTAACGCATTTTTTAGTTGAGCTTCTACATGTTTTAGTTTCATGTTTTCCGGAGCATTTTGCACAATTTGGTGTAACACTTGTGCATGCTTTTGTGAAATGTCCGAATTTAGAGCATTTGGTGCAGAATTTTGGTTTTGGGATATAGTTATCTAATTTATATTTAAATTCTGTATCTGATTTACAATTAAGGGGCGTGGTTATCATCCAGTCCGTTAGGACGAGATGTAACCACGCCCCTTAATTGTCAATCAGATACAAAATGTCACGAGTGCTGTAAATGATTTATGGAATGATCCAATCAAATTAAGATACGTTAGTCTAAATTTTTCCACAAAAACACGTGTTAGGAAAGTTAGATTTGCGCATTATTTGAAAAAATGTGGTCCCAACTGGCTGACGTGGATTTTCTTGAGCTAACAGAAACTGAAGAAAAACAGTTTCTTGGGATAGATATTCCCGATTTATCCACAGAAGAATGTCAATCCATGGACTTTTCTACTTATTTAACAGAACAAGATTCATCATCTTCGGATGACATTACTCAGATTGCGGAAACCTTGGAAAATGAGCATGCCGTTTTTAATGGGATATAGGACATTACAATATTCAATAAGTCGAACCATGCAGTCGTATATCGATGAACCCCTAGATGTTACTTTGATATTTCACTACCGGATCAAGATGCAGAGAAATTAGATGTTGACATTCCAATTCGACAGGATGACGGAAGATTCAAAGAAAACATTGTGATGTTAAACCGCCATCGCCGAAGTCCCGTCAGGTGGTAACTTTTGAACACCCTCCTGGTGGAATTCGAGACAACTCGGCCCGGAGACAACTCGGATCGGACTACTCGGACCGGGAAATAAGACAACTCGGACCGGAGCACGAGACAACTCGGACCGTATACTAAATAATGTGTGGGACTGAATAGTAAATACCGGCAAGATAAAAAGTATAAAAGAAATTAAATGAAATTAAATTAATTAAATATTTAATTAAATAAAGTGTGATAGTAATATAATATTTATGAATTTGATTAAAAATTAATTGGCTATGGCAAGCTAATCATCAGTGTTTAATCATCATTAGTAAAATAATAAACATAATTATTAACAAAACTGCCGACAAAGGGATTTACTCGGCTTTTGGTTAGCTTTGAGCAATCTGTCACTTTATGAGTAGCTTTTACAAGCTCTTCGCAGTTGGCATAAATACTCGCCGAACACATTTTTGTTTCACTTATCAAAATGTCAGAATACTGTCTAGATTGTAACCAGACTTTGAAGCCGCGACAAGAGATTGTTACTTGTACACAGTGTAGACGACTGCAACATCGAGTATGCAACACAAGCATCAGCCGTGAACAATATAGACAGGCAATTAAGGAGAAATGTACACTTCAGTTTATGTGTACATACTGCATTACCCCACCTGCCGCTGAGAGTACCAGATTAACAGATCAGACAACTCTACCTTACACAGATGCTGAATCAGTTACCATTGTTTATATTACCTACCAACATTGTAATAACATCGTAAAAATATGATTGTTGTTATTAGTGCTTGTAATAACTTGTTTTGATTGACTGCTAATAAATTTATTAACTTACTAGGCGTTGATATTTTGACCCCTAATACTTTGTATATTGACAGCGTAATTCTAAAGCAAGAGTGACCAACACAAATAACTATGTAATGATTAACCTGAACTAGTCACAATTACATGCTCAGATACGGTCCGAGTTGTCTCAGAAGTACGGTCCGAGTTGTCTTGTTTATGGTCCGAGTTGTCTGAAATTTGGACGGTCCGAGTTGTCTCCGGGCCGAGTTGTCTTGTACCCTCCTGGTGGAACTACAAAACCGTCGCCACCAATCGTACTAACTCCCGCTAAATTAAATGTGAATATACCAAGTGCTAGTCATCCAGCCGCTACTGGTCAAGTGTTTCAGAATTGTGAAATCCATTACTGGATGTCTTAAAACTGTGACAGTAAATTCATTTTGTTCTTTGAAGATTTACTTAAAAAAAAATGAAGTTAAAATTGTTTAAAAGTTCTTGTTTTTTTTCTTGATTAAATGTGCATTTTGATTTTTTCAACATCAAAAATGATTAAAAAGGGTAATTTAATTCTCAAATAGCTGTACAATAACTGGAGATACAGACAGTTATTGTACTGTTTTATTGACATGCGGAAGCTCCGCCCACCAACTGTATCTAATTTACAAATAGGAAAACATCAAAGAAAAAAACAAAAATCATTCCACAACACGTTATGGAAATTCTGCTTGCGTTTCACTTTTTATTGTGCTGCGAGCGTGCCATACCATTAGTTGGTTATTGATCTTTATATAAATCTTACCTTGTTGCCATATACTTATTACAAACAAAAAGAGTGAAAGATAAGGTTATCAGAAGTTTGTTTTCAATGTCAATAAATGATAAAGACAACTTCCTCGTTGGTTTAAAATGGTGAGGTATTATGTACTTATTCATTTATTTATTGTATTGAGATTTCTCTGTATTAATTGTGAAGATCATTACAGTAAGTATAACAATATCTACAAGTTGTACACTAGCTTATAGCTATTTATCGCAATAATTAGTTTAACTGTATTCCGTATATTTTCTTATATGGTACAATATTCTTTTGATAAATTGAATATGCTACACTTATTGTCTCCTTTTGATTAATATTCGCCATAACGTTCGCGCTTTCCTTTTGTCTAACAAATGAAATGTTGAAGAAATTATAATTTTCAGTATTTATTAATTACTTTCGATTTCGACATTTAAGGATACAACATAACTATTCCTTAACTTTTGTGTATATATGGATTAGAAATATTTATCATATTGCTTTTAATAAACAATAAAATCTATAAAGAGTAGTTTCTCACATAAATGGATAAGTTACATTGATTAAGTTGTTTCAAATAAATACTTCATTTTGGGACATTAAACAACAAATCATTGCAAAGTATCGGCCAACGACAAAAATTACATATTAACGTCACGACAACAGGACGTTCATGTAAAAAAGATTAAGAGATTGTGATTCTCATACTGACCAGAAAAAAATATTCAAGGTTCGGGAGTTTTATTGCAATACAGACTGCAAGCCATGCGCGTTAAGTGCTGCAAATGATATTATTGTGTCTGAAATACAAGCTGTTCATGTATGATTTTAACAAAATATTGAATTGAAACTTCTTTGACTCATTACAACATTATATATTATACATCCACAAAACATAAAATAACTTAATTGACAAGGATTGCCAGATTTCCTATCTGGGTACTCCGGCTTCCTCCCCAAATAAAAACTGCACGACAAGAAAGGCATGATATAGCTGAAAAATTGCTGAAAGTGGCGTTAAACATTTAAACAAAGTAATATAAAATAACCTGTGTAACATACATATACAATGTTTTAAATGCGTCCGTAAAATTATTATCATACAGACAAACAAGTAGAATAACTCGTCGCCTAATTAATACTCTGCATCAAAACTTTTCTTGTGTATATATTGGTTTATTTCTGTCATATCACAATTTATCTTTGAATTTTAATCTTTTTTACTGTTGTTATTATTTTTGACACATACGGTTCTACATATTGTTTGGGTACAGAATCTTGTTATATTTATAGTCGAATAATCCACTAATATGTTTTTGTAAAAATGGTCATTTAAATATCGGTCAGTATCTTTTTAACAATGTGTGTACATTGTACATTACCTTGTATGTGTTTGCATTACAAGAAAAACGCTTTACGTTGTTATCAGCTTGAATCCCAAATGATTTAAATAACACGCTTCTTTTCTAGTCCAATCCTAACAAAAAGAATAGGTTTTCTATTACAAGTAAATCATATTGTTTTCTGAAATTAACAGAAAATGATTGCAAGGTGTCTGTCAACGACAGAAATTACAGAGGTCACATTAATGTAACAATATCAGGACGAACATGTCAAATATGGAGCAAGGGTGTAGATGGAAATGGACAAAAAACTTCACACACAGACCAGGAAGGAAACTACTGCAGAACACCATCAGGGGATGATACACCAAATCCGTGGTGTTACACAACAGATCCAAACCAACCTTGGGAGGAGTGTGATGTCCCTGTTTGTAGTAAGTGTTAATATCTGTTTATGTGTAACAATTAAAAGCAAAATAAATACTATCATGTATTTAAAAATGCGTTTTATAGCCCAGTAAACTAGATCAGCAGTGACCTTTAATTTTTACTATTTTAACTGAAATAACCCACACTATACAGAAAAAATGCCTTCCGTTAAAGTCAATTATCACATATTTGGTAATGATATTAACATTTTTGCATATTTGATAACGACAGAAAGGGACAAATGATTTAGCCCTCGGGTCTAATATCGACATTTCGCTTTAATTTTGCAATTCCGCTCATAAGTCAACATAGCCGACGAACTTCAACTAACAAAGTGACGGATTACAGGTTTATTGCTGATAACTGTTTTTGTATATGTTTTTGTGTTTTATTACTTTTTTTTTTAAATATTTAACTGCTTTCAACTGTTTTTTATTAAAAGTTTGACTAATGGTTACCAAATATGTAAACAGAATATGGCATGTCATTTTCCATACGGGCCTTGATAACAGCCTCGATCCATATCAGCTCGAGCAAGCTCTCGGGCTGATATCAGGGATGATATGGAAAATGCCATGTAATAATCTATATTACCGTATCCCTTTTTCAAATAACTTATATATATTTTTCTGTATGATACAGGGAATAAACGGGCAAAAATTTGATATATTTACCAGATTGGCAAAGCGGGCTGATATTGATTGATTGATTGATTAATGGTGTTTAACGCCAGAGCAGCAATATTTCAGCTATATTCAGGCGATGAACATGAAATGGATGATAAAATGAACATGAAATGATGATGAATGAAAATGGGATGGGACACAAGGAAAAATAGGGGTAACGGATTTTAGATTGCCACGGGCAAATGGGAGGATGGATAGGGTCGGGCAATTTAGCCTCCTGTAGCGGGATCGAAATCCCTACTCATAGCGAATACTACAGCAGCGTTCTTTAACGTGCGAGGAACGTGGCATTTTTCCAAACACGGTGCACTAATATGGTTTGCGGTCAGGTTTTCCGTATTATGGCCTGACAACCCCAGCTTGCCAGGGGTACCCCATTCAACCACCTGGGGCACACATCCCAGTCGGTCTTTAGGCAAACCGACCTGACACGCCGGTCAGGGTACTGGGCGCTATTTAGTCGCCTTTTACGACAAGCTAGCGCGACTGTTATTAACTGCGTTCGAAAGAAATTACACGCTTTTCCGTAAATGATCGGACATTACCGAATTGTTTACGAATATGGCGTCTAACGATAAAGCAGAAGACATGCATGACAATACTGCATCGGAGATTAACGTTAGATTATATTAAGTAAAACGAAACTTGCACACAAAATTTAAAGAAAAATAAACGTGAGTGATCTGAAGATATTATCTTAATGACAAAAATAATTCAATATTCACATGAATATTGAAGATATTCCGGTATCAGATCTTGATAAGATTTTGATATATAAGAGTCCTTTTTTTCCCGTGCTGAAGCCTATTATAAAAAGAGCATTACATTTTTGATATCATATGCATTATGTGCCTTTGGTTGATATTGACCCTCGAAACTTGGGCCAATATCAAACTTGGGACTAATAATATGATATAAAAATGTCATGTAATAATCTGATAATTATACAAACCAAAGGCTTAAGAACCATATTATATTATGCTTTTTCAAGAAAAACAAAAAGAGTCGATACATGGTAATTAGTCCTGACAGAACTCAGTTCGTTTTCAACAGACTGTTTGTATACCAATGGGTACTAATTGTGCTCTTCTCCTCGCCGACCTGTTTTTGTACTCTTACGAGGCTGAGTGCCTAGAAGGCCTACTGAAGAAGAAAGAAAAGACTCTTTCCCAGACCTTTAATTTCACATTCCGCGATATTGATGATGTTTTGTCCCTCAACAATGCTAAATTTGGTGACTATATACATTCAATTTAACTTTCCAATCGTCAACTTCCCGTTCATCGAAAGCAACATTCTAGCAGCTCCAGCGTATGGTGTGTACATTTTACAACTTATACGTTATTCGCGATCCTGCGATCGTTATTCCGATTTTCTAGACCGATCACTGCTGTTGACTGCTAAACTACTCAAACAAGGGTTTGTTGTATCTAGGTTGATGTTATCCCTCCAGAAGTTCTATGGTCGGCATCACGACTTAATTGATCGTTATGGGAAATCAGTGTCTCAAATACGATTCGACATTTTCGCTAAGTCATAGGTAGTGTTTCCTATTCCTGGATAGGACCCCTCAAAACGAGCGAAATCATTTCACTAATATCACATTAAATTTTCGGGGTGTCATGTCAGATAAAATTTTTCGCAAATTTAGAAACCCCGAAGGGTATTCAAGGAAACTCACAAACACTCATAAAATAGTCCAGAAAGGGCTTTGCACAATCAGCTGAAAAATATCCAATACATTTAATAAACTATATAATTAAATTTATTTATCAATTCTGTATGAAACTGCTATTTAAATGCAGCTCTAATATCTAAATTCCATTGAATAATAAATCCACTGTCCATGCTACAGCTCGGCGCAGCCAAATATCAAAATAAGAACTAATTTCCTCTCCGTCAATCAAAGGTCATTTACAGAGCCGTTGTCAAATTGAAAACAAAATTTTCAATTTTCACACTTTTTACTGTATTTAATTTTTGTGCCCATATTACGAGCAGATCTGCCAAGTTTCATCTCATTCCGAAATAAAATAAAGCCGTTTCAGCCTTTTTTATGAACCAACTTTAATGCTTTCAATTGTTCAACTAGACACTTGATTTTAAAAAAAAATCTACAACTTTCATGCGTCATTATATCTATAGCTGGATAATAAGTATTCGCTTTCACAACCTGTATATATGTCATAATAAACCATAGGAAGGCAACATCTTAAATAATATCAATACTGAATTCCAAAGTAATAAAAATTTTCCTTCTTAAGAAGAAAAATGGGCACATTACTTATCTTTTAGAACGAATTTTTACATTTACTTTCTAATTTTTGTATTAATTGCACAATCAAACATTCTTAAACAGTACTCAATATATAAATCAAATAATTATGGTTCAAAAATGGGTGTACATTTGTACGTACTAAAATTCAACTGATTATTAATAGGTTAATAGCAATGTTTCCAAAGAAGTTTCTTAAAAAAAATTTACACAGCCAGGAGTTTTGTAGTACCCTTTATGACATCATGCAAACTGTGACGTCATCATGCTATGATGTTGTAACCATATATTGTAAACAAGTAAACATCAACATTAGAATTTGAAATAAATGGTGAAAGCAAAAAAACCATGTTTTTAAAATTAGTAACCGAGTGCATTTATTGTGTACAAGGTCCATGGTTGCCAAATGAAACCGCTCCACCTACTTATATGTCACTTTTATATATATGCGCATATCCTGGCTTCTTCCATCTACATGTGCACCCCCCCCCCCCCCCCCACCTACCCACACAAACAATGTATAAGCTTTCTTTGTAATCTCAGGAAGACATTTCTGTGATTGTATTTCTAAAATAGGAATCAGATTATTATCTTCTAATTTTGTTATTTATGATCTTTAAATATCGATCAGTTTCATATATTTACAATAAAACCTTCAATTTTATAGTTTGTTTACATTCTTCAGTACCTACAATTATCTCCCTTGTTTGACAAGGTTTCAACTTTATTAATGTCTATTTTGTTAATTGCTAAAAGGTAGAAATATGAATGTTGATTACAAGTGTTTCCACTTGGTAAAATGAAGCATTTGAGGAAAAATTCTGGATTTAAATACATCCTATAGAAATG
Organism: Limnoperna fortunei; assembly: GCA_944474755.1. Lineage (NCBI taxonomy): Eukaryota > Metazoa > Mollusca > Bivalvia > Mytilida > Modiolidae > Limnoperna > Limnoperna fortunei. Next base: position 7,970,141 of record OX104111.1, read on the forward strand.
GTCATGCAATCATAATTTGTTTGGGGGAAAAGTGCGTGCTAGATTATGACCCGACTCTATCTGTTAATACTGAATCAGTTTTTCAGACAAAAAATAATGATATAAAGAAAATACAAACCATATTTTACTGGCTTTGCATGCTTTTGTGGTAAACAGTATCATGGATTTGGTTGAAAGTACATTTGTGAGAAATATCATATAGAACACCAGATTTCCAGGGTGAAAGCGTACATGCGCTATGTTTTGCTGTTCTAAAGGGTTGAAGTGCACACAGGTATTTTTATTTTTTGGTTTTGTTCAAAGTAAAATTTATTTAGTTGCAATAGTGTTTAACCTTACTAAATTAATTTCGCTTCTGTTTTTTCGATTGAGTAATTTAGCTTTTTTTTCCCAAATTCTTTGTTGTTTCTGTCTACAAGGAAATCTGACAAATTTATGCTATTCAAGGTCATGTAACTTACTGTTTAAAACCATAAATTTTAATATTTTTGAGTAAAATTTAGACAGAAACATGTATTTTTTAATTGTTTACTGTTATCTGACAGAATAAAGTGAAAATTACAGCATTATAGCTGCAGAGGCTGAACTAATAACATCATTGAGATACAAACTTTTAGACAACAAAGTAAAATATCAACACTTCAACTTGACAACGGCCTCTTAATTATTTGCGTATTGGGGAAACTATTAACATTTTTTGCTCTGACTCCGGCACCAAGTTTTGTTGAGTAATGAGAGATCCCTCAAAACGAGCGAAATCATTCACTAATATCACATTAAATTTTCGGGGTGTCATTTCAGATAAACATTTTCGCAAATTTAGAAACCCCGAAGGGTATTCATGGAAACTCACAAACACTTATAAAATAGTCCAGAAATGGGCTTTGCACAATCAGCTGAAAAATATCCAACAGGGAAAGCGATAAACTACCAAGAAAGTATTCATTAAATATTTATAAGAAATTTCAAAGGGTAGTAAGAAGGTGGCCTCTTCTTAAACTCTTCTCAATAAAAAACGAACATTACACTTTGTAATTGGCAGAATTATCGCATACAAACGCACAACCGGTTGTTTAATCTTAATTAAATAAATTAACTGACCAATCAGCATCCGAATAACTGACTGATTTATGCAATTGACAACCATGCATTGACTGTAGGTGGCTGACCAGTCTACCCGTCTTATTTAAAACAAAGATAATTACTCTGAAGATTTCATTTTGAAAATTTGCATCTTTACTGAAGGTGGACACATTACATAACATACTGATAATATAACTTTAGACACCGTTATTTAATACAATCAAAAATACACACGCATTACATTGTAACAAAAAATTTAGAAACTTGCTACCCAAACGTTTTTATTTAACAATAAATTCATTTTCAAGACTGCTTTTTTCTTATATTTAATTTTTGTCATTTTAGAAAATGTGTTTTCATGTATTGTGAAAGCGCTATACATTCAACCATGTATAGTCAGTTTTGTTGCGAACACATTTTTACAATTTGTTTAGTGCAACTTTTGACGTATTTGCAGCACTTTTAATTCACACTTTGAAAAATCTAATAACTTTCTAGATATGTGTTTTTCTTTAATAATTCTTTATTAATCCAAGAATTTTTAGAGTACAAAATACATTTTTAACAGATTTACACGGGTTTGTTTCGTGTCTGGTCGTATTCGTTACATCGCATTTTTTCACTTTTTAATTTGACGTCAAGCGATGTTATAAAAACTAGAAAAACTGTGAGCACTAATCGATACCCCGCTTTGTCAATGACAAAGTACATTTTATTTATCGGAAACCCCAAATATCATTCCGATCAAAATGTTAAATATCAGGTGCATAATAGCATTATGTGACAAAGATTCAGTGTAAGTTTGTTAACGTTGAATGTGTGCGAACTTAAATACCATGTGTGCATAAAATGGATATTATTTTGTGCACAAAAACACACAAATCTAAAGACAATGACCTTCTTTTACTGTGCGCTTGCTCATTAATAAAACAAAAATAAAATTACGTTACGTTTAGAGGCCCCAAATAACGTGCGCTACGTCCCTGTACTTATTTAATCAAACAGTGATTATCGAATAAAACGGAGCTGTCCTCTGATTTCCTTCAAAATATATTACTTTAGGCGCGATAAGCAAAGTTGGTACATCTTGAAAAAGTTAAAAACAATACAATAAAGTATAAAGAAATACATAATAAAAACTTTTTGTGTGTACAAATAAACTATTTTATTTTATATAAAGGACAAGATACTGAACAAGCCTTCAACTACATATTCCTCTATATACTACAAGTATCTGAACAGTACCCAGTTTAACAAATATTGTTAGTTTGATTATTTTTGCTGTTCAGATAACTACATGTATTTTTAATGTAATGACTTACAAATAATAAAGTTAATTTATGATATTTTTTTTTTGTATTTACAAATAAACTGTTCTAATATTATTTATTGAAATTTTTTAAAATTTGAATAAAATGTTAGTAAAAATATACAATACTAGCACAATATTTGTATACAATACTTGTATACATTTTATATACGGGTATTGAATACAATACTAGAATACCAGTATTGTTGTCGACAAGTTCAGGTGATCCGATTATAACTTTGAACTTATCAAGGGCAATGTCAGTTAAAATAAACTTAAAATACAATACTAGCATATTGAATTTTCAGTCACAGAATCATTTGTAAAGTATACACAAAAGAGAGAATCCTTGAATAAAAAGACATCTGTGTTACAATTATAAAATCGGGAAAACAGATTTCTACATAACTGTTACATGTAGTAATACAAAACTTAGTATTGCCAATCGAATGGCATTAAGTTATACACTGTTTTCCGGAGATGTTCTTTATCCACATTTACTTTTGTATCACAGAATATATCTTAAATTTGATAACAAAGGATATGCAGGAGAATATCGAATATTGCATTTGACAAAAGGTGACCAAACCGTAGACATTAATTTTGTGTCTAGCACAAAACTCAAAGCTTGACTTATTAATACAACAAACTTCAAACATATGCTAATGATTGTACACATTTAACTTAAATTGGAAATCTCTGCATATAGTAACTTTACATGAGGTGAATAGTGTTCACTCTAAGACACATGTTAACCTGTGTACATGTTAAATAAAACATTGCGTCATTTAGTAAAACATTATTTATGAAACAAGATTTCTGAAACTTAATGCAAAATATTGGTAATCGAAAAATAGTTGACATTAGATTCAAATATAAGAGAACACTCTGAATCATGCTACAAACCAAAGGGTGTAGCAATAGTGAACAACAGTAATTTAAAACTTAAAGCAACTTCCCACAATACTACTTATACCCATTTTGAAATCATAACGAGAAGAGTGAATGCGAACAATTGGCATTTAAACCTTTGTGTTCTTTATAGACCACCTCCATCCGAGGTAAGTCGCTTTAAAACCTCAACATTCTTTGAAGAGTGGGCAAATTTGTTGGACAATTTAGTCGTAACATAAGATGAGTTATTAATTACCGGTAATCTAAATTTTAATCTCCACGACTCGAACAATAACATTTCTAGAAAATTTATTGAAACACTCCGAGATCATGGTCTGCAGTAGCATGTGAATAGAGCAACTCATATCCGCGGTCATACTCTTGATGTTGTGATAACACACAAAAATAAGCTATCGTTATCGTGTGTTCCATTGATATTTGATACAAATCATTGTGGAGTAAATGAAAGTCAATATGTGATCATTTTGCTATTTTAACTAAGTTATGTACCAACAAGCCAGCAAGAATACGGAACTTTCATAAAATTTCGAGCAATCCATCTAAATAACCTGTCTACTGATCTTTCTAACTCTGCTCCGTTACCGAATCCCAAAGAACATCGCGATGATTTAGTACAAACATTTTACACAGAAATAAGCAAAATCATCGACAAACATGCCACGTTTCAATAAAAAGTATAGTTGTACGCCCGAATACAGGTACTCCGATGAATTACGTATTGCAAGAAAAAGAAGAACGCAAAGCGGAAAGAGAAATGCGAAAACACAGCTAACTGTACACAAAGAAAAAAAGTGCATGAAGGTGAACAAAATGCTCTATTCGCGCAACAGGTGTTTCTTTCGTCAAAATAAATGAAATTGGAAATGATCAAAAGAGACTTTACAAACTCTGCAAACAAATTATGGGGAACACAAACGAACAGATTCTACCATCTCATAGGGATGATGAAGAGCTAGCGAATTGGTTTGGTGATTTTTTCATGGGAAAGATTGAAACAATAATAGAAAACCTGAAAGCGTCGAAGGACAGTCTGCCTTTACCAGACGTACTAAATGTCGATGTTAAATTCGATGGTGATCAATTGACAAGTTTTCCAATAACAACACCAGCAGAGCTTCGACAAAATATAAGCAAAATCTCCAGTAAATTCATGTGATTGAGATCCTTTACTGATCTTCTTGTTGAAAGATAGCATAGAGAAAAACAGATACAAAACTCAGAAAAAAAATAAATAATTTAAAAAAAGAGATTTAACTATGATTAGCAAAAAAAAGTTATAAAATCACTGATAATTCCAAATATAACCTGTGTAGCATCAGTAACTAATATAGAAAGCAGTTACATCAAACAATTAAAAAAATGATCTTTGACTTTTTATTGAGTGGGAAAACAGAAAAAGTTAAAAGAAGTGTACTATGCTCAGATAAGTCAAAAGGAGGCTTAAACATGATTACATGTAACATAGAAACTTACATAGATTCAATTAAAATAGGATGGATACAGAGATTAATATCAAATGAATTTGCAAACTGGACAGTAATTCCAAGATTCTATTTCGACAAAATTGGTAAACATTTTTTAGTATTTAAAACATATTTAGAAAGTATAAATTCCATACCTAAAGTAAATCAGCTTCCAAAATTTTATCTAGAAATTGTTAAAACATCGATAAAATGAACAAAACAAAAATTGCAGAGCCTTATAACTTCAAAACAATACGTCAAGAAGTTATCTGTGGAAATAAATTAATAAAACACAAAGGCAAATGCATAATGCTTCAAAGTTAGATTGCAACATAATATATATTAATGATTTATTAGATCAAAATGGCTGTATCTCAGAAAGTTATATTCTAAATAAACTCAAAATTAAAAATAATTGGACTGCAGAATATCTGCTAGCTATGAAAGCAATACCAACCTCATGGTTGCAAAAAATTAAACAAGAAGACTCCATAAAAACCAAGGTTAAAATTAACACTAACATACACATGAATATTATTCATTTACAAGATATAGAGACAAAAAGCATATACAAAATATTATGATATAGGCAGGATTTTCAAAATGGAGCAAACTTTTACAAATAAAAAACCTGGAATATACAATTCTTTATATGATTATCTTTGTTTTCAAACACCTTAAGGGAAACAAGTTAGTTATCTCCAGATGGAAATTATTACATTTTATACTTCCTTGCAAATTATTATTATATCAATGGATAATTAATACCACCCCAAAATGTACTATCTGTAACATCACTGAAGAGTATGAACACATGTTCATAAAATGCAAACACTTGCAACTGTTTTGGCAAAAAATCCATCAGCTGTTTACCAAACTTGAATTGGGTAATCATATCTTTAAAGTGCCAAACCTCATTTTGGGATATAAAATACATGACAAGAAATACTATGATCTGAATTTTATCCTAACCCTAATTTTATACTCGGTGTATAAGATGAACCAAATATCTACACAAAAACAAACTGAAACTAATACATATATGAATTTTTAAACATGAATTTTTGACCAGACATGCTCTTATGAAGGCAAGGGAAAGTACTTTAAGTTCCTTTCTTGAAAGAGTGTCAAAATATTGATGATGCAATGGAAATATTAATTGCTTATAATATATATTATGTTGAGAGATAACATGTACTATTTGTTTGCCTGCTTTCTTTTATTTTCTAATTCTCCGCATAAACGGATGAATTTCGAATCAATGATTAAGTCAATACTGTTAGTGTCAATAACGGTACTTTAGTATTTAACAGTTTTCGTGAGGACCGCTCATGAATGTATTAAATCTAAACTATAAGGTGCCATGTTTAGTTATAATATTAAATAGAATATACTAACATAATATACCTACCAAATTAAGACGTGTTCAAACTTTAAAAGAAAAGATCTTTTTACAAACTCGTGGTGTATTCCCTACACGGAAGTATTTGTTTGTTTGTTTGATGGTGTTTAACGCCACTTTCAGCAATTTTTCAGCTATATCATGGCGTCCAGTTTTTATTGGGGGAGGAAGCCGGATACCAGGGAAAATCCCCGACCTGCGGTAGGAAAACTGGCAATCCTTGTCAATTAAGATTGGAGTCGAGTACACCCTGCCTGCAGTGAGAATCGAACCCGCAATCTCAGTGTTGACAGACCACGTGATCAATAGTAGACGAACTACCTTGACCACTCGGCCGCCGAGGCCCCTACACGGAAGTAATGTAATATCTAAATTAAGACGGAAAAATTTACGCATTTCATCATTCCTGTTTTTGTTTTTTTTATATATTTTTATTGAATAATTATGTTAATTACATGCAGCATTGTATCATACTAATATTTATTTTTTCTATGTTACAATAATTTGTAATCAGATAGCAAGCAATATATGGTAAATTTGGTGACTGATTGATCACCAAAATGATTGTTAACAGCAATGTGCAATATGTTGTTGAATAAAAAAAAAGAATACATATAGACGTGACTACCGATTATTACCACAATTATCAATAAGTCATTAACAGAATCATATGTTCCAGCGAAAAAAATCTGGTTCAGATCAGAACGTTCTTAACAACTTCATCCTGATTTTAAAAATATATGGTTACTAAGGACTTTTTATAATGGTTACCTTCTTGCTATGGAGTAACCATGAACCTATGATCTTTGACCTTGGGCTCAAATTTTAGATCCCTTTTCTACTGACCACTTTAGGTATTCATGCTTACTATATTATCTTTAACCGTTTTCGAGTTATAAGTCAAAAACCAATCAACCGAAGCATGTCAAAGGCATTAACTCCAAAACAGTTCATTAAATGGTTTCGGACTCAAAAGACCAAATGAAGGTCTCGATAAGAGGACTACGTTTCCTACTTATTGTCTGCTTCTATATTTTATGGTTTTCGGGTTATAAAGATTGGAGGCCTCAGGTCGAGGTTACTCCTGAACTTTTACCTTGAGATTTTCTTAAAGGTCATGTCTCACAATGACGAATGGTGAAGGTATAAGGTGTTTTCGACTTACGGTTTGTGAGTTTTAAAGATCAGCGCAGTTCTTGAAACATTCATGGTATACTGCTCGCCTCCGCTCGTCAATTTTTTTTTCGAAAAATTATGACAAAGCTGTCTCAAAAGTTCCTTTACTTTTCAGTTTTCTTGTATCTTTTGTGGTTCTGGACTTATTTTGATAATAAGGTTTTCGGTGTTTTGTCAGATAACTCCGTAAAGGAAAAGTTTTCAGTGTCGAAGGTTAACACCGAAAAGGTCTCAAGTGTACGATACTTGGTATAAAAGATCAAAGTGATATGTGCGAACTCTGTGTTTCAGACGCGGCGGAAAATAATAAAAAGCAAATAATAATCAGAAGAAATACAGTAAGATCTTCCCACTGGAAGTGGGAAAGACCTTAAATACAGTAAGGTCTTTCAATGAAATGGGAAAGACCTTAATTATTACAACGACACTACATCATAAAAGGAGATAATCACATCATATAAAGACGAAACCACAGCAGATAGGGCTGGAACCACAACATAAATATACGGAACAGCAGCATATAATTATGACACCACGGCATTATTATAGAATAGCATTATATTGTTAATTATTATAATTAACTAATATCATATAACACAGCTATGGTGCTCCACGCCTATCTATAAGATGCGCAAACCTAAGACCAATAGTCTAATTGTTTGTTTACAATGCACCAATAATTTAGAGGATATATATATATAAGACCCTGGAAGACGGCGCTTTAACAAAAAGATTATATTATACATTTTGTCCGTGTCATTCAGTTAACATTATTTTAACAAAACTTGATCATTTTTGCCATACAACTTATACTTCTTCATTTGCTAATAATGAAGTTTTATACATCAACTTCCAAAAAACTGTTTTCGATATCGGAGAAAGGGCTGTGGGAATATAGACTTTTTGTGAAGTAGAAACTAAATTGTAAGGTGTGTCACAATTAAAAATCACTGCACATAACTTCGCTTTTTTAACATGCTGTGGTGATGTGGAATTTATGGTACATGATACTTACAGTTGCAATACATAAAACCATGGCTTATCTATATCTAACCCATGTGTAAGCTTCTAATAGACATTGGCTATGTGTAGGTCATCCAACAATACACGATCGCATTAAAAGTTGAGTATTGTCTAGCAAGCTGGATATTTCATTTTTTGGGTCATTTAGGAGTCGATGACCCGAAATTACTGTAACTACGTGTAGAATATTCCGTTCATTCATCATTAAATTGATACTGGAATGTTGATGTAGCGATACCTTTTTTTTATCAAATTCTGACGTTGATAATAAAATAATTTCCTGTTACTATTGCTAGATTTAACTTGTCAGTAAAACTAAAAGTCTGCTTTATAAATTGTATTACATGTGCATTTTCATTAAAGTCAATTAAATGCGTATTGACTTAGTTTGTTACTTTTGCTGCTACATCCAACAAAATGATACACTTTTTTGCTTTAATTCGAAAATTTCAGGAGTACAGTGCCTTTGACGTAATACCGCTCAATAACCGATAACATTTGTTACCTTTAGATTGTTCAAAGGGCAGATATGGGGGAAACTGTGAAGAAGAATGTCACTGTAAAACACCCGGTTGTGACGTAGTAACTGGACACTGTATTGATCAAAACGGTTGTTTAGACGGTTGGATAGGAGACAGCTGCAACAAGAGTAAGTACGATTTAAATAAGTGTTTAAAACAAAAGGGTTTAAACAACGCTCTTTAAGAGTTAATATATCTGGTTGGAAGACCTTATTGATTTTGCTTGGATTATTATTTTGTTTTCGCCAACTTTCAAAACCAAACAGTTTAAAAGTACACGACATATCATTTTGGTTTTTCGCGACAAGTTCGAAGCACTGAAAGTCTATTCGGAATTCAACCTGTAAAATCGAAACATTTTTCTTTACCGGGTTTTCTGCCCAATCAACACAAATATAAGTCCTCTGGGATCGTGTAAATACATATATATCCCACTGGACTTATATTATTCCATCTCCCAATGAAAAAAATATTATTCCATCTCCCAATGAAGAATATCTTAAACATTTAGAGTTAAACGCCACTGATGGGTCTTAAGTAGACGAAACGCGCGTCTGGCGTAATGAATTTGTCACCTTGATAATTTTGATTACATCTTGTTGGAATATTTGAGCAAAGCCAAGTAACAGCACGGCACGTCCCCGGTTAGCGGACTGTGAAGCAACTATAAAAAAGTTTTGGGTTCATTTAAAAAAAGAAAGTTTAAGATCAATATGGTATGATTGTTTACGTTATTTATTTATATTGACACTCAATGACTAAGGCCATTCGTTGGTAAGTCTGTGTCTAAATTTATGACAAGAAACACCGTCATTTGTATCGTTGCATAATCTTCTAGACTTGTATATTATTATTTTTTGTTTATGCTGTATCGTCATATTTGTCGATCCGATACTAAATAAGTGTACTGGATTAGCAGCATTCTTTTAGACTCTTTATATAATATTTTGAACTGCCTGTATTGTGTATTTACACGATTCCAGTGGACTTATATTATTCCATCTCCCAATGAAAAAAATATGTTTCCATCTCCCAATGAAAATATCTTAAAGAAGACTAGAAGATTATGCATCGATACAAATGACGGTGTTTCTTGTCATAAATTTAGACAAAAACTGACCAGCTTATGGCCTTAGTCATTGAATGTCAATATAAATAAATGACGTAAACAAGTCATAACATATTGATCTTAAACTTTCTCATTTCCAACTTAACCAAAAATAGTTGCTTCCCAGTCCGCCAGCCGCGGACGTGCCGTGCTGTTACTTTACTTTGCTCAAATATTCCAACAAGATGTAATCAAAATTACCAAAGTGACAAATTCATTACACCAGACGCGCGTTTCGTCTAATTAAGACTCATCAGTGGCGTTTAACTCTAAATGCTTAAAGTATTTTTTCATTTGGTGATGGAATAATATAAGTCCACTGGGATCGTGTAAAAACACAATACCGGTAGTTAAAAATATTAAATAAAAGAGTCTACCAACCAGTAAGCTTATTAAGTATCGGATCGACAAACATGACGATACAGCATAAACAAAAAATAGTATACAAGTCTAGAAGATTATGCAACGATACAAATGACGGGTGTTTCTTGTCAAAAATTTAGACAAAGACTGACCAACGAATGCCCTTAGTCATTGAATGTCAATATAAATAAATGACGTAAACAAGTCATAACATATTGATCTTAAACTTTCTCATTTCCAACTTAACCCAAAATAGTTGCTTCCCAGTCCGCCAGCCGCGGACGTGCCGTGCTGTTACTTTACTTTGCTCAAATAATCCAACAAGATGTAATCAAAATTATTACCAAAGTGACTAATTCATTACGCCAGACGCGCGTTTCGTCTATTTAAGACTCACCAGTGGCGTTAAACTCTAAATGCTTAAAGTATTTTTTCATTTGGTGATATAATAATATAAGTCCACTGGAATCTATATATATATATATTCTGGGGTTTTTTTATAATGAATTTTTTGGCAACTACACAACTTGAACCATTGTCAATTTCTGATAAATCTGGATTTACATGTATTAAGTTGTTTGTCTTTAGAATTCCAGAGTTATTAGAAATCACCTTATTACTCAAACGTTTATACAGAAAACAGGTAACTAGGAAATGTTGGGATGAATTTATTTAAAAAAGGGATCTAACTCAACATTCTTCTTTAAAAAAAGTTGTTCTTTCAGCGAGCTGCTTCGTAACGAATCCTCGCATGAACTGTCTGATCAATTCTACTACGAATATAAGAGTATGAGGGCATAGCTCGTTTAGGTTTAAGGAACGACTTTGAACAATTTATAGAGCCGTTGTGTTTAATATCAGTGAGGAGTTCGTTTCACAATTTAATAGAGGCTGGCAGAAAGCTATGATTCGAATTAAAAGCGCTGTTTGCTGGAACTGGTGCAATATTAATTTATCAAGATGAGTTCACTACTAAATATATTCTTTAAAATAATTTAGACAATATATAATAGTGCGCTAGTTTTCTGTAGGATACATAACAGGCATCGATTTATAACTTCTTGTATGATATGCAAGCATATCAGGAAATGCTTTCACGTGATTGCTTTAAAGGCTTAAAAAGTGTTTTTTCGATAAATGACGCTAAGCGTACTACTTTCAGAAACAACATTACGTGATAATCTTGTGCAAAATAAACGCATAATTTGGATAGAAAATACGATAATTTAATGCAGTTTTTCAATTGAAAAGAATAAATGAATTCTTATTCTGACTTATTTATTTGTGAGTAAATTGTACTTAGTATATTTTCACATTCAGCAGGGGGCCTCGGTGGCCGAGTAGTTCGTCCACTATTGGTCAAGTGATCTGTCATTACTGGGATTGGGGGTTTGAGTCGCACTGGGTATGCTCGACTCCAATCTTAATTGACAAATATTTTAAGTTTTCCTAGCGAAGGTCGGGGGGTTTTCGTCTGGCATTACGGCTTCCTCCCCCCAATGGAAACTTTTAGCATTTTTCAGCTTTATCGTGGCATCAGGTGTTTATTGGGGAGTAAGTCAGAGTAACCGGAAAAAACCCTACCGATGTTAAGGCAATATTGTAAAAATACATAAATTGCATGTTGCAATACAAGCCGATCTTTAAGACACTACTTTGTACGAAAAACAGTAATCATTCATTTTTTTCTTCTGACGATAAACAATTCATTCTTGTTTTATTTCTTTTAGCCAAATATTGAACATCTAAAGCGAAAGTAGTCACGTGACCAAAACACTTTATTTTTAGCCAAGTACAATTAAAGCAAAAGAGCGGTGGGTTACGGTCAATTATAATGGACAATGAAACTGTCTTCACTTGTAAATAATTGTTATCTGTTAACTTAGTGCCCCAACAAGCCAATATCTTATCTAATAAACAAATTATTTGTTTTGTTTACACAAATATCACCACGATTTGAATATATTACACAACATTTCATTGATAAAACCAATTTAAGGTACGTCTTTGGTTCTTGTTGCGCTATTTATTTGAATATCTAGACCACGAGAAATCTTAATATATACAACGATAATTTATTATTCACAAGCCACCGCACTTTTCGATCGAACATGTCACGTATTATTTTATTCATATTGTCATGACGTCAACATCTACATTCAAACGTAAAGATGACGTCGAATTAACATCGGAATATATACGGAGTGGATACGTCAAAATACTAGACAAGTAAAAAGGACAACTTTCGTACAAGACTACGAGTATTTTGTCAAAAATAAATTCTATAGCCAAGGAATTTTTCAAATAATAAAAATTAATAAACAGGAACATGAACACCCTTGAAAAATAACTCACCAGATTTTCTGCCTCAACCTTTTTTCAAGAAGGATGGTGTGTGTGTGTTGGGGGGGGGGGGGGGGCATCTATACTGATAGATAGTACATATTACTTCACAGTACATGATAGAAGCTTTATCTGTACATATAGCTGAGTAGTTGTTGTCATAGAAGCTACACACTGTTCAGTAAATAAAACAATAAAAATATTAAAATAAACATACAGGTTAAGGCAGTATAAATGTTAATCTGGTTTGTATTTGGGGATTTTTTTTTTTTTTGGGGGGGGGGGGTGGGGTGGAAAGTTAAAGCAGAGTACTGTGTAACATGCAGAACATTATTCAACATAAACTGATATTACTTTACGGGTTTGCAACATGTCAATCGACAATTTTGAATGAAAATGGGTAAAGCAAGTCACTTGGATAAATGCACGAGCATGACTATCATTACTACCTTGGCTTTGCACGTTAAAGACAACTCTTAAAGCATATTTTTATATTTATTATAACGCTGGCAACACAACATAAGTATTTTCATAGACATACCTTAGTGTTCGTCTTTACTTGACCGTCTTCATATTCCTAAATGTAATTATAAGTAGGCACGTTGTTTGACTGCGATGTAAGAACGTGTTCGACGTTGACCGTACCGGAAGCTACATAGTTTCATCGAAAATAAAGCTCACTAAGCTGGCCAAATGTAAATAAATAGAAAACTTTCGATTTATTTTAACAATTTAATCATACAGGATCAAAAACAATTGCATAATTTAAATATAGGAATAACTTTTATTGAACGCTGTCATTTTCTCCCAACCTAAAACAATTGACCAATCAAAACGCTGTAACCATGGGAATATGTGTAGCATTGTAGATTGCAATGCGATTGTTAAAAATAAAATGAAATAGCCTTAGCCTCGCTGCGTGTACTTCGGTAGGAAAAATTAAGTTTGGAGTCGAGCACACCATGCAGTGAGAGTCCACCTGCAACCTCAATGATGACAGACCACGCGATCAAGAATAGATATTAGTTTCCTGAACCACTCGACCACCGAGAACTTGTCAACAAAAACCTCATTACAATTGTAACCCATTAAGCAACACATAATTGGTGTTTGCCAAAAATATAATAAAAACAATTACGGCCCTCTTTTAATGAGGGAAACATTCAGATTTGTTAAACAATTTTATACCGTTAATCACATGAATATTATGTCGAAGTTTTTTTTCAATATTACAGTTTGTCCTTTATTAAGATTCGGTAAAGATTGCAAAGTTGTTTGTCACTGTGCGAAGCCTGGGTGTAATCCTGTTAATGGTCACTGTAATGAAAGCAAATGTAAAGATGGCTGGACTGGTGAAAGTTGTGATACACGTATGTACATTAACATATTAAATGTTTAGTTTTTAATAATGCTTTCCGACATAATAAATTATCCTTTTTTATGAAAAATGTAATACAAAGCAATCGACATTTAAGAAGCGAATACCGTAATAATGAATTGATTGATTGAATGTTTGCTTACCGTCAAACAAGCAGTATATCAGCTTTACTCAGGACTAGAACAAATAAAAAAAAAACCAAATCAGTCGGGGAATGGGAGGGCTCGAGGGGAGAATGTTTTGACTGCCATTTCAAAATTGAGTATTGGTGGAAAATATATTCTTGAGTAAATGTCCGATTTCGGGTTAAGATGAGCTCATCTCACCTATGTCAAACTCACTCGATCAGCTCTACTTGTTGAGTCATCCAATCAAAAAGACTAAAATGAGAAGGTGCTATGTCAACATAACGATGTTCATGTTTAATGCTCTTCTTGCGGTACTTTGTCTCAATGACGATAGACAGGGATAACGTGATTAAAATGGGCATAGTCAACTAGGATCACTTGAAGGCTTTTCACAACTATAAATCAGCTATTGCATCCTGGCCGATAGTAGGACATATTTTGCCAAGTTGGTTGACCAGATATCCCGAATGCCGGGTGGGGGTTTATGGATTAATAACAACTAAAAACCGTCCAACCAAGGGCATAAAGTTGCCGGCATAAAGAAGATCCCGATTTCCTTTTCAATGAAAACCTAAGAAGCATATAGCTCTACAACCTTTGCTGACAGTAATGTTATCAGACAAAGGTTAACATTTCCAGGTATTGGTGAATATAATACTGTTTATTTTTTCACACTTAATGTTGAAGTAAAATATTTCATGGATTTATATGCCAATCATTTGTCGTCAATGCCTATTAGACACAAATTTAGTTGTAAAATTCCCCAAAGACATTAAGGATAAGAAAAAAGATACCGAAGAGTATTCATTATAGATAACGTCAAGGACAGACAAAATCACGGTTAAACAAAATACAGGACGACTACAAAACAAACAGACACTGTCACAACACAATACCCCAAAACTTTAACACGCAGGGCATTCATCGTATCAGTTAAGTTAAAATCCGGTAGTCATATCTTGGGGTAGTTATAATCTAGTTAGAATGGGGAATATTAGTAACGTTAAATTGAGGAAACCATAGTCATTTCTGACAAAATATTCCGTAACGGTCAACTAGGTTCTAAGTGATGACTTCAATTTTGATATCGTTAACCCTTGGTTAAGTAGCTTTTCTGTCACCAGAAACCTCTAAATAAGAGATCCGGCTAGAAAATACAGGCTCTGAAGAACTTGATCAATTGGGAGATGTAAAGGCCATATGCAGGTGCTGGTGGAATGTTGCCACAATATTGAAAATTCACAATAGGAAAATAAAAATCATCATGTTTGTCGTAAATTGTGGTTCTCAGCCGAGATCACATTTCTAGATGTAGGTTAAGGTATGGGGCAGACCTATTATAAAAGTTTTGGTGGAGGTTTTCTGCCTTACAAATAAACACTGCTTACCGCGTATGGTCGAGCGTTTGTTCCTTTTGTAGATCCCCAAAATTATATTTTTAAATCAACAATTATTTCCTGAAAATATTTAGCGTTTTGAAATGCAGTGCTTTTTCATTTTGAGAGGGCGATTTTCCATAGTTAATCTGCCATTTTTGTTTCTAAAGGGATCTAATATTTTTTACACACGTTCGTCTGCTTTCGTGACGTACAATGGTATTTGGACAAACGGCATGACTTTCACTTCCGTTTTAATTTTGGTAAAAATTTACTATGCAAGATAGCCCTATCAAAATAAAAAATACCTTTGCATCTTAAAACGATGAATATGTTTAGGAAATAATTGCTGATTTCAAAATATAATTTTGGTGATCTACAAAAAAGGCATAAATAAAATGTCGTGAAAGACACAAATGATAACAGAATTTACTACGCCAGACGTGCGTTCGCCTAATCATTACTCATCAGTGGCGCTGAAACGCAAACATATTTAAACCCAAATAATTAAGATGTTGTACCGCTTTTATCACCATAATTTCCAACATTTTATCAACTCCGTCTAAGGCTATCTACACCCACTGTGGCATTAAGTGAATTGGGTATACCATTTATAATTGGCACATTAAATTCCAACACGACTAGAAGTTTCATAGATCAAAAAAAAAAAAAAAAACAATCGACAGTAAACTGTACGCTACGCGATTTAAATATCTTGTACAAGTGAATCGTTTCAAAAAAGGAATTTAGAGCTCTGGAAGAATAAATAAAAACACAAAATTGAAAAAGTTCTGTTTTTTTATTTTAATATGTACATGTACATCAAAATATATAGCTGTAATATTGACCAAGGGAAACTATATATGATATTATTGCACCAAGTAAAATATTACATGTACAAAAAAGCAAAGATAATGAGTAATCACATAAAAGCACCCCAAATATTATAACTCTATAATAACAGGGTTATGGCATGAATATTGGGAATTATTGCATATCAGTAATAAATTAATACATTTGATTGGATATAAACAGATCAGCTGACGTAAAGAAATACAAGATATAAAAGCCAGCGGTCCGATTTTCTGATATGGACTGATAGCTAACAGTCCATATCAGAAAATCGGACCGCTAGCTATTTTAGAGTTATTTCCCTTTAAAAAAAAGCGCATTGTTGAATCGGACGTTTGTTGTCAGACGACACAAACAAACATGTCAGACGCGCAAGGACAGAAGAGGTTTGCTGTTCTGTCGGATGAAGACAAAATGGAAGTTCTTGCAGGCAAAAATGCAAAGAACACTATATGCTCTACCAAGTATGCAATTCGTGTATTCCATGACTATTGTATGCAGCGTCATCAGTACGTTAGTGCACTTGCCATCGATACCCTTCCAGCAGAAACATTGGACATTTTACTGGAGTCATTTTATGCAGAAGCACGGAATCGTAACGGTGAAAAATATAGTGTGTTAACCATGAAATCCATCAGACATGGCATAAATAGGTACTTACAATTTTCTTTCTTTCATTTTGAAAATTATTTCTTTTTTTTGTACTTAAGAAAGGACATAACGACTTTTTACTTACATTTGCAAGATGGTCTTAACACTAACAGTTCAAGTTAGTTGGATGAAAAAATAAAAATAATTCAGATTAACCAGATATGCATTCGAAATAGGTCTTGTTTGGAAATTATCTTGATTCTGCACCCGGGATTGTTTAAGAAAAATGTTTAGCCCCCCCCCCCCCCTTTCCTAAAAATAAGATCTTGTATTATTTATTGACTCATAATCATATTACTCTTACCATTTCTTTGCTTTGGGGACAAGGTGTGCTTGCCTCCAATCTCAATTGACAAGGATTGCCAGTTTTCGTACAGAAGTTCTGGGGTTTTCTCCGGGTACTTCTGCATCAAACCCCAATAAAAAGTGGATCCCTTGATATAGCTTAAAAAATGCTGAAAGTGGCGTTAAACAGTATTCAAACAAACAAAACTCTTTTACTTACTTATGGAGGTTTTAACATCCTTGACTACCATAAAACGGTCTCCTACGGACTTTTTCATTATACTAGCAAGTCATCTTTTTAGTCAGATCGTATATCATAAAGTTATGGTTATGCTACAACTAGGCCAAAGCCAACAATTGTTCAAAGAGTTGATAAATATAAAAAGAAAATGAGTTAAAAAAATATGTGTAAACAAATATGGATAAATACAAATTAAAAATATTAATCCGTTATCATCTGAGCTGAAGAAATGGGTGTGACACTTTCCAGGTGGATTGTTTATGACTCGAAAGCATATTTTATTTTACCAAGTCCTTTAATGAGCATATATAGTCAAACCGCTATTAAAAGAAACATAATGCAGCATTTCATTGTTTGTTTACTCTTTCAGGTACTATAATGAACCACCCCTTAGAAAAGGTTTCCAGATAATGGATGGCCCAGAGTTTGAAAGAAGTAATGAAATGTTCAAAGCAATATGCGTCAGCTTGAAAAAAGACGGAAAAGGAAATACAATTCATAAGCCTGTTATAGAAGCAGACGACATGGTCAAAATACACCAGTACCTTTCTGCTTGGAGAACAAATAACACAACTCTTATGCATAAAGTTTGGATGGATCTAATGCTTCATTGTTGTAGGCGTGGTAGAGAAGGACTTAGGGACTTAAAGAAGGACTCGTATATATTAAAAACAGATGGAAGTGGAATGAAATTTATCATGAAAAATGGTTCAGAAGTAACTAAAAATCACAGACAAGACCAAGAAGATGGTATTGGAGGAATAATTGCAGAATGTCCTTCAAGTGAAAATTGTCCAGTTAAATCGTTTCAACTATACATTGAGCACATTAACCCACATTGTGATGCTTTATTTCAAAGACCTAAGGATGACTTTGATGTTAATGACCCTGTTTGGTTCCAAAATAAACCACTTGGAAAAAACAGCCTTGGATCTATAATGATAACTATTTCCAAAAATGCTCATCTTTCGAAGCCATACACTAACCATTCGCTAAGAGCCACATCCATAACTGCCCTAGATGAAGCAGGCTTTGAAGGCAGAGATATAAAAAGTGTTTCGAAACATAAAAACATTGAAAGTGTTGAGAGCTATTGTAGAGATGCAAGTATTGTAAAAAAGAAAAAGATGTCTGCTACTTTATCAAAAACTTTGTATAATAGTACCTGTAAGGAAAGTTCTGATGGATTAAAGAAAGATGAAAATTTCTTGGTTCCTGTAACAAATCAGCAAGTAGAATTCAACGATGATATAGACTTTTTAAAAGATGACATACTGCTGGCTAGTCCAGAAGTAGACAGAGTTTTGAGAGAAATAAGTGTTCAGCCCCAGTCCCAAGTTAATGTAAAAAATGAGGCGAATCAAAGTCTTAACCACATGTTTAACATTTCAAACATAACAGGAGGTGTATTCAACTTTTATGTGAATCAGCCAAACACTAATTCTAATGTTAACTGAAAAGTTATTTCCACCATTTTACATATGTTATTGTAATGTTTACATGATGTTATTGTTGGTGGTTGTGTTTCAGTAAAAATTATAAAATACTCCTCAGATTTTCTCTTCCTCTTTCTTTTTTTAATAGCTAGTAAAAATTCACACGCTACACAGAAAAATACTAGGTGAAAAAAAACTGACTTTTTACACAACAAAAAGAAGAAAAACAGACAAAAATGAAAGCACAAATTTATCAATGGATTTACGATTCTTCAATGCAATAAACAGAATAGTTCATGTTGCTGATGGCAATATCAAAAAATATGGACAGCCCTCGGGTCGTGATATGGACCAAGAAACTGATATGACCCTCGCCTTCGGCTCGGGCCATATCAGTTTCTTGGTCCATATCACGACCCTTGGGCAGTCCATATTTTTTGATATTGCCATCAGCAACATGAACTATTCTGTAAATATTGTCCTTCGGAAGATGCTATATTCCACTCGCAAGCTCGTGCAATATAACACTTGCTTGGGACAATATTTCCAAATATTCATGCAATAACCCTATAATAAAGTTTTGAATGGTATAAACTTGAATATTGGGACCTTTTCTTTTATATGCATTGCATTTTGTGTACCATAAGTTTTTGGGGATTCAAAGAAAAGAGTGATGATATTACCAGCAATTTGTTTCCTCGTTTAGAAAAGCGTTTGTAACACTAATTAAATACAAGCGTGAATCGAAATGTGAAGTGTATAATTGCAAATGGTTGATTGATTGAATGGTTGCCTAACATTCATCCATCAGTATTGCATCATGACTCAAATCCCCAAACGGGAGGGAATCCAATAACATCCAAATGGCATGGTGGTGTCTCTGGTCCGTATTGCGAGTCAAATGCTTAAAACACTCCCAACGTCGCAATTGAGCTCAGCCAACAACAAAGTGACTGAAAGGAAATATTCAAATTCTTGGGTTGTGTTTTGCACCTCTTACAATGACGTTCTCGGAAATGTGTGCTATATAAATGTCCAATACAGTGGCATTTGATCGTAAATGGTGCACGTTTCAGAAATATTCCGCGGCCGTCCAGGAATTTTGTGTTGCGTTGTGCCGTCAAATTTCTATTAATCACAATGAGATTTATCCGATGATTACAAAAAATGCCCCCCCACCCCAAACCATAACGCTTCCGTCACCTAACGGTCTGTCTCTTGAACACATGGATCAGCGTATTGTTCACTTCGTATTCGTCCGTCACTGTATCCAAAGTGAAAAACCGTTTCATCGGACCACAACACAAATGCTCATGCCGAGAAAAAACCCCGTTTTTGTTTCGAAGCTATCCCGCTATGGTCATCATTATAAATTAACATACATAAGGCTTATCTGTAGCAAGACTAGAAGTGTTCGTTACGCCACGGGGCAATACATTCTCTATCTACCTTTTCCCTCCGATGTAATTGTTTTATGAGTTGTGAAAATAAACCAAAAATTCACGTCGGAAATTGTTGCTAATTTCGTACCGTCTCAGTTAAAATGCACTGAGGAATGGTAGTTTTTTTTCTGACCATGTCGAAGAAATAACCTAAATAAGTTTTTGATTCAAAGCTATCACGCTGTGGTCATTATTATTAATTAACATACATAAGGCTTATCTGTAGCAAGACTAGAAGTGTTCGTTACGCCACGGAGCAATACATTCTCTATCTGCCTTTTCCCTCCGATGTAATTGTTTTATGAGTTGTGAAAGTTTAAGAAAAGGAAAGGTCTTGTAAGAACACATTTAACACATGGCATAGTGATTTATACGATAATGACTTACATAATACGCAAACTTGGTTTTCGGACGGTTATTTCTCGGCATGTTGTCTGTTTGCCTATCGTTGACGCGCTGAACCCGTCTGCTGATGTGATTGGGCAAAGATAGTAATTGTTGAACAATACATCCGACGAGCGATTTCAAGTCTTGGATCATAACCAAAACCTCATGTCGCTGGTTGCCTGAAAACCTTGTCATTATCACATTTGTATATATAAAAAATTGAAAATTTAAGATTTAAGGATTTTGTAGCCGTAAGTAAAGGAAAACAAATGGACTTGTTTTAGGTTATTACTGCATATCTACATGCCAAAGCGAAAATTTCTGCGTTTTTACGGGATTAATTTAGTTTAAAAAATTAGTGGACCATTAATGTATCGGCTACTTATTGATTTAAAACACATCTATCTTTGCCAACTTATTACACTTTTAGACATTTAAAAATATTCCAAAAAAGTGTTTAGTTTTAATTAGCAGTCAGTATATATAAAATGAAATCATTTCCAGTGTTTTATGTATATTGGTTTAAATAAGGTGTCTAAAGTTTAAAATGTTATTATTCTGTACATGTATTATATAAAAGATTCTTTTACAAGTGAATCATAAATTTTAAATTTTGTTTCAATTAAAACAGAAAATGATTGCAAAGTATCAGGAAACGATAAAAATTACAGAGGTCACATTAATGTAACAAAATCAAGACGAACATGTCAAATATGGAGCAAGGGTGTAGATGGAAATGGACAAAAAACTTCACATACAGACCAGGAAGGAAACTACTGCAGAACACCGGAAGGCGATGATACACCAAATCCGTGGTGTTACACAACAGATCCAAACAAACGTTGGGAGGAGTGTGAAGTCCCTGTTTGTAGTAAGTGTTAATAACTTTAAGTTAAGATAACAATTAAAAACACACAAAATGCAGGTTGATTAAGATTTATTATGTTGTATCACTAAAACAATCTCGATAAAGCTGGAAAACATGACATGGCTGTATTCATGTATGCAGTTAGTGCTGTACTAGAATATGTATGAAGGAGAACACACAAAATATATTACTTGCATATGAAAACGACTGACACATTTGTGTTGAAGCAGGTATTAACAAGCAGATGAATATAATTCTAATCAAAGAAATTGATTACTATTTGACAACAGAGTGTTTGGATTAATTGTTACAACGCAGCTGACAGAATTTGACTGAAACCAATACCATCATACCTACATGTATGTACGGATAAAAATTTGAATACTTTTATTACATTTCTTTAAATGATAGCAATTGCAACTGAAGTTTAATTTATTATGTCTTTGAATATGTTTACGGTATCAGTCGTCTTTCGTTGTTTGTGTTTTAAATAACAGATATTTTTGCTTTTTTCCCTACTGGCTTTAATCAATACAAGTGGCCTTCCCCTCCCTTTAGCTATCATATTGGTTAGCTAAAACACCTATTCCTTTCAATAAAAAAAACATATTGTACTCTCTTGATTTAATTTGCTATGCGATAGCCAATCATATAATACGAGTGCAATACTTTTTGTTAATAAGCAAAATGGGTGTTAAGCTTATCATTGTCATTAGAAATAATAATTAAATTACCAACTTTTTCATATTTCTCTTGTAACATAAACATTATTGATTTAATTACTTTTTTCAAATTTCAATGAGACTTATTGTATAATTAAAAGTTTCTGTCCATTCCAATTTCATTTATCATGAAATAACACATTTACTACACTAAGACTTGATCAATATGAGGTTTTATGGAGCAGGGCACAACAATATTATTCTACCCTGCTCCATAAAACCTCATATTACATCATATTGATCTTATACTATATATAATATCTATTCAGCAGATAGATATAGGTGTAGGACCACCATAGTTTTTTTACTCTTCGGCTATATTAAAATTTGATAATTTAGACTTATCCTAGAAAATTTACCTTTGTTTCAAATTAAGTGACACTTCTGTCCCCTATAAAAATGCACTTGCACAACATTCTGTCAAAATTTCACAATATGTTCCATTGCATATAAGAAAGAACGCTCAACCTGAAGTCCACGTGCTCTAAAAATCTACTTTCACTTTCTATTTCAGTCCAAAAATAGTGCTTGTCCCTTATTGACTCTCACCATTTTTATGTTCATTTAAAACCAATAAAACTTTATCCTCAAGTTTCCTAGAATATTCAGCTTTCCAAAAATACCAAATTTATTCTGGTATCATGTGCGGTTCAAATTCTATATGATGCAAGAGTGAACCTGTCTGTTGAATAGTACTACATTTACGTACAACCTCTGGACTGGTTCCCGGTATTTGGTAGTCCTACACCTATATTATATGGTTGTCACAATACTTAGACGTTTGTACATAATTTCCTTACTGTGACTGCATGACAAGTAACTTGTCCTATATAATATATAAAAATGCTGTATGAGATTACTGTCAGATTTATAGGTATGGGTTACAATAATTCCATCGTCACACGCTAGTACTATGTTAATGTCTACAGGGTTAATACAAAATATTTATCTACATCTATAAATAAAGCTTAGACTTAGATTTTAATACTGTCAAATTTTATGTTTACCCTAAGCGGGATTCGAATTCACACCGTTGTAACACTGTGACACCCTTCCGCCTGCACTAAGTCTAGCGGTCAAGACCACTCGGCATAATCCGCTTTATAAAAAATATATCTTCATTAACAGAGGTGAAGCGTAGAGATAAACATAGGACATGTGTACTCACTTGTGACGATGGATTTGTGATAACAATACGTATTATTCTGACAACAATCTAAAAGTCTGCAGGATTATGTAACGATGCAAATGAAGATGTTTCCATCATAAAAAATAAATATAACAATAAAATTTTAGACCATTTAATGGCCTTTTTCAGTGTCAAATATAATATAAAAAAGCGAAAACATGTACTTAGTAAATATGTCTATTGTGATAGGTTATTGGGTTTGTTACTATCGATCTTCAACTTCCTCATAGTTGAGAGCGCAGCTATTTGTATCTTCATAAGGAAGTACGTATACTGTACAGTTGTTTGAACAATCCAAAACCCGGCATATCGTCGCTGAGCTTTCAAAATGTTGTGACAGATTTATGCAACTTTTCAGTACACAAGAGAAAACATTCATATAGTTTAAATATTTGTTAGATGTAGTTAGATATTTCACTTCCAGGAAGCTAAAATATCTGTAGATTTTTTAACAAGACTTATTTCCATTTTGTTGTTATTGTTTTGCATTTTTCAGTGAATTAATAAAGGTTTAGAAAAAAAGATGAAATAATTAAAGAAGAAATGTTTATCATACAAAATGATCATTCCTTCTTATTAGGATCAAAACACAGAAAAAGGAAAGTTCTAAAGTAAAAAGAAGCATATCACATCTAATAATTCTAATAAGATCCATTCTGAACTTCAAATTTCCTATTTTTATTCAAATCTGTTATTCATTTTCCATTTGTTTTCTGTTTAATCTAACTTTAAATATAATGAAACAATGTAAAAATATAAATTTCTTTTTTGAAAAGCTTTTACATGTATCAACACATGATCAACATAGTAAAAGTTGTCATAATTTATGCAATTTGGAATAACCAATATGATACTAATAAATATTCGATATTTTGTCACATGTTATTTCGACTGGTTTTCATTTGCTACAGGTATATGATATTTTGTAAGACCCAACATATGTTCCCTCCAAAACCAAATATATGAATAACTCATAACCACGCATCTTGTAATATATGAGATTTCGGAAGCTCAGCGACCATATTCTACCATATCTCTTAGATTCACAAACCTAACAACACAGGTAGACCTGTTGTCTCAGCTAACGACCATTCGACAGAACAAATTTGAATTTGTAGATTACCATTTTCAACCACATGTTAAATTTCCTTTACCATTCGTTCAAAAACACCACCAATTATCTGCAAAAGATGGCATCGCAGAATACCCTTCCAAATGGTACCACTCTGGACAATATTTATGTCATCTCTCTCTACACTAACAATGCTTATGCAGATGGCATAGAAACATGCAGAGCTGTCATTCTACACATTTGACTACGAGCATTCCATATAGTCACGCTCTTAGACTCCGACGAATTTGTTCCAGTGATAATTCGTTAAGAAGGTGACTATGGAACTTAAAAGGTCACCCTAAAAGGTCACCTTAAAAGAAGGTGGTACAAAAGTAACAACATCAAGAAGAATTTTCAAATGGCACAGCAGACATCAAGGATTAGCCTTCTTCAATATAATGAAAAACAGAAAAACAATAGAATTCCGCGCGTACTTATTTACCAGCCTTTTTCGAAAAACCTGTTTAGCATCATTCGGGAACATTGGAACAGGCTGTAGAGAATCTTTTCAGAATCCTCAAAGGTTTCAATTAAATAACTGAACAACATCCGCAGCTTATTGGAACAGACAGAGATTGCAAAGCCCAACACATCCGTTGACAAATGTCAGTCAGTCTTGTGTATAGACAAACGCTACAAATGTTGCAAACAAATGCAATCCTCGTCTACATTTAACAGCAAAGTGAAGGTAAAACAGTACAAAATATTAACTACTGTTCATTGCAAGAACTCGAATGTTATTTACATTATCGAGTGCCCTATATGTAGCATACAATATGTTGGGTTTCTAAACAGCCATTCAACAAACGACTGAATGGTTATAGAAGTAACCGAAGAAGCAGTTTCTGCCCGTGAGCCAACACTTCACACTGCCGACCACACTCCAAAAGTTTTTGATCACATAAAAGTCCTCATCATAGAGCAGAACTGCAAGTAGCGAGACTGAACGGCAGACCCTGGAGATATTCTGGATCAAACAACTCTGCTGTACATCCCAATGGAATTAACAAAAACAATACATATCATTCTTCATTATGAGAAAATTGAGATGGTTCAAACAAAGTACACCCTTATGAAGAATCATATAACTATAAGGAAGTTTAACAAATTTTGCATTGTAACAGCCATATTTTACGTATTACAATTGTTTCGCTTGTTTATAAATTTATAGTTAGTTTAAAGTTGTTTAACAATGGCAGATCCTGAACATCAAGCTTTTAATTATGACGAAAAATGCACAGTCATATTATTGCGTCTTACGTTATAGACAATTGTAGTTGACATGAGTGCATGTATCATTAGTTCGATCGAGGGTCGATGTAAATAAATGTACCTAGGCAGCACTTTGGAGGTGGAGCAAAAACTAATCTTAAATAATGAGTTTAATTATTGTGACATACCTAACTGTAGACAATTTCATCTAAGACACAGCACCGCTCTAAAGCCTCCCCTACAATCCACAGTTGCAACAAATCGTAGTAAACTAACCAGCGACAGAAACTTGGCCAAATTTTGTTACTCTTATAAAAACAGAAAACGTACCATTACGATACACCATGCTGAATTTTGCCAATTTATGATGGTTATTTCAACACACACGTATGGTTATTTCCACACACACGTTTTGTGTTGAATAACCGAAAATATTGGATCGTTCTTTCGTAAATCGATTTCTACTCGCCATAACTATTACATTAAAACCTTCAGTTGAGTATAGCCAAAACGTCTGTGCATAATGTTACTTGTAGAAGTAGAGCATTTAACAAAGAAATTCTATGATATCATGTACAAGTAGCATGAGCTATTTCAGATTGCTCAGATGGTAGATATGATGAAAACTGTGAAAAAGAATGTCACTGTAAAACACCAGGATGTGACGTAGTAACTGGACACTGTAAAAAAAATGGTTGTGTAGATGGTTGGATAGGACACAGCTGCAACAATAGTAGGCATTTATATCGAGTTTTAAGATAAAAAATTATTTGACTTTAAAATTAATATTCTGTATTAAAATGATTGATAACGTTACCATTTAACTGTTTGTGTTCATTAAAATAGTGACAGACCAACTATTATTTGAATGACAATTATAATAATAGTTAAAATATTGTAGAATTGAATATTTAAAATATACAGCGAACCATTAGATTGTTAACAAGACTAAGTAAACAGCCACTTTAGTTCATGACAATTTGCATTCTGCTTTCTTACAAAGAACACCGGGTTTATGGTCATTAACGTTAGACAATAGTTAAATTTGCTTAATGTTAAATAAATTGTTAGAACTCTGTGGGTATAGTCACTGAACAATATTACTAATGCTGATTTTGATCTATTGATTAGATGTAAGCTTAATGTCACGGTGGCAATATTTCAGCTGTATTTAGCACAAGAACATGTTTACTAGGTATGACACTTGACTCCATTTTGACGTTGGACAAACATAGTTAAGAATAACAGCTGAATTTTCGATGGACGTTTTTGACAACATTTCAAACTATTTATTACAATATATGATGTGAAATGAACAAGTGGTCTTCAGACATAAAATAGGTCAATTTTCAATGAAAACAACTAACATTTGTCGATTTTCTAACCGTTGTAATGTAGCGCCGCGAACGTTTGACATATTTACCATGACGCGTGGTTCAAATTTTGTCGAGAGTCCCTGTTGTTATCGTATTTCAAGGAGTTCGCGGTAGTGGAGCCACCTAGCCACATATTTGACTCGAAGATCATTTTAAAGCGGCAGTTTCGTAGTTAATATTTTTCTCTTTCCGTAGTTTTGTCGTTTTCCTAAAGAAAAAATGTTTTGAAAGAAAGAATATGAAATTTTATTAAGTTTACGATGTTTTCCAAGTTCAAGAATCATATCTTTAGAAAGCTGAGAATTTTTCCTTTCCAATGGAAATTTTATTAAGTTTACGATGTTTTCCAAGTTCAAGAATCATATCTTTAGAAAGCTGAGAATTTTTCCTTTCCAATGGTATATATCCTTACGAAACTAAATTGATGGCTACGCTATCGGTAAGCCCTTATATGGCGCATACAATGTCACTTCCGTATCGAGGGACGCCTAAATGGAAACGTCACTGTCAACCAACAAAGAATTGCTAACGTTTAGCGGATGGACGGATAGAGATTTAAAATCAATTATGAAAAAGTGATTCAGATCAGGTAGGGCATTTTTTATTTATATTCTGGCTAGGGAAAAGATCTGGAAGTGTGAAAGCTCTATGTCGTAATAATTGGAGCCTGTCCAACATACTTCCAGGTCCTCATTTATAATATTGAGAGACAATATTTTATTCCACCTGCAATATGCTGGGCATATGGTTGGGGGAGGGTTAAAAAGCATCCAGCATAAGAGGGGTGCTGCCCGGTTTTCTTTAAAGATTGGAAAGTTTTTTTTCGGCCATTTTTTTTTTGGTGGGGGGGGGGGGTGGGAAGTGAGTTATACATCAGTCATAATGCAAAAGTTGTAAAATTATATAAGACTGGTATTTTTGTCTCTTCTGCCAGCAGTTGATAAAAAGTTTTTATGTAAATATTTCAACCACCCTTTACAACAAGCATTTGATATTTTGTATTGATCCCCATACAGAAGTGAACTGTCTCATACGTACTTTCTATTCATGGTTTAGTGTATTTTAATATATCAAAACATTTTGTCATATTTTGTATTGCTAAGATAAGCATTGTTTTCATTCTTGCTTTGTACATTGCTGTTGCTTTTACTATTTTATATTTTCTTTTCAGATTTAACAAGTGTAACTTCAGTGCAGTATGCTCTACTGTATTAAACTATAGATGATCTTGGTGTCCCTGTCTATTCAACTTTGGAAGCTATACCGCAGTATGCTATCCCTGCATTCGATGTCCAAGCAAAATGGTGAAATATAACAAGGACAGGAAATCGAAATATAAGGAGAGCCTATTACTCAAAAACTGTGTTAACGTCAACTGACCAGCATGACATTGACATTCAAGGAAAAAACTTTTTTATTGGAAATGAATGCCAGTTGTGCAATATAAACAAAACTACACTTGATGCACCAAGCAGTGTCATTTATATATCTGTTGCAGCATTCCACGAGTTATGTATATACAGAAATAAAAATTCATGTTCTTGGAAAGATGTTAGTTCATGGACTAAGGCATTTCTACCGTCATAAATGAAAATGAAGTGCACTCCAGACAGAATGAAATACATCTTTCAAAAAATCAATAAATTTAATCAATCGTTTTCTAAAAATAATAAAACCGAAGATCTTAAAAGCTCTGAAACAGTCACAATTGTTCAAATTTATGAAAGAAACTTTGCATGTTACCAATTGTACTGTGACTTGTCAGGTAGAAATAAAAAATAAAGAATTGGCAAAAATGTGTTTGAGGTTAAGAGCAATTCTCTGCAACTACCAAAAATATTATAAAGTGGTTCGGCACGCATGACCTTAGATTTTGATGAAACATTGTTATTATGTCAAGTACCAATCATAGAGACACAAGACATGTATGGTTCGTCATTGTTATGCATGGTTGCCATGGTAACAAGAACACAGCTGATTTTGTATGCAAATCTAATAGGAAAACCACTAAAATTGGACATTTTGGGTATAAATTTGCTAAATTTCTGAAAGACAAGCCTGTTTTGAAACAAAATTACATTAAAGTACTACTTTAACCTTATTTATTTATCACAATACCATAGATTTATTACTTTTGTTAAATTGCTGTCACATTATCAAAATACCATTGCATTGTCAAATTGTCAATTTTCATAAAGAGACCCCCAAACACCAATTTTCAATATAAATTTCCAAAATAAGTCAGCTTCTTTCAGACTTGTGTTTGCTGTAATTTAGTAGTACCTATATTATTTTACAACTTGAAAAAAATTTTTTATGGGCAAATGATATTCAAAAATTTGACGGGCAAATCAAAATTGCTGAATATTCAATATATCCTCTTTTTTTCACACGTTTTGGCAACAAAATTTGCCTTCTGTGAGATGTATCTTTTTTTTATCTATGGAGGTAAACTTATAGTTTTTTGCAAGTAAACACACCTGATTATGTTTGTGTGTTTAATTTCATAGTTAGTGACCTTTGACCTTGATCGTTCTATCAAGGTCAACTAACTGAAATCTTCTTCAAACATATAGCATATGTCTAGGATGTTGTACTTATATCTATCTACATAGGTATTTGGTAGGTTTTTAGTTGGTGGATGAATCATATATTGCATTGTACCACTGTTGATAACCTTTGACCTTGAACTTTAATTTCAAGGTCAAATAAGTATTAACAAGGAATCCTGGTTAATCCATTCATGTCCATTTTTATTAAAATCTATTAAGCAGTTTAGGAATTTTTTTCTAGATATTTGGACAATCTGTAATGGAAAAAACCCTAATTGTAAAGTCAAATTATATCCCTAAGTATATCTGAGAGCAAGGATTTTTTTTAATGCATGTCTCCCATGTGATGTACTTCCTTCATGTACAATTTCATCAAAATCCATTGAACAGTTCAGAACAAGTTGCACTTACAAGAGAGTGGTATCTAAGTCAATGCAGCTTTGACAATGTTTATTATGACTGTGGTCACATTTAAGCTCAAACTCACTTCCAGGAATACTTAAAGCATATCCTAAACAATGTTGAAGAATGCAAGATTCTTTAGTTAAGATGGCCGCCGAGCTGTTAACACACTGAAAATCAGCTCCTCAGTTTTTGCAGATTTTGGAAGAAAATATGGAGTGTAGTGTGATAAAATATTAACCAAGTATAGAGAAAGTCTTTCTTTTTTTGAGGATGAAATTTTGAACTACAAAAAGATCAAACTGGAGGAATAAAACCAACTATAAAATTTTTGCCATAGGACTCCTATTGAAGACGTTTTTTTTTCTTTTCATTGGATCATTGTATTTTAATTATGCCTGGAGGCAATTCTTCACAGGGTGGTAAAAATAGGATTGGAAAATACTGTTCAGACATTGCTAGCAGCAAAAAAGGATGTAAAAACTAGTGAACCAACTGCAAAAAGAACTCACTCAGAAGTGTCAAATGAATCACTTAACACTAGTCTAGACTTATCAGGACTCCCTAATATACAGAAAGATCTGGAAGAGATTAAACTGAACCTTAAACATGTTACAAGCAAAGTAGATTTACAGGAGGCCACAAAGGATTTAGTCAAAACTACTGATGTGGAAAAAATGGTCACTGACATAGTGAAAAAACTAATTAATGAATTTGGATCATCTTTTGAAAACAAAATTATGCAGAAAGTTGAAGAAATGCATTCAGGGTTACAGGAGAAAATGGATGCATTAACTATAGAAAATGAAGACCTAAAAAAGAAAATTGACCTCACCCAACGTACAGCAGGTGCAAACAAAAAGGCTATTAGTGAATCTACAAATATAGCTCAGGAGGCAATTCTTAATAGCAACTTTAATGAACAATACTGTAGGAAAAATAACATTAAAGTGTTTAACTTTCCTAAAAAAGAGAGACAAAACCTGCAGACAGACTTTATTGCTACCGTTAAAAGGGACCTTAATTTTGAACTTGAGGAAAGGGATGTGGTTGCAATACACAGATTGCCATCAGACAAACCAGGGGAGAAACCACTCATAGTAAGACTTTTCAACAGTGATGTTAAAAGGGCAGTCATGAGAGGAAAAAGGGAACTAAAAAACAATGTCAGATTTGTGGATGATATAACAAAGAAAAACATGGAACTAATGTGGAGACTTAAAAATACAAATAGATTTGAATCTGTCTGGTTTTATAACTGTGGTGTATTCGGCAGAACTGAGGATGGACTGCAACTAAAATTTGGTCTGTATGATGATATTTGTCATAGACTGGAAGTAAGAAAATAAACAAGGTACTTTGCTCTTTAAAAAATAATGTAATAACTAAAGCAACACTCATCTCATTTTGTTTACTGATATACAATTGTGTATATATGTAAATATATTGCCTTTCTTTGACACTTCAGTAAGTGGAATAAATTTAAAGATATTTAATGAATCTCCAATGTCCTTTTCAGACTGAGAAAGTGAAACAAAATTCAAATACAATTTAATTTAGTACAAAAATAGAATCCTTATAGTAGGCTTACGTGAGCCTTTATTTTTAGAATTTGTATCCTATCAGTAACTTTCATGGTTGTCATTTTTTTTATCTCCTCCCCAAAACCACTGAATAATTTCAACCAAACTTCACCACCTTACCTAAAGGATGTAATTAAAGACACTGTTACATAAAGTGTCCAATAATATAAATCACTAAATAACTAAGCAATAACTCATGTTTGTGCTAATTTAAATCATACTGTATCTTTGTTATTCATACATTTTACGTCAGTTGAAGGGACCATGCCCTCCTGAAAGGGGAGATAATTACACAGTTGCAAATGATGTTACTACATACATATTCATGTATGTTATACAAGAAAACATTTACTATTCCATTTGTTTTTTTGTTTTAAATAACAATAACAATTTTTGTATTGTTTTTTATTTCTGTTTTGCTCTTTCTGTTTATCCTTTTCTCTTTTCCAACTATCTTCTGTCTATAGTTTACTACTCAAATATGTGTTCCTTAGTCCTTGTGCCTTTTTCAGTTCCTTACATTTTGCCATCCTGCTTACTTTGTACAAATTATGTGTATATTTGTATATTTCTTGATGTGTTCTCCTATATACATGGATGTCTTTAATGTACATGGTGTCTTTTATTTATTTTTCATTAAGATGAAAATTAACATTTACTTTCATCAAGAGAACAATATATGCCTTAGGTTTGCTGTTACTCTCATGTTTATTTCGTCATATATGTCACTACATATTTATACATTGTTATGTGTGCTTTGAAAATATTAACAGTGAATTGTCAAGGTTTAAATGACCACACAAAAAGAAAAGATGTTTTAAATTTTTTAAGAGCCAAAAACTATAATATTTACTGCCCTACAAGACACTCATTTTACACCAGAAAACGAAAAAAAAATAAGAGCAATGTGGGGCTATGAATGCTTTTTTTCTTCATACAGTTCTAACTCTAGAGGTGTATCTATTATGTTTAATAATAATTTTGAATTCAAAGTCCTGAAAGAGAAGAGAGATGTAAATGGAAATTTCTTAGATTTGGATTTAATTATTGACACTCATAGAGTTACACTTGTCTCCTTGTATGGCCCAAATATAGACTGCCCAATTTTTTTTTAACAAATTATGACAGTTATTGATGATTTTGAAAATGAGAGTTATATACTTTGTGGGGACTTTAATCTTGTTCTTAACCCAGATATAGACTATTCTAACTATTTACATATCAATAATCCTAAAGCAAGAGATAAAATTTTAGAAGTTATGGAAGAAAGGGGTCTTTATGATCCATTTCGGGAACTGTACCCTGACTTGCGCAGATTTACCTGGCGTAAAAGAACTCCTTTCAAACAAACAAGGTTAGATTTTTTCCTGTGTTCAGAAAGCATGTTACCAAACTTAAATAATTGTAAAGTAGAACCAAGCTATCGCTGAGACCACTCAATGGTACTTTTGGACCTACATTTTAACCCCTTTATACGAGGAAAAGGACTGTGGAAATTTAACAACTCCCTACTGTATGACATAGAATACTCTAATATAGTCAACAACAAAATTCTAGATATTAAAAAACAGTATGCTGCCCTTGTATATGACCTGGATAAAATCCAGGATATTGATAACGATAAAATTCATTTTAGAATAAACATACAATTATTTCTCGAAACATTATTAATGGAAATAAGAGGCATATGTATTTCGTATTCAAGCTATAAAAAAAGAGAAACAGAAAACAAATATTTAACTGTGGAATGTATAACATAAAACAGTTGCAAATGAAAATAAAAAATAAATTTTGGAAAGATGTTCTAAAATCATGGCAAATGATAATTGAAAAAGAACAAAATAACACTTGGGAAAATTTTCTTTCAAGTCCAATATGGATGAATGAAAAAGTCCAAATAGATAATAAGCCAGTTTTTTATAAAGACTGGTTTAATGCTGGAATTATATATATAAATGATTTAATAAACACAGATGGATCATTTTACTCTTTTGACCATATACAACACAACTTTCTAATAAAAAATAATGTCATGAAGTATAATAGCATTATTGCAGCTTTAACAGAAGCAGCAAAAATGTTTATAAAAGAAAATTATAATTTGAACTCGCCTTTCATCCCATCAGTCATTCAAGTGTTCTTAAAAAATACCAAGGGATCTAAAGATATGTACTCCATTCTAAACAGAAATCAAAGTATTCCGAATGGTAAAACTAAATGGTGTGATATCTTTCCTACCAATGAACAAAATTGGAATAAATTTTTTAAGTTACCATTTGTAGTCACCAAAAACACCAAATTACAGTGGCTTCAGTATAGAATCAATCATAGAATCGTTGCAACAAATAAATTTCTCTATAAAATCAGAATTACTGATGATCCAAAGTGTACATTTTGCCAAACAAATATTGAAACTATTGAACATTTATTCTGGGAGTGTGAACATGTACAATCATTTATTACAGATACTGAAAATTGGTTTCTCGCAAATGGTATAAGTATATCATTCATCTGCCAAAACTTTCTGTTTGGTAATATAAGTAATATTTATAATGGAAATGCTGAAAATATTATACTGCTCAACATAAAACAATACATATATAATACTAGGTGTTGTAAAGGTAGATTAAGCCTGAAATCATTAAAAGAAAAGCTTAAACACATGTACTTGATTGAAAAGATGATGTTTGTTAAAAACAAAAAAATGACTAAGTTTAATAAATTATGGAATGCTTATCATATTTTATTAAATTAAGACTTTATTATGTATACATATATGATGAATGTACAAATACATCATTTATTACTTTCAATACTGTATATTATATATTATATATATATATACTTAAGCAGGAATGGCAAAATTTCAGTTTTTCACTTGAAATAAAGATACTTCTTTCTCCCATTTCTCTTCTTTTCACTTCTTCTATACCTACCTTTCTTAAAACTCTTATAAAAAAATCAGCAACTGTTTTATTTTTGTATACATATCACTTAAAGTTCCTACAATTGTATAATTATTCATTATTATTGTGATATTCATATGTAGATTTATGTATTTGTTGTTGGAAAAAAAAGAGTATATTTTCATACTTAATTTACAGACTTTTCAAATACAAAACAAAACAAATACATATTGATAGTTTTTTTTTATTTGTATACATCCAATATATAAAATTCTATATAAAAGGTTTTAATAATTTTATTTAAATGATAAATCAAATGATATTAAATGTCTGATGGGTGTGTGACCCAATAATTTAAGTACAAACAGCAACTGATGCAACATATTTCAAAATTATCATCACTATACCATTTTCATGATATTGTGGATATTTCATAATGTCCAAAAGAAAAGATGTCCCACATTGCAATAGGACGGACAAACAGTCCCATAAACCCTTAATTATTTCTTGGTATTTGCATGAACATTTTCTTAAAAATATTTTGTGTTTTGTTTTATTTTATTGATTTATTTGTTTAACTCACCTGGACCCTTGGTCCAGGTGAGCTACTATTGCCATCACTTGGCGTCCGCCGTCGTCTGTCCTCTGATAACAATTTTTCAAAAATCTTCTCCTCTGAACAGAATTTAATGAAACTTTGTATGATTGATCCTCAGGGTGTCCTGCAAAAAAAATCTGTTTCCATCTTTGATCCATCAAAAAACATGGCCACTGTTGCTAAAAATAAACCATGGGGGTTAGACTACTGTTTTTGGCTTGTAAATCAAAAAGTTTAACAGATAGAGAAAATATAATGCAACCTTCCCTCTTCAGCATCAAAAGCTCTACAAAAGTCTCCATTAGGTCGAAGTTGTAAAATGACTCCTTATAGGGGTTATGGACCTTTAAAGGTAAAAAATTGTGTTTTTTTATGTTTTTGGCCTTCAGAATGAAAATTATTGCAGGCAGAGAAAAGCTGTTGCTTCCTTGCTTGAACCTTCAGCTCATTGAACTGTACAAAAGTCTTGAAAATGTCAGATGACCCCTTATAGCGGTAATGGCCCTTTTTAGGTAAAAAATAGTGTTTTTTCATGTTTTATAGTTTATGACCTATAGAATGAAAAGTGTTGCAGATAGATAAAAGCTGTTGCTTACTTAAACCTGCAGCTTATTTAGCCCTACAAAAATCTCCATTATGTTAATGTGGTCAGATGACCCCTTATAGGGATAATTAATGGCTCATAGAAGAGACCCTTCCAGCTTAAGGATCAGGTGAGCGATTCAGGCTCCTGGGAGCCTCTTGTTTTGTTTTTTTTATACTTGTTATACTTAACTAACCTTAAAATCTTTTTTTAAGTAACTCTTTACATCAAACAACTTGGTTTTCAACTCAGAATTTGCCACAAATATTTCATTTAACGTTTGAAAAGCATGTGATCCTTCCATCACATAATTGTCCAATCCTTCAACACTCTTCCTTACTGAGGCTGCACATTCTGTTAGTATTTGGTCAAGGTGCTCTTTCCTAAAATATATCAATATTTTGTAATTAAATGTAACATTTAACATAATTACATTACTTGTGTGGACTTTTGCTCTCATTTTAACAAATATCAGAAATGTGTAATCGCTGCTTCATGTATGTCAAGTTTGTACATGTAACTTTTCTAGTTAAAATCATACTAAACAAACTCGGGTGATGTGAGCAGACAGTTTGACCCAGTGCATTATTGCATGCCTTTTGAAGTTTTAATTTCAAAACTTGAATGAATTTAGGTTTTGACAAACTTTTGTGTGTGTGGTATTAATTAGTAGCTTAAGTTAGCACTAACACAAATATTGCCATAATATACCAGTAATTCAAATCCATACAAGAATACTTAGATTATAAACTGATTTCCAATAGCCAATACCCAAATAGGTGCTTTCACTTTACAACTGCCAATTAATTGTACCATCTATTATTTCATTTATGATTATTACCTAAGGGACTAATGGTATCTTCTTTGCAGAGCTGCAGATACTGTTCGATGAGAGAGCTCGTTGAAAGGCTTCTTATAACATTTGGAATTATAATGATTTCTCCAGAATCCAACTTGAGAGTTCTTTGACCATAAGGCAGATCTTTAATCACATGACTAGATGTCAAAAAATCGATGAAATGATCAAGACTTTCATTATTAATCCTGTCTCTCTTTTCAACAGAAACATCCACTGGAAGACCTGGCCCTCCTGTTTTTGTATGTTTTTTATGCCTCATAGTATCTAAAAGATGTCAATCCAGTGATAAGCTGTAAAATAAAGGCAACATTAAAAAAAATATATATATATCCACAAGTTAAATTTTTTCTGAATGATGTTTTTAAGAGGAGTTGTGCATACCAAATAGGTGAACAGACTGACAGGGTGATTCCTGTAAACCAATACAAATTGCAGAATTGTTTATAGAAATGAGTCTATAGTTTATATACCTTTTGGGTTTCTTCAAATGACATCTGTTGCACAATTATGGACAGAGCCTGCTTTTTGAACTGCCATCTCTCTGCATGCATATGAATTTTCTTTAAAGTCTGAAGTGTATCTTGTTGCCTATCATTTTCCTGTTCACCAAGAATTGATTCCAATAATACATCCCCTTCATGAGGTGCTATTGTGTCTAAAACAGCAAAAATACTTTGTTTGGCCTTCTCAATGTATCGTCTTTTTGTTCTTTCACTAGAGCGTTCTAAATTGTTGGAAACAGTTTTAACAGGGCTAACATTACAATGGCTGAGAAAGACATTGAGACTTTCTAGTCTGGAAACAATCATGACTGATGCATCTGAGTCTTGACTATCTAGTGTTGTCCCCATTGAGCCTAATGAGCTGGTCCGACTGAAGTATACTACATCCTTAAAAAATCAAACACATTTATAAAGGTTAATGATCATTAAACTGAAAAAATATTAATACAGCTTTAAATGATGGACACACTGTCACAAATCTAAACACCTTAATTAAAAATAAAATGTCTAAAAATTCTTCTATTTTTTTTAGAATACTTGTTGCATGTGTTTTACATTTTTTTCCCCTTGTATTTGTTTTCATTGTTATGCCCCATCTACGAAAGTAGGGGGCATATAGTGTTCGGGTCCATTGGTCCGACAGTCTGTCCAAAATGTTGCGAGATTGAGCATTATGTCTTTTGGACATATTCTTGTTTATTTTATTTTATGATTTCAGTGATGCATGTCTTTTATGAAATAGGTTCAGCAGTTGAAGAAAACACATAAAGAAAATTTGTCTTTGTTAAGAGTTGACAAACCTTGTACATGTAAATACCAGACACTTACAAAATTTAAGCATATCTCAACACACTTTCTTTTATATTGCTTTCTTTTGCCATTTAGTTCATTACTACTACCATAATGATCATCATCTTCAACCTCAACATGTAATCTCTGGAAGGAAAGAAATGTTTTACTTGTTTCAACATTTTTCTAATATATCTATCCCTTAATTAAAACTCTATCAGAAAACCATTACTTCTACAAAATATATCAAATCAAAATGGTGGTATAGTTCACACTTACACATTTATTAACCAAACATCCATGATCCTACTAAATGTAAACAAATCGGAAGGAAAGAAATGTTTTACTTGTTTCAACATTTTTCTAATATATCTATCCCTTAATTAAAACTCTATCAGAAAACCATTACTTCTACAAAATATATCAAATCAAAATGGTGGTATAGTTCACACTTACACATTTATTAACCAAACATCCATGATCCTACTAAATGTAAACAAATCGGTTGAACTTTCTTGGGAGGAGGTGGCTTCACAATGCAAGAATGTTGGAAAGACATTCTGATTCAAAAATGTTTTATGGGGTATAGAAATAGGTCAAGACCTTAAACATGTTAAATAAGTAAACAAATATTATACAATGATTTATTTTTAACTTTGACAAATTGATCTCGTAAAAAACTCTGCATTCAAATCTAGTTTTTAACCCCTCGACCCTAACATTTTTTCAATCTTGTCAATAACAATGTATTCCCGACCGACCCTATTGTTGTCGCCAACCTTACCACTTTAAGACACTTATTATCAAAATTTAGTTAAATACCTTATTTTTAGTGTTATTATAAACAAATCCACCAATGTTTAGTCCCCAAATCATAAATATTTCAAACAAAAATAAACAGGAAGTAATAGAAAAAATTGTAATTTCAGACTGGAATCGGTAAAAATTCCGGATAGTTCGATTTGGAAGAAATAAAAAAAATTTAAAAGTTTTCTGACCTACAGACCCCATTTTTTTTAAAGAGGTGACCGGAACCACACCTATAATTTTATTTGGCCTGATGATATCATTTTTATAAAAAAAATGTATGAACCTTTTCTTGTCTACTTATTGATGAACAATCTTTTTTGTCTGAAGTATAAGGATCAATCATCTCCTGAAATTAAAAAGTACATGTTCATGTGTGTATAAGTGTATTTATTATGCTGTCAGTGCAAATGTTGAATTCAATATTTATTTGGTGAATTTTAAAATTTGGCTTCTAACATTTTTTGCTACAAGCAAATTATTCATTTTGCTTTAAAAAATTCTGTACATGTAAACATGTTCGTATTATTTTGTACATGTATGTGGTACCAGTATTCCTCAATCACAATTAGAGTATGAACAACAGATTAATGAACAACAATGGCAATTGCTTTCTTATCTCAATATTTTTAATGTGATTCTGAGCCATGCATATTTACTCAATATTCCATATCATGTCTATTCTTTTCAGTTTCTTGAAATTAATTTCTCTCATTTATTACCTCACTCTTCTTAACATTCTCTGAGATTGGTATACTTGAGGATGGCTTGGACATTATGTGATCACGACAAAGTCTGCAAATGGCTACAAAAAAAGTAAAAAAGACTATATATATTATTGTCATTGAAAGAGTTCACAATTAATCACCTGAATCAAAAACAAATTGCCACCCAGTGTGCAAAAAACATTTATTTGTATTTTTCTAAAGCATTTAATGTGTCATGGCAAAATAGGTTTTTTTCATTATTAGCATTATTTTATACCTATCATATAAATATATTCAGAATATTTTTTCTCAACCTCTGCAGCCTGTCAAAATATTTTTTTAATGTAATTTACACTTCAAATAATTATAATGCACTGAAATAGGGAGACATCCCTATTAGGCCAAATAAAATAATATATGTGTTTCCTGCTTCCCTGCCTTATCTGATTTTCATATCCACCCTTACATTTTTACTGCCATTTTTGCTTAAGTACTGTTTAACTTGAAATCTACTCCCCATTCACTAATGCCTACCTACCTACCCTAGTTTTTTTCAGGAATGAAACAG
This sequence comes from Limnoperna fortunei, assembly GCA_944474755.1. Lineage (NCBI taxonomy): Eukaryota > Metazoa > Mollusca > Bivalvia > Mytilida > Modiolidae > Limnoperna > Limnoperna fortunei. The sequence goes on from OX104111.1 coordinate 8,010,361, forward strand.
GAAACGTACATATAATTCTATTTAGCCTAATTCTCACATTTACATTTAAATAATTCTGACGTGTTCCAACAGGAATAAAAACGCCCGTTGTCTTAGCAACACTTGTGTGCATCTCTGCAGATATGTGGCGATCTCCAACCTTTGAAGTGGTATGCTGGGAAAGAAGTGGACTAATTGACCCAATGCCACACACTTTACGTTTTTTTCTCTTTTTTACTTCATCAAAACACATGTCTCTGTGTTGTGAACAAATTGTTAGCTTTTCAGAGAACTCAGAAAGGAAAAGAGAGCATTCTGACAAAATGCTAATCTTTTCATCATAGGACAATGTTTTCAACAGTACAGTGTCACCTTCACATGCACTATTACTATTCTTTAAAAATCTATTTAAGGAACACATAGTTAATTATTAAAAGATAGCAGTTCTCATAAACAAATTTCACTCCATGTTTCTTGTCTTCTGCTAAATCTCCAGCAAAAGAGTACCACAAAGGGAGGTAATTTGGTACATCCAATAACCAAAAAGACAAGGTAAACCACTGTTTGAGGCCATATTTGTTTCTTAATATCTAAATTTGTACTGGTTTGCCCATTGATTTTTGCATTGCATCAGAGTAAGATTAAACTGAATTTTTAAAAAACACAAGTGATAAAATGTCAAATAGCTGACTTTTCTTAGAATCGTGCCTCATAATAGCCTTTGAATTTCAACCAAGTTTTATAAAATTTAATTTTAAAATAACTTGTATCATACTTTTCAAACTTTTTCTACCTTCATTCTGTAGTAAAATACAACAACTTTTAGATAGTACAATATTATATGCTCATTTTAGTAATTTTCAAAGTTTTTATTCAATATTGCTCAACTGAGTATGAATAGCCACAAATACATATTCAACCTCCGTTTCCATGGAAACAACAAAGAATACATTAAGCTTGTAATGTAATTTTTAGCTTATTGTCATAAGATCTTCAATTTATAATAACTAAAACTATAATTGCTTTAATTGCGTGCCGTCATATTTTGGTGGTTACAGAGAATTGCTCTTAACCATTCAGCAAAGACAAAACTTGCTAGAAGCAGAGACAATATTGGATGAAAATATTATACTTAGAAATGGATTAAAACAAAAAAAAATGAGGTTGAAAGAAACAGTAGGTGAAACTTTAGACATTGACGTAAAATCAAAGAAATATGCTAAACAAATAAAACAATCAAAGAATGAAACAACTGAATTGAAAACTAAACATTTGATTTTAAAAACTAACCTGACAGCCTTGAAAAAGGAAAATCTTTGCAAAAGACTACAACGAAAGCTGAAGAAAGTAAATGCTAAGCAGGAAAAAATAAAAGAAAATGAAAATAAGGCATTGATACTTAAACTTAAAAATCTGAAAAATAATAAGGTCAAAAAATCCTCTGAGTATTAAACAAAACTGCATAGAATGTCAAACCGTCTGTCACATGCAAAAAAGTCAAACAATAAGCTGAGAAGCCGTATTAATGAAAAAAAAAGTAGAAAATGATAATACCATTTTTGAGAATTTAAACTTTCAAAGACAGTTAAACATAGCAAATGATCAAATTCAAAATCTAGCTGAACTTTCCAACAAAAGATGGTAACAGACATTCTGATAGTGTTAGGGCATGTATAATGGAACTACATAGTAAGGACATTTCCACAAATAAGATTTCAGATGTAATCAATATTGTTAGTCAGAATTTGTTTAATAGCTTGCCACCAAGAACTACTATTTCAAACATATGCGATGAAGGTCACCTGCTTGCAAACATCAAGTCAGTACTTTAACAAGTAGCAAAAATTTTGACATCTTTTCTGATGGAACATGTCGTGATAGGAAATAAATTATGGATATTGGGGAACACACACAAAATTCAACCCTAGTTCTTCGTTTTAAGCTTGTTGCAAAGGAAGATTTAAATACGGTGGCTAATGTAATCCAACATTACTAGAATGAGTCGGCACAACTTGAAAACATTAGTGTGAATAAACTATTGTTCCAGACATGGATGACATTAATGAGCTTCTTATTAATTTTGTTCAGGGAGTATTTTAGTTCAACTTGATGTTAATATATCTGCTACTTAATATTTAATGTAGTGTTTATTGCATTGTAGGCAGTATTCGGTATTATTGTTATTCATTATTAAAATGTTAATTATTGATGTCTTAAATTGCACTTCTTTGCTTCCTGAAATTGACAACATTGATACCAGTTATTTTATTTGTTTAAATGGTGTTTTAACGCCAAGTTCATCAATTTTTCAGCTATATTCTGGCGTCCAGATTTTATTGGGTGAGGAAGCCCGGAGAGAACCCCCGACCTGCGGTAGGAAAACTGGCAATCCTTGTCAATTAAGATTGGAGTCGAGTACACCCTGTCTGCAGTGAGAATCGAACCCGCAATTTCGGTGTTGACAGAACACGTGATCAATAGTAGACGAACTACCTTAACCTGTTAACATACATGAATAAATGTCACAAACAATTGACAGACTTGAGTGTCAAAGAGACTAAAATTCAGTTAAACTAATTAAGCAAGTTACTACAAGAGAAGCATTAAAAAAAAATCAATTTAAACTTGGGTGACTCTTGAGCGTTAATAAACAGTAACACACGAAACAAACACCATATTGATTGAATGGCAGTCAACTCAAGTCCTCATGAAGATCAACAGCTTTTAAAAATTATCTAAGTGTATAGTAAAATCTGCTCAAAAGAGCGCATTTTCATCATTACCAAATGAAAGATCCCCTAAAAAAACACCTGTATAAAAATTTTCATTATATTTTTGAGGACAAAAAAGTTATGACAAATTTTCAGACAAAAATGTCTTTTTTCTATCGTGAAACTCGAAACTAAGGCTCCAAAATCCATTTTTGAACATGTATTTTTTTAGAAATTAGATAAAATTTTGAAATCATAAATCATGTTTCCAACTAAAAACAATTCTGATTTTGAAGTTTGTTAAACATCATGGATATATCTATTTCCAATTTTTTAAATAAATTTTCTGAAAAGCTTAAAAAAACCAACTAATGTATTGTTTTAGAAGCGGACACATCTGGAAATGAACAAAAGTCTATTTTTTGACGCATATTTTGCTGAAATCTAATTAAAGTTTATGCATTCAAATTATTATTCATACTGAGACTTGTTCAAGTTTGAAACCCTCTCTGTTTCAGTGGTATTCTTTTTTCTATTTGCTTAGAAATTATCTTTAAAAATATGGGAATACACATCTTTATGTAATTCTGAGTAAATTTGTACAACAAATTGTCCATATTTTCAATCTTCCTTTAGTCATAATTTTTGAACCGCTCAAGATATTTTTAAAAAACCTGCCACCCCAACGAAGTTGCATTCCTATCCACCACATAGGCAACACAATGGCAGGTGTGGGTCTAGCATTTGAAACCCTCCTAGCAAGAATGGTACAAAATATTTATATTCGGTATTGTTCTCAGAATGCAACTCATAGGTCTGCCTGCTACTGAATGAAGGTGTCAGATTAGAACACGGCAAGCTTGCCCGCAGAACATAGTTGTTGAGGACTGTACCATGCTCATCACATGATAAATATCCTTTTCTTCGCATTTCAGAAGCAGACGTATTGTATCTGCTTCAAGACTTAAATATCAGTCCTAAATCACGCTCTACACACTATAAATAAACATTTTCTGCCATTGCTCAGTCTCATTATACCTATTGATTAATTATTTTAACTTGTTCTCGTCCTGACCAATAAATCTAATAGTTATAAAAATTGATTTACATACATGCAGCTGGGACCATACTGGGAGGGTTCCCAGCGCTCGACCCACAGAGCAGCCCAGCGCGTCCTCGGGTGGCGGATAGGTGAGACCCTCTCGTTGGGGGGTTGTCAGGTCATACGGAAAGCCTGACCGCGGACTGTAGTGGGTAACGTGTTTGGAGAGTGCCACGCTCCTTGCACGATGAAGACCCCTTTTGTAGATTTCGAAAAAGAGTAGTCTCATTGTAGCCGCTACAAAAGGCTAAATTTAGTATGTCGCTAGCGTGTCAATACTGAGGATTCGTGTTCGAGACTAAATTGATAATGTTTATCAGTTTTCGGGCCAAAGGTCGGCGATTTTCACCGAGCACTTTATCTTACTCTGCTAATAAAAAAATACGCTATACTATTGCTGAAAAGGCAATATTCAGAGAACAAACAAACATTTATCAAGTAATATAAAATGGCTGATCCAAATCTCAATCAAATCTTTCATTTGTTTAGTTTCGTCATTGCGTTTGTGTTTGCCCTGGGGATTTACACCCGTCTCCTCTGTAATAAAGTCGGATTTTGCTATTTTGTGACATTGTATGTTGTTGATCCCTTCTCTCTTTCCCCATTTTTTAATAAAACATTAAAGAAGAATATTTAAATATTTCTTGATGACAAAGCTTTATTTGCATTTGAATAGAAATACCATGTGAGCGGTTTAAAGAAGACATGCACGCCCTTGGAAATATTACTAATAGAAATTATACGTTTGAAGACGTCGTCACATTTGAATGCGACCACGGATACATCCTAAATGACACGTTAACAACACTACAATGTTTATCAACGGGAAAGTGGAATGGTACACAACCCATCTGTGATGGTAGGTTTTGAGTTGTTTCGAAAGTTCTATAATTTATGTTAGCGATTCAGATGTTCCCTGTGCATAAGTGGGTATTGTCGTCAGTATCAATATAATATTCGTAATGGTGACCTAAAATTAGTAATTGCAGCTCATATAAGGAACATAGTGACGTCATTTATTTTATCTTATAGCTAAACCTTGTAGCAAACTCAATACAGATGTGCATTTTCTGCAAAATATAACAGACAAGTTATTTCGTTATGGCAATGTTGTTCAGCTAATTTGTGAAACTGTGAAACATGATATGCATGTGTCTCTGTATAAGTCACACTTAATTAGGAACTGCGGATGGTCTTCCTTTGCGATTATTTTGGGCATTAATCGGCAACCAGTCCTTAGATGGTTGCTAAAGGAGTCAAGTCGTAAAGCATTTACCTTTGCCATCTCTAACACAGCAAAAAATACATTATTTGACCACTTCAGAGTCATATAATATATTGTAACAGTAATACTGGATGTATTGGTCAGCATTGTAAACTCCAGGCATGTTGCATGTATAGTATGCTACAGCCTTAGGGCAGTCAAAATGCAGTCTACTGAGCTTACTTTCAACATCAATTAAATGCTCAACCTGTGTAACAAGTATAGATCATGTATAGTAGATAGTTCATAGACTGACTTCTTCTGCTTCCATCTAGAAGCAATAAAACTACACACAGCTGTTCCAAAGCTCTCCCACAGATCTATTTAGTTCCTGGGTTGTAAAAATAATTTGTCAGTATAAATGTGGTAGCATCTACCAGCTAAATTGGAACCCTCAATACACCTTTGTACTATACTTGTTGCTAAATGTGTTTAAGGAGAAGCAATTTTGACTGCATAGATTTCATTGTAATAAATGTTTTCACTTTCTTACTCGTTTTGAAGCATGTACTGTCTAAACTAATTGAACCCATTAAAAGAAATATGGATTCAACAATGGTAATATTGCATCTAGGATTATATTCACATTGAAAAGTGTTGTTCAAATGATCAACTAATAATGACTTTACTTTATACAATGGATCAAAGTTGGTTTGACCAGGAAGATGTTCCAGTGGGTGTTGAATTGCAGAAATTTAAATACCTGAAATTTGTGTGAATTGATCACGTGCCATTGTATTAAAGAGTATTGGTGTGTTTAGAAAGGAATCTGTTGACAGTACATGTCGGTGGAAAGTTTCTTGTCAATTCCGATTTGGAAGCAATGACCTAAAAAACAATTAGAAAAGATCTATAAAAAATCATTAGCAAAGACATATAAAATATAAATGTAGTAGGCCTTGTCCATGGCATCTTTTTTGTCAAGGTTTTCTTACGTATTTGGAGACTTGTATATGCATCAGTTTCTTTAATAATATTTTCAATGAACTGCCTCTTATTTGTCATTGATCTTGTCGCACCTGTTCTGCTAATACGTATTGGTTTAAATAAATGGTGTAGTCCTCACTCTGCATAACCGTAACTGTTATGCCAACCACTACTTTCAGTAAAAGACAGACATTTACTTATTTTATTTTGTTGTATATCGATTCCTATGATAATAGATAAAACTATAGAATACCGAAATATGCACTTCCGCCATATTGTTTACAATTAACCAAAGCGACGGGAATATCCAGTTCTATTAATAATTATCATGCATTTCATTTGAAATAGAAAAATAATGGAACAAGGGCATATTTTGATTTTGTAAATTACGTATATTAATAATAGACTAAGTGAAAGCTAATTATAACATCTGACAATATTTGACGAAAACGGGAATCTGACTAACATTGTTTTTCTACTCGAAACACTACCCATGGTATAAATTTCTCCTAAGCTTATCCCATTCGGTATTTTATCCATTTCGGTATTTAATTGTTTGAAAATTTGATATTTAACACAGAAACGCTAATAATTGCAGTACATTTCACGATGCCGATCGCCGGCCGCCACTTTCCTCGTCAATAGTATAGACGTCCGGTTGATATTTAATTATTATTATTCGTGTTTTTTGCTTAAATTCGGTTCACAATTTATTTCAATTGTAAAATGTTTTTAAAAAATATTTAGAAGTTTAGTACGCCAAAAATCAATACTTGGGTATCCTTAACGATACTTTCGGTCGGAACACCGTGGTGCCATAAGAATATATCTGGTACATTTACTAGGCTGCCTAAAGGATAGACGAGGTGTAAATGGGTTAATAACACAAACAAGAAACTACTGTACAGTGAGGAGTACCATTCAGCAAACTAAAGTCAATATCACTATAATTTGATTTAATTTGTAATTTCGAACTACAATAAATTGCATTCATAAAAGGAATATATTTGATGTAATATGACAGTAACGCCGTTTATTTTATGTTATAGCTAAACTTTGTAGCAAACTCAATACAGATGGACATTTCCTAAAAAATATAACCGACAACATATTTCGTTATGGCAATGTTGTTCAACTAATTTGTGAAACTGGCTACACTTTAAACGGATCGAGTACAATAGAATGCTTAGGATCAGGAGAATGGAACAGTACACAACAGATGTGCATTCGTAAGATAATGAAACAATATAACATCGTAAACTTTAATAAACAATTATACTAACGAATCTTTTTTAAGTATAGTAGATAATTCTGACCAGTAATCCATGCTAACCTCCTCAAAGTCTTGTTAGATTCATAACACGAACAGGAACACGTGTTGACTACACTTGAGCACAAATTATCTGTAAAAAACAATAATACGTGCTTTATTTATAGACACAAACATTAACTGTCATATTGATAAAACTGCTTAAACTGTGTTGCTTGTGCATTTACTGTCACATTTATATAAGCAATGGTTAATGATTAGATTCTTTGTCAACGATATATGAAAATGTATAGAACAATAAAAGTAATTATTTTGATATTTTGTACCTACAGGAATACGTGCAACTTGTTTACAACAATGTTAAACAGATGTTATGATTACGACGAAAATAAATATATAAAAAAATAATAATTTCGGTGACATTGTTAAAAAAATAATTTGAGAACTTGCTGACGCAGCAAGTGCTAGTTGCAGAGTTAATGTGTACTTGTTATTTGGCTTAATAGTTTTTAAAATGTCATTTTCAGCAATGCCCAATTTACTTGAAACAAATGCAGATGACAATGCTACATATATAATAACCGGAGGACTTTGTGGTACAGTTGCTGGTATTGCGATGATCGTGGTAACCATAGTGATACTGTTAAGAAGGTAACTGTCTTAGATTTATGAGTATTGTTTATACAGAATAAAACGTAGAAAGCTAGAATATGAAACACTTTTTTAACCATTCAAATAAAAGTACAATCCATATGTTTATTTAAATAAGCCTACCTTCTTTTGCACATTATTATTTTGTCATTGTTTTTGCATTTGTTTCCTGTATCAACAGCGCTCGCAGTCTGAATCGTGAAGAATTCACACTATCGAAGGTCTGACGAAAAAAGCTGCAACTTTTAAACATTTACATATATTAATTTTATATTACATCAGAAGAATACAGGGAAATAAACTAAATTGAATACAGTATGTTATGGAAACCAACATTCTGTATATTCTAGAAAAAGTAAATTATTATGTATATTATGCCTACACTATATATTAAATCAAGCTAGTCGTTACATTTAAATCTAATTAAAAATACACAAAATAATTAAAAATACATGAAACCGGGTGCATGTTGCATTATTGATAATAAAGCGATCGGTAAATCATGTAGATCTTTTATTGTGAGTCGTTACAACAATAAATGTCAATCAAAAAGACCCTACAGAACATGATAAAATATGATAAATATTATTACAAAGAAAGATAACCCTTACACGATTAAGTGACGTGTGTTTAGTATACAATAAAACAGATAATAAAATATATGAATTTATGTACTTTGATGACAGATTCAAAGTTCTTTTATCATGTATATACTTACCATAAACTGTGTGAATAATTTTATAAATAGGTATATCTTTATACCATGCAAAGATCTACTTTTACATGAACTAACAAAAAGGGCTAATGCAGCAAAGCATTAAAATTATTTACATAGAGTAATAAGTAAAATTTATAAATTACTTTCAAAGCAACAAAATACAACTTCTTGCTACCTCACAAGACCCTGTAAAGGCCAGTAATAATATATAAATAAGTAAATATCATTTTTTTTATTCGACCTCACAAGAAAACATGGATGTTTACCATTGTGTTCAATATTTAAAAATATATGTTCATGACCTAAACACATAAGTGCACAAAATAAGAAAACATATACTTTATTTCATATTTAAAAAGTGAAACATATTTAAAATAAATCACAATTAGGAAACTTCGTTCTTTCTCGTTATACTCTTTCAGTCCATCACAGATGTACTTAAGATTAGTGATTATTGTTTTACTAATCTAACACATTTTTATCAATAATTTAAGTTTATTTAATGAGTTATAAAGATCTTTTATGAAAAAAATATATACAAACTCACCTTAAGAATTAGAATCCAGAATTCCTTAGAATCAACAGCAGTGAGACTTAAACTTCACATCAGTCCTGAAAATACTAGAGAGCTATATTACTGTAAGTTTTACATCCGATTCAAAAGCTCACTTTCATGAAGTGACCAAAACTGATCATGGAAAAAAATAGCCAACCGAACAATAAAAATTTCCTTCCAAAATGTTATGTGCCCAAAATCAATACAGATGAGAAAATACCTTTACCAAATAGCTTAATATAGATCTACTAATATACAGGTAAACTGGAACGTACTGGATAAACTGAATACCATTCAATCTGTACTAATAACAAAACACATCTAATAATGCAATATTTCAATAAATTCGATCAATTCAATTCATGATAATAATAAAATAAATAAATTCAATTTCACTCTACTCTACCACATTCATAAGGATGTACATGTGTGTAGCTAAGTATTTTAACTCTTAACATTCCGTCCAAGTTTTTCGTGATCGACATCCGCCGAAATATTCTTACCTGTATGAATTGATATTTTAATCTCCTGTGACATCTATTTATGTAGACAGCAGTGCATTATTAAAAAGAAAGGTGATAAGGAAACCAATAGCACAGAACGTGTCTCCCATTATGCCAATTTCGAAATAGGTGAGATAGTTATATTTTTCCCATGCTCCAATAAAATTAGTGTTGTTATCCAACAATGTATTTTAACGGCAATTCGGTTTGATGTTTTTAAGATCGAAGACTATCTAAATAAATATACACAAAACACTGCCAATTAAAAATTGATACTAAAATATTGAAAAGGTGATTTAATTATATTTCTTTCTTTTTAACTTCAAACCCATAAAATAGAAAATAACAACAAAGACGAAACAGTTGCTGATCAACATTATTATTATTATAGCACTGATCGAGAACAATCTATATAAATAGACACAAAACACTGCCAATTATAAATTGATACTAAAATATTGAAAATGTGGTTTAAATATATTTATTTCTTTTTAACTTCAAACTCATAAAGTAGAAAATAACAACAGAGACGAAATAGTGGCTGATCTACATTATTACTGTAGCACTGAACATTCCGTGGGTGATAATGGATACTACTCATTCAGTACAGGACCCCAGCTACCAAAAGGTGCTTACAGGATAGAAGATTTTAGGGCTTATGTTAATAACAATAAGGACTATGGTGGTTCTATAGAAGCGTCATTTCAGGTAAAAGTTTAAATCTTAAAATATCTTTCAGTATTAAGTTCTAATTGCATACAGGAAATCTCAAAAACTTCAAAACATCAACAATGACGTCTGTAAAGTAAATGCTTTAGTTTGTTTGAAGCGGTACTTTTAATTTTTAAACCGGTTATACGATACAAACTACTTAGGGTCTGTATACATCTTAGTAGGTTATGTGAGTATAACTGGTTTAAAAATATAATATTGTTTATAATTTAAACTCAAAAATAAATGTGTTCATCAATCAATTCATAAGGGTTTTACATTAAGTAGTTATTTGAATTGTATTGGCGTTTGAGTACGTCATGTAACAAACCGGTGGGTTATACCGTATTACCTTTATATATTTTCATGTATTAAGTAATTGGAGGATGGAAGTACAACTTTTCTATATAATTTCCGCGTTTAATTATTTTATATTATTATGTTAATAGAAATTGTTTAGTGGCTTACAGTTTCCCACGAAATCGGCTATTTTGCCTGAAAATAAATCAAAGAACAAGTACAGACAAATATATGCATGTAAGACTTTTGGATTTTCTTGGTAACAAATACAATTATGTTTTCACAATTGCTCTGAAATCATTGACCCTTTAAGTTATTTACAATTTAAAAAATGACACAACTGATGTTATTTTGGAATCTAATTCACATGACACATATATCATGATTAAAAAAGCGTCCTTATGGGACCTTCATCACTTAAACTTAGATTTTGAGTGCCAGAAGAATTTCTTTGTATACAAACACGAACCGTCAAAATCATTGTTTTTTCTGTGTAACTAAACTTATCGTATATCATATTTCAGACGATGAAACACGGGTTGTGTTGGAAACAAATGAATTGTACACGTCCGACTATATAAATGCTTCATACATTCACGTACGTATTGACAATACTAATAATCTGACAAAACTACAAGTTTTGTTATGGTATATACATTACAAGGAAAGTATTATTTACGCGTCATTCTATTTGGTGTTTGTTTGTTTGAATGTGTTTTAAAGCCACCTTCATTAATTTGATAGATATATAGTGGCTTCTATTTTCTATTGGGTAAAACCTCTAACCTTCGGTAAGAAAATTAGCAATCCTTTTCTATTTAGATTGGAGTCAAGCACACCTAGCCCGCAGTGAGACTCGAACCCGAAACTGCGAGAGGGAATAAATAATCAAAAGCTAAACTGCGGAAATCAGTCAAGGATAACAGATAAAAAATGATGTGTCTTGATTTGCTGTTAAATCGGGAGATAGCTGCCGATTGGCTAACAAATAAGCAGAGCTAAATTAGGGATGAAAACCCCGCATGATTACGCCGTTCGTAGCCACTTGAAAAAGGCCGAGCCATCACGAATCAGTTACGACAAAAATATAGCTACAAAAAGTGGAACTTAAAAAGTACTAGTTTCTGCTTAATGTGAGCTACAACATAAAACTATATTAACAAATATTAGTTTTCCCAAAATGCTAGCATAGTGCAAAGTCCAACGTAAAAAGCCATTGTAATATAATACTGCAGTTGACATTTTTGGTTATTTTTATATTGTAGGGTTATGATAGAATACGCAAATATATTGCAGCTCAAGGTAAAGGTTTTATTTTAAAAATATTGTGTTTTTACAAAATCATTTAATTTATAGTTCTAGAGATTTAAAGATTCTACTATATTGAACAGACGTTAAAACAGCTTCACAAAAGAAAAAAAATGTCTTAAGTCGTCGGTAATCAAATTGGTAAATATAGGTTTACGTCTACAAATACAACAAATTGAAATTTGAGTCATACTGAACTTCTAACTCCATCTACCATATTTATTTAAAGTGTTTCTTTCTTTGTACTAGGACTAGTTCAAATATAGGTTCCTGCTTTGTATAGGGTTTCACGCTAATTTCAACGATGTTGTAATGCTACTATTGTTCTTGATTTAGGCTTCTATCGGAATTTGTCAACCATACAAAATGTAATATTAACGTAGTCCGTATTCGAGGTCAATAGACATATTTGAGGATTGAGAAATATCGATAACGACTGGACATCAAAGCCAGTAACTGTTTTATTACATGAAAAAAAAAATCAAATCCGTCTAATTTGCTGCTGTATAACAGCAGACGAGTGCGCTGTTATTGACAAGATTTTGGGGTTACAAACATGTAAATGAAGCAGATCAGAAAACAGGTCAGAATTGGATTCCACATGACCGCTCGTGCAGCTGACAGATATAGCTATACTTTGACACAATGTTAGTACTGTTGCAATTTATTTATCTAATAATTAGCTATATTATTGTGTAATCCTTGTTTATTTAGGTTCGAGTCCAGAACAGCCTGTTCGCAGCAAGGCGCGAAGGGATTGTCGTTTAAATCAATGTTATAATAAATATACACTTTTCATTTGTTCGTTAAATTACCTATTGTTCTATTTTCAAAAAGGTCCACAGGAAAATACAGTAGAGGACTTTTGGAGAATGGTATGGCAAGAAAAATGCGTAAAAATTGTTATGTTAGCGAATCTATATGAAGAAGGAAAGGTCAGTTTAACAGTATGAAAGCTGAAGTTTATAATGCATCATTTTTAATAATACATTATTGCATAAAGTTTATCTGTTAAAACAACTATATACGTAACATTTTCATAACACGATATTTGCTTATCTCGCTTTGTCTATGTTGTCTATTTGTTATAACGTTTTACTGATCTCGTTTTACTATAGCAAAAATGTTTTAAATACTGGCCAGATCACAAAACACAAGTGAAGTTTGGAAATATAACAATAACTACAGATGAAGAAAACATTGGTACAGAGCTGACTTTACGGACCATGAAGTTAATCAAGGTATTAAAACATTTGGTTCAGAACGATATAAAAGATTGATCGTTTAAAAACCTTTTTCTCAGTTACAGTTTTAACATAACTTGAAAACCTCAATAAAACATTTTAAAACTACAAAACAATAATGAGATGAAATACGAAACAATAATGAGATGAAATACGGAACTCCTGACCGTGAACCTTAGTCTGCCTCGCTCCTTCCACGATAAAGACCCATTTTTTTAAATTTCTAAAAAATAAAACGAATAGTCGCATTGTAGCGGCTACAAGAGACTAAAGTTTCCCTCATTACTCTGTGCTTCTTTTTTTATTGGCAGTCATATTTTTTCGTTGGCCCATCCCTTTTGCCAGTTTTTTTATTGTTTGTTAACTATCATGTCTTTGTACTATTGCTCTTTACGAGTTAATCAAGTAATTAATCAATCAATCAATCTATTGATGAAGCATTGAACATTTGTATTATACATTTACTTATAGGATAAAGAAACGAGGGAAATCTTGCAGTTTCATTTCACAGCATGGCCTGACAGGGATGTACCAAAATACACGTTTGCTCTGGTACATCTCCGCCACAACGTCAATCGGATACAAACAATTGGAAACGGACCTATAATAGTTCACTGCAGGTTAGTTAACATCAATCAATTTGTTAGTAATTTTATAAGGTTTAAACTTTCGACTATTTTCTTTTTTTATTAGCCGAGTTGCAACGAATTGAACTATTACGAATTGGCTATTGTTATGATGATGGCGGGCCGCTGGGCGGGTGGGCGGGCGTCAACAATTGGTTTCCGGACCATAACTCAGAAAGTTGTGAACCGATTTTAATGAAACTTTAGGATATTGTTACGTACCATAAGAGGAGGAACCCTATTGATTTTGGGGTAAATCCGTTTAAGGTCAAGGTCACAGCGACAGAAAAACGTTATAAAATTTCTTGAATTAGTGGTTTCCGGACCATAACTCAAAAAGTTCTCCACCGATTTTAATGAAACTTTGGTATATTGTTACATACCATAAGAGGAGGAACCTTATTGATTTTGGGGTAAATCCGTTTAAGGTCATAGTGACAGAAAAACGTTAGAAAATTTCTTGAATTAGGGGTTTCCGGACCATAACTCAAAAGCTACATCAAGTACATATCTGAAATTTTACACAATAGTTCAATACTGTTATAGGATTCACATATTCATGTTTAATGCAACTTTGAAAATTTGTTGATAAAGCTTATATTTTTCCTGCTGAAACCCTTCCTCAATTTGTCTCCAGTTTACATGTAATGCCTGTAATAACCAATTATGTTAAATCTTAAAATAAAGACTCGGCTTTTGCACCCCTGTGCACATTGATTTTTTTATATTATTTTAATTGTTTCCAATTTAAAACCGACGTACACGTATGATTCAAATATGTATACAATAGTTTGTTTTAATTAAAGTGCTGGTATCGGAAGAACTGGAACATTTATAGCCCTGGACATTTTGGTTAACCAAGGAGAGACTGAAGGATATGTTAATGTCTTTAACTGCGTTGAGACACTTCGGCGACAACGTGTAAACATGGTTCAAACGCCTGTAAGTTATCGCAATAAACAAATAAAATATTTAATATAATTGACAAAAACTTCAGCAATTTCAAAACAACCTACAGATGTATATGTTAATAATTTTGTAAGTAAAAGATTTAAAAGAAATTCAAGCGTATTCTTACTAACAGCAACAGGTAAGTGATTAGAACGATCCTTCATTTCTTTGGGCTTTGCTTGCCTTCCTTTAATTAGACACACGTCGAGTTATTCATTTTTACTTCTATAAAAAGGTCAAATCTAGGATTAGAAGAGACTACCTAGGACTAAACGATAGCATTTTTCACTTTTATTATTTTCTTTAAGGGTCAGTATATATTTTTGCATCAAGCCGTGTTGGAGGCCTTGATTTGTCCTAGTAGAAGCTTAACTGTGGAACAGTTTGCCGACTATTTCAAAGACCAGCTTGAAAACGACAAAGTGACTGGGAAATCAAAGTTGCTGACTTCATTTGAGGTTTGGATTTGTAATAATATACATCTACAAATATTAAACATTAAATACTCTTGTGTTCAATAACAAGAACTGCAATGTAATATACATATTCGCACGGATTTGGTGCAATTGCCAATGTCTCTTAAATTAGAAATGACAACATCAACAAAATGAAACCTGCATGTTATTTAAATACATTTAATAAAAACAGATATTACAATAGCTCTGCAAAAGTTTATGATTAGTGTATAGATTTGGTAAAGGGAACTATACGTTCTTAATTTATACGGTTTAAATTAAATTGCTTTAGTATTTATGTATTGAAGATGTAAAAGCCATCATGTATTTTTATCAAGGCCTTGAATGATACGTCAAAAGACCACGAAGAGGACTGTTTTTTTCATGGAAAACTGGACGGGAATAGGAATAAAAACCGGTATAGCAATATCCTTCCAGGTACAAGATATCACAACTTATAAATACATTTATTATTAAACTGTATATCACTTAAAATGTATTGGTTTGGTCATATGTTTAATTTTGTACTTTCAATGCAACACAAATTTTCCGGAAACTAGGAATATTTTCCATCCGCTCGACATATTTAGGCTGATCAGCGCGTTGCCAGTAGTCGCATAAGGGTTATGAGGTTATAAAAAAATGGGACCATAGTGAGTAACGTGATGGTTAACCACACTTCTTGCACGATAGCCACCCGTAGCCGATGCGGATACAAAGGCTACATATACGCCCAAGTCCAGTACTCCATATTTTTCCAGTGTCAAAACAAGATTGGGATCAGTATAGCCGGTACAAAGGGCTATATTCTCCGCGTCTCTGTTTGTATAATCCTTTCTACACTGATCTGTACCGATACGTAATAATCGAACACTAATCTAATTCAGAAAGTTTCAATATGTTATGTTACTTGTCATACATTGACAGTACGCAGAGAGTTATGTATGTCAACAAACAACCAACACTGTAATAATTCTATTTGAATGCTGTCTGATTTTTATATTCGAACCGACTCTGTTTAGACACGGTGGCACCAGCTCTATATGGACGACTCCGGATAGATCTGCTTAATATAGATATAGTTTTACTAACCGAAGTGAATCAGCAGACAGTGTTTGAAATTGGGAGTTGGGAATAGAAGTAACAGAAGACCGTTATGGTCTTACTTAACTTAAATTAAGTGAAATTACATTATTTCAGTTTTATCGCGCGAAAGCAATATTATATCCCTGTAAGCATGCGGTGTCCACATATATTTAACCAATTATAGCGCTTCATCCAATCACACAAACTTTGATGAGAGGAGTATTTTGCTATCATTAGTTTATGTTTTCCAGTTAGCACGGAAATGCCAATTCTGTCAATTCCAGTGGATGGTTGCAATGATTACATTAACGCCACCTGCATACCAGTAAGTTTAAGATGGGAATCAGTTAGTGATCATTGCTCACAATTTTTCCAGTTTAATGTTCGAATTATAAAGATACATAGCAAAAAAACAATAACAATAAACTCGCAATGACACCCAGACGTAGATTCAATGAAATATTTATCTGAGAGTTTATACATTCTCCTAAATCCGGGATCTAAGCTCCATGTAATGATAGGGCGAACGTGGAATCAGAATCCATGACTTTGGAGGAGGGCGTTCATACAGTTATACACCTGTAATTGTAGATCCCAAGTATTTAGTATCAGTGTACCTCTTTTTCTTCATTCTCATATTGAAATATACGGAGAATTGAACCTTATGAAGTAAAAGATACATAGTAATTGGCTTTTATCGTCATGATGATATCTTTTTTCGTTCTGGGAAACGATGCATTAGATTTTTAGAAAAAAAATGATCGTTGATATTTCAAGTATTATGCAATCTATTTACGCCGCATAAGAGTTTACACAAAAGTATAGACAGAGATAAGACCTGAAATTATTAACAGAAATATTTTATTTAATGTAACTAGGATATGCGGGTAAAAATAATAATTTGTTTGTCAAATAGGAATTGAGTGTTAAATATTTTTCTCTTGAAGTCATTCAGTGGTGACCACGGGTATATTATGACTCAGATGCCGTTACAAAACACCATCATTGACTTCTGGAGAATGGTTGTGGAATATGATGTTTCAATCGTTGTAATGTTGAACTCATTACAGGACGAATCGGTAAGGTAAAAATATATATAAAAATGTAATTAAAGGTACTAACTAAAAGTCACGAGTTGTATCAGTGCAGCGTACCAAACATTTTGAGAGGACAAATAAAAAAGATGTAGAATAACTTAAATCACCTAATTCCATTAAAAGTGATTGTTAAGTAGAAAAATATCAGAATTTACCACATTTTACCGGCAACCTAAACCCACAGCACACAGGTTTTAAAACAAAGAGACAAAAATACAGCAATCTTCATTCTGAAAGTTGATTCCTGTCACCATTTTCTATTGCAAGTTACTTTTAACTAAGAGATATTCATTAATTATACGAGCTGCAAAGTATTTATTCATCGTACCTGATGTTTTTTGTAGCAAGAACTGGACAGGTAACAAAACGATGCAAAAAATTGAATCAATCGTCATATCCTCATCACATACTTTACGTCCATGGATGTGTAGCATTTGCCTTTTTACTCCTCACTATTGTCAAAGGTCATTCATCTCCAATCAAAAAAGCACTACTAACTTCATGCATTTCATCTGCCTAATTTATTTATGCTTTACTAACTCGTGCTAAAAATATATTTTGATATAAATTAAGATAATATACAATTATTGGCTTCAACGAAGGTAATATCCATAACTATTAAATCAAGAAAGGGTTATTATTTCCGAGGTCCACATGGTCGAGGAAAAATAACTCTTTCGAGATTTAATAATTTGGATATTACCCGAAGTAAATTAAAGGCAATAACTGTATTATTATACTGAACTAAACACAAACAAAAACAAGGGGACTGTGAAGTCAAAACTGAGTAACCCTTATAAATTCGGCACCTCGGATAAATAACTAGTCATTTCCCCTTTTCCAATTTGGCGCCCTTTGGCACGAACAAATAACTAGTTATTTTGTATAGGTGCAAATTCCCAGACAGTTATTTTACTTGCGTGCAGTTTTGAGCGAGTAAAGACGTTATTGCTCGTAACATCTTATTTATTTTAGTAATGGTTACTATAGTAAAGTATCATAATACAAATACCGAACACATGGGAAACTTTCAAAAGGACAATCTACAAATTTAATTTCAAGAAACAGGCAGAACTAAAAACCAAAAATACAGCAACTACAGCAATAGTTCAGACTCGATACATATATTTAAATGTTTAATTGCAAGTTGAAAACCAATTTTGTAGATGTTCCAAAGAGTCGGGGTCATTGTAGACGCTTCAAACAGCTTAATTCTTTGTCTATATCTAACTTCTGTACATTTATTATGGTCTATCCTACCATCGGTCCCGTCCTATTACTTAAGGTCAATAAAAATAATTGCTAACATGATATAATATGCCGCACACCCTTTCAGGTTTATTCTAGCATTTTTTTTTGTTCTGGGTATATGGCACTTACTTTGTTGCAATTGTTTGTTCAACCTTTGGTTGAATGCGAAGTCGGGGTTTATGTGTGTTTTGATTTGAAATCATATAATAATTCAAAGTATAAACGATGAATATAAATGTATTTTCTTTTAATAAACCAATTCGTTAATTCTACATTGACAATATTTATAAATATATGATATGTGTTATGCTATGAAGGCATTCGGTGGAATGTACTGGCCAAAGAAAACAGAAGTAAAACACGGACCATTTGAAATAGAGACAACCAGCACACAAGAATACATTTACTTTAAAGAAATTGGACTAACAGTACATAGCAAGGACAATGTAAGATAGTCATGACAAAGTAAATCAGAAAATACTGAGACGTAATCAAAAGAACAAAATCATGTACGAAATTACAAAGGCGTGGCAAACAAAAAGTCACGAACATAACGAGCAGTTATCGTTCAAAACCCTAAAAAACAAATAGGCAACACAAACTTTCTGCACAAAGGTGTTTTCGGGAAGGGTGAGAATATCCTGCCTCATTAGTGACACCTATTGTGTTTTTTCCAACTCATTGGTCACAAAAAAGATAGCTATGGCCAGAAGTTTCTTAACGGGAAACTTCGCGAAAAAATGAAAATTTGATATGTTATTCTTTAAATAAAAAGAAATATAATTGCCTTTTGATGTTTTATTGTATTCTTTACCGTTACGCGTCTAGAGTGGTTTAAAGGTGGTAAAATTTTGTGTATGGGGGCCGCCATATTGACAGTATTTTATCATGTGACTGCGTTTGTGACGTGATAAATGTAATTATCCAGTAAATATGATAAATAATCAAGTTTAAAAATATGGTTTTTTGTCTTAGCGCTTTGAAGAATGTATAAACTGTGGCGATGACTAATGACTGGCTGACAACATATGATTACCAAATACGTCTTAATGTTTTAATGCTTTTTGTTTTAATAAAAGTATTTTGGACACAAATTTTAATCTGTCTTTATTTAACTCAGATATAATTTACCTAAATAATAATTGTGATAAAAGATATATTTATATGATAATATTTATATATAAAATAAAATTCCGTGGATAATTTTGCACGTCTTGAAACGGCAGTTGTACCTGGACGCGAAAATGTTTCAGGTAAATCATTACTCGTTTATGAAGGGTAATTAACAGAATTAGCAGGTAAACAAACAGGATGTTTATTGCAATTATAAGATCATTTGATGCCGACTTTGAAGTATGAATATTCGGACTTTTTCAAACGCTAACCATATTAAAGGTTAATCATGTAATTCGAAATTAGAAAGGCACACCCTCCTGCCAAGACAGGTATGATTTGAATACACCGAAGTGTCAGAACACAGGATGTATATAAGATTTCGAATACCTTATAAAGATGCCAAGGCTGAGGAAACGTAAAACTTACACGTTAACTCAAATATACACGACATGTAAAAGTTTGGAAACTGTGTTACGCACACGCACAATAAATGTTACCAGTAATAATAATTATAATAATAACAATAATTATAATTATAAATGTACTAAACATGAAGTGAAATTTTGATGCGCGAAAACCGGAGTATTTAAAAAATATTTCATTTAACGATCGTTATTTCTTAAAAAGTCAACTTCGCAAATATTTGTATAAATAAGTTTCGTTCAATAAGTTGCTTAATCTGATTAAGTTGAAAATATAATACGAATAATTTTGAATTTAATTAATATTTATGGACTTGTTTTCCTATCAAAACTGTGACTTTCTTTCCGTTTACCGTTATTGCTGCTGTGGAAATAGTCTTAGGTCGAAGTCTTTAAATTAGTTAACTACTTGTTACGCATGTAAGTCGGTTTTCTTGCTTATATATAGATCAGGAATACGAAACGTAATCTTTCCACACCCTTGTCTTATAATACAACCTTCTGTTATTGACCGTTTCGCGTTATTATCATACGACGACTTTTAAGGTACTTGGATGTCTAGTATCGCCATCTAGTGACGAGATGGTGACAAGATGGCGGACCTCCATAAGTGCATTTTTACACAAGTAAATTCCATGCAGAAACTTAACCACTGAAAATATAATAAACATCAAGAGGCAAATGGTTTTCTTTTTAGTTGAAGAATAACATATCAAATTTTCATTTTGTCGCGAAGTTTCCCTTTAAGAAATCATACAGACTGAAAATTGCGCAAAAAACCATACCTGTGTGATTCGTTTGATTTCAACGATTTACAATTTAATATAGCGTTCATATTTAAAAAAAAATGAAACCGTGTCCGGAACGCGTTTGGTTGTAATTCTGTAAATAACCTGATTGGCTTAGCCAATGAATATTATATTACAACACAATCATAGTTATATTTAATACTATTTTACTATTTTCAATACTTCAATAATTATTAATTTATCAACAATCAAATGAAAATATCTCTATTGACATTTTTTATAACATAATCAAAGATCAATGTATCCAATCATGGCATAAAGAGGTTAAAAATTGTAAAAAGTTGACTTTAGATAATATAATTAAACCAGTTTTTGGTTTGGAAGAATATGTAGATCTTTGTTATAACTCATATTTTCTTACTAAAATACGCAATGGTACAGCAATGATAAATCAAGAAACTGGTAGATTTGCCGAGAAATTTAAGACTTTGTGAATGTTGTAATATGTCTTGTGTTGAAAATGAATATCACTTCCTACTTGTATGTCCAGCCTATAGAGCATTAAGACTTAAGTGTTTACCTAAATATTTTTGTTCATGGCCAAATACGACTAAACTCAGATATATATTGTCTGGTAATTCCAAAAAGTTAGTTATTGTGTAATTTTTTAAAATTTGCTTTTGAAAGTAGAAACCGCTTGATATTATAATTGTACTTTATTCAATACATGTATGTCTTTTGTTGTTCGTCATATGTCACTATTATATACTGTAATTGTGCTATAGCATATATAATGCTTTTGCAAATAAAGACATTCTATTCAATTTCCGAGCAGGAACCACAGAGAGTAAGCTTATACCAAGCCAAATTTTGGAAGGATGACGAAATTGTTCCAGAAAATACTACCGGTCTTACGACAGTTATGGCGGAAGTGGAGAAAAGAAAGTCACAGAACAATGGACCCATTGTTGTTCATTGTTTGTATGTGTAAACATGATATGTATTATAGACAATTTATTGTACAGCAGTAATATAATGTCATGACATCTGCACACAAAAAAGTTAATACGCATAATGAAAAATAATTAATGCAGCTAAAATTAAAAAGGCGTTTATTAATTAGATTACAAAAAGTAGCTACCAAATCAGTGTTCACCATTAAATTTTTTTTAATACATTTGTAATATTGGTAGGTCAGTAAAGACGAACCAAATCCAATCTGTAAAACATAATGTATATCGTATACAAACTGATCTTTGAAATTATAGTTCTTTCACGAATTTCACGATTCTGATATCTAGGAATGGATGTGATAAAAGTGGTGTGTTCTGTGTTATTGCGTGTACCGTGGAGAGGATACAAAGTAACCACGAAGTAAATATTGAGCAAGTGATTAAGCAAATCAGATGTAGACGTCCACAAGTTATTTCAGATTATGTAAGTTTTATTGAATCAAAGCAGTGTTCAACGAGGTGTGCGTTCATACCTTCCATCCCCAACTCATTTGTTTAGCCTATATATTTATCTATTTATTTTAGTTATGACAGGATATTGAGATGTGTCCAAGTACCATAAAACATATTTAAGCTTTATGATCTTCTCTTTGATTTTCTCGGAACAGTTCCGTGCGTTCATGTCTTCCATATACCAACTCATTTTTGCATCCTATATCTTTATTTATCTCGACTCTGTTAAACATACTGTATTTTGATAGGCTACAATGTGCCTGTCACACTTAATGCAACCTGCTTCTGATAAATCACTTGATTTTGTACCAACCCTGAAATTTCTTGTATCTAGTCAACACGTGGGCAGCAAGGAAACAAGGGTTTTATGGACGAAAATAAAGGTAATGGAATGGAATTTCATAAGAGGCTTCGTTCTGGATAGGTTGGTTGACTTCACTGACTTCACGTGGTGACTGCGTATTTAATATACCTGGTTAGATGATTTTATGCAGGGTGAGAAGCAAATATTTAACAAATATTTAGATATGTCTGAATCGCTTATGAGCCATTGTAAGTACATTTAAATTTAATTCTATGATTTCCTCTTTCAGGAACAGTATCGGTTTTGTCATGAAGCAGTGGCAGATTACATAAAGGCTACAGATTCCCACACTTATTCTAACATGTAATTGTTGTTAGCAATCTACAAACATGAGAACACTTGTTTATATTTATTCTTGTTTTTTGGTCTTTTCTTTAAGTCTCTAGCATGAAAGAGTTTTTTCTTCCTTTTCTTAAATGAAATATACAGGGAATTAGTCGAATAATTTATTTTCAAAATAGAAAATCAGATTCTGGTCTAAAACGAACGCAAAGTAATAAGTAGGGTTAGCAATATGCGCATGCCTAATAGTCTTCAATGGTAATATGGATGCAAATATAAAACTTACTAACCCCCTTAAACATGCACTATTACTAAACATTCTGAACAGTATAATAAGTATTACATGTATAAGCTTACTATTCTGATTATATCTGCATTGCAAGTAGTGAATGCTATCTACTGAAGATTCTAATTATTGTAAACACAAAGACTGATCTGATATATTTTAGTCATAATTAACTTATTTATAGAATTAGTTTTTATTAGGACAGTTTGCTTTAAGTTTCCTTATTATATATAACTACAATCTCCACTATTAAGTGTTCAGAACGGAACCAAGGTATACAGGTCTTACAGTACGACTTGATTCCTTCTTACGTCTGTGATTGCTGGGAATGTAAAACTACAACATCAATGTCGAAATGTAAGATTTCCTGACAGGTCAACTTTAAACATTTTATTGTTTGTTTGTTTGATCGTGTTTAACGCCACTTTCAGCAATTTTTCAGCTATATCATGCCGTCCAATTTTTATTGGGGGAGGAAGCCGGAGTACCCGGAGAAAAACCCCGACCTGCGGTAGGAAAACTGACAATCCTTGTCTATTAAGATTGGAGTCGAGTACACCTGCCTGTAGTGAGAATTGAACCTTTAAACATTTTAATAAGAATGATTAGTGTGTCCTTATGTATTCTGAAAGTTAGTTATACCGACATTAATTCTTTGTGAGTAAAAACATAACAAAGTACACTATTTTCTTATTGTGTTCATCTTAAACATTAAGAGAAAACGATGTTTTTCTTTTGTATAAGCGTTCCTCGGAAAGTGATGGCTTTTAAGTATGCGCAGTAAACCCTCTTATATAAGTTAATACGTGGTTGCTTGTGATATGTTCAGATATGCAACACGTCCATCGAGTGTTGAAGTTAAACCGCAATTAAGTTATTTCAGAATGCCACGCTGACTAAAACCATTAATACTCTTTATCGGTAATTTGTGTTATTTTCCTTTGATGTGTTCCAACTGATAATGCTTATCTCAGCATACTAGCCGTGATACAAAAAATATCAGGCAGTTCATTACCGGGCATGCGTGACTTATGGCGGAGGAATCTAAAAATGATTACGTCACAGTAACTAACAGAATGTTCAAAAATAAACAAAGCAAGATAAAATAAAACACGATCTAATAACCCCCTTCCCCCTAATGAAAAAGAACAAAAAAAAAAAAAAAAAAAAAAAAATCAAATGTTACACATTTTCCTAGAAATATAGCATACGTCTGCTTGTATAGTTATAGGCATGGACCTCATATATCGCCATTTTGTTTTAACGATTTCAAAAATTAAATGCAATATTTTCTGCCCTCCGTTCTCGACCACCAGAGCTAGCTAACAATCATACACTTTAAATAATCTGAAAAAACTCTTCAAATTGCACAAACATCAAAATTCAACAGTGAAGTGCAAAATCCCGATTATTGTTCATTAGCCAGAAGAACTTGCGAATAACCTCGTCATTTGTTTGGTTAATCCGGCAAATCACAAATTTGTAATAGGACTATTACGGCAGTAAAATTCGGCCTACACAAGAACCTACAACTCGTAACATACTGTACATCAATGCATTTTAATTAAAATTGGAATTTCTAAATAAATGATGTGTAAATCGTATCTCCCCTGGCCACTGCAAAGTACTGAAAATTCAAAATAACACAGCACTAAACAGTTACCAGAAATGATAACGATATAAAATACAAAATATAGAAAACATTAAAAAGTGAAATTGACACTCCATTGGAAAATCGGTCAGAAGCGTTCGCACATAAATTTGAAATAATAGTTAATACGGTTGTCAAAGACAAAGAGCACAATATAAAAAACACAAAATTTGACACCCCATATTATAATTAGGAGTAAAATAAAAGATTCTCATTCACAAACTATTACATAAAGACTTAAAAATGACTTGCCTTGTAACTTTACACAGGACCAATGAAATAAACGTCCATCCATTATGCCACATTCCAGTTGAATGACGTTGACGTATAACGTAGCACGCCGTTTTTCACAGATCACTCCGACAAAATAGTCCCTTTGAAATTGTTTTGAATAACAGATTGATTCTGTAATTTTTTAGAACTTTTGCATGGATTTCATAAAGATATATTCTTAGTTATAAATTACCGATAAACAAAATATAAGGCAATTGGTTTTAGGTAGTGGCTTTCTCACGGTGATATCTCAGGTTCGCCCTAACGGGCTCACCTGAGATGTACCGTGAGAGAGCCACTACCAAAAACCAATTGCCTTATATTCTGTATCGATCACACAGACGCATATGCCTTTGATATACAGTTACATCTGTGTTCGCGCTGTTTTAATTTCGCTATCAGTAGGTTGTTGTTGAATGGTGTTTCAAGTCATTTTTTCAGCAATTTTGAAGATGTATCGTGGCGTCCGGTTTTTTTGGGGAGGAAATCGGAATAATCGGAGAACCCGACCTTCGGTAGTGGATTTGGCAATACTTGTTAAATAAGGCTGGAGTCGAGAGACCCTGACCGCTGTGAGAATCGAAACCCTAATTGACAGACCAAGTGATCAATATATATTAGCTGACTGACTGCCTTATCCAATCGGCCGCCTTATCAATAGATGGAGACAAAACAATTTAATTTTTTTTTGGCCCTATTTGTGTCTAATATTATTAATGGTTTAATAAATTGATTAATTAATAAATAATAATTAAATAAAAAAACTTTGTGCGATTTCTTTATACACTTTGTACGGGCGGAAGAAATTTGTAAGCGCTTGTTGTAGGTGGGTCGTATTCTGTGAACACCCATCGCGGGCGTCGGGATTCCAAGGCGCTGTCTGCTTTCTAAATCGGACATTGTTGTCCAATTTGTAAAACTTGGGGAAAATTGTTGATGGGCATAATATCTCGACCATGATTGATAACCAGGCAAATTGCTTCAGCTACTTCAGAGTTATGGCCCTTTATTTATAAAAAAGGGCAAATTTTCCGCACTCTATTTCAAAGAGTTATTGTCCAATCTTCATGAAACTTGGGGAAAAGTTTTTTATGGACATAATATCTCGACCAAAAGTTTGATAATCAGCCAAATTGTTTCAGGCACTTTAGAGATATGGCCCTCTATACAAAAAATGACAAATTCACCATGTCCGCTCTCAAAAATCATACAGTTGTTGTCCGATCTTCATAATACTTGGGGAAAATGTTTATGAGAATGTAAATAGTATCAAGTGAGCCATGGCATTGAGTCAAACTGTGTAAAATCATGTTTCAACATAAAATTTACATGAAAACAATTGCTTTTCACAAATATACCTATCTGTATGCATTATATGTTTTAAACACTAATTCAAAGAACTTGAAAATGTCCTGCATAAGGTATTCAATTAGCTGGTTATAATTTTTTCGACAGGTTTAAGGCGCAACAATAACCATTTCAATACTTATAACGTATATTATACAATACATATGACTGGGAAAATTGCATTGCATAAAGTGGCATTATACAACATTCAACAAACAAACAATACATATACGAAAGTAGATATTTGAACTTCTGGTTGATCAAAACTACCTTATGTATTGCATCGTCCAGTGGCAATCCTGACTTCCCTTCTGTGTGATACATTGTTATTAAATTTAAAATTTTGTTTTGCGTGATACAATTAATGTATAGTTTATTTCAATAAAAAATATAGACATTTTCTGCTGTTATATTGAAGTCGTTTTCCAATAATAAAGTGTTTGAGTTTCAGTACGTGACTTGAAGAGTTTTTTAGCTATAACTTAGAGTCCATTTTAAATTATGGGGAGAAATTGAATATGGTAACGAGACTCTCCTGGTAAGTCAACAATTATCTGTAATATATACGAAATACAATGGCTGTATACAATCTACACCCTACATTTATAACGCATGTACTTAGTTTGCTAGTTTGAGCCTTATTTGGGTTGTAAGCATGTTTGATCAAAGTGTATCATTAGCATTTATTATACCGAGGATAAATAAACGTGCAGTATTTTATTTTTTTTTATGACAATAACAAATTATGAAACAAAACAAAAATTCGGAGATGGGGAAAACCATCAGGAAACTTTGACTGGCATTGAAAAAGTATGGAAGTATATATACACGGCACCCTTAACGAATCTCTTTACACA